>JAKSZT010054489.1:1168263-1264657 GCA_026826555.1 Tolypeutes matacus
TAAAGACCAACCCATTTTTGGTATTTCACATTAGCACCCCTTTGGCTAACTAATACAGGGGCTTAGTGCCAACTCCAGTTCTGTTTCATTGTAGTTTGATATTTCAGCTGTTAAAAACACTAGAATGCAATTTCCTGCCCGGTTGGCCTCTAAGCACCTATATGCACTGCTTCCACATAGGTAAAATAGTCCCCAGGGGTGCATTGAGTCTGATTGGTTAACAAGGTCTGGTAGGAAGTGCACAAAGTCTCAGGGATGTCTTCACTAGACTTTGACCCTGGTGTAGGGCTGCCTCTAAGACAGGTTAGATTACTCTCTGTGACGTTTAGGCAGACTTCGAGAGCTATAGGGCCAATAGGAGCAGTCCAATTATTGGTTTCTGTCAGGGTTTGATTTAAGTTCCAGTCAGGAAGGGCCAGGGTGCCCAAGTAGGTTCTCTTTTCTAGGGACAGGCACAACCAACAGTAGTTGGTCCCGGGGTTAATATTGTGGAGGAGAGCATAGGTGGTGTTAATCAACTGTCTCACCTGTTGTTGAACGGGGTCTGTGAACTGAGTGAGCTGAAAGTCCTGTTAAATTTGCTTACTTATACTTGGGGCCCTTGGCTAGCCAGGTGAGGCTGGTTCGAACTTGTTTTGAGCTTTCTTTCTGGGCTATATCTTGTACCACCCCCCCGATCTGATATGCCTGCATGCGTATAATAAGTTCAACAACTGAGCTCCCCCGGTGTGCCGTAAGTTCTGCAACTACCTCCAAATTTCAGTCTGGCCATCCAGAACTTTTGTCCCCTTTCCTCACAACTGAGTCTTCGGATAACCTATAATATTCTGCCGGCATATAGGTACGGTACATAAAGGAAGAGGAGGGTTGGTATTTTCCTGTGAGCTGTTTTAACCTATTTGCTGCTGAGAGGGGGGCAGATTTGTAACAACTGGTGCAGGGCTGAGAACTGGCACCAGTCCTGAAGAAGAATAGGAAAAGCAACCTAAGGCGCAGAAACATCCTACAAGGCACAGGTATGTCACTGTGAGTAAAGCTCTATTTACTATTGTCCAGTCTGCAGGGGCTACAGCAGCCAGTCCAATTCTGAGCACCAGGGTCAATGGTCCGACCAGGAACAGGAACCACCAGGAACAGGAACCACCAGGAGCAGGGATCCATTCAGCGGGTGGTAGATGAGGATGGTGTTTTGTGATTCCGGGTGATTCGAAATCTTAAGGGGTGGCCGGGTACGGGTTGGGCTATACAGCTGTCTGGTTCTTTGTCAGGGTGTGCTCTCTTGACCCTGGCGTGGTGGATCCAAGGGACGATACCTGCAACTTTAAGAGCAGTGGGAGTTACAAGGACCACAGTATGTGGACCTGTCCAGGTAGGCTGAAGGGGTTCTTTTTTCCAGTCTTTGACCCAGACTAGGTCACCTGGCCAGTGGGGGTGCACTGGGAGTCCCAGGGGGATGAGGTTTCAGGACAAGACAGTTTTATGTATTTGGGCTAGAGTTTTCTCCAGATGTTGTAGGATGGAATCTTGGCCAGCCTCTCCCAGGAGCTTGAGATTTCCTCTAAGGCCTGGAAAATTGGGGGTGGCTGTCCAAATAGAATTTCAAAGGCTGACTAGTCCATGGGCCCTGCGGTACACCTAACGTGTAGGAGGGCTAAGGGAACTAAGTCTACCCAGGGAAGGCTAGTTTCTTGGCAGAATTTGGTTAGGGTGACTTTGAGGGTTCGATTCATGCATTCGACTTTCCCTGAACTCTGAGAACTATAAGTGGCATGAAGTTTCCACTTGATCCGTAACATCTTTGCTAGTTCTTGGACTATGGTGGCTATGAAGGCTGGGCCATTGTTGCTTCCAATGGACAGAGGCAACCCGTGTTGGGGAATGATTTCCCTGAGTAAAGCCTTAGTCACTTCTCTCGCCTTTTCGCTGTGAGTGGGGAAAGCTTCGACCCAGCCTGAAAAGGTGCATATCATCACTAACAGATATTTGTACCCCTGACTTGGTTTTATTTCTGTGAAATCTACTGTAAGATCTTCAAAAGGGGCTGCTCCCATGTGCTGGATGCTGGCCGGAGCTTGGGGGCCTTGTAGAGGGTTGTTTTTGGCACAAACTTGGCACTGGCTGCTGATGGAGGCACAGAGGGAAGCCAGTCGGGCTATGTAGTAGAGTCTCCCAAGTAAGGCTTCTAGTGCTGTTTTCCCTAAGTGGGTGAGTTGGTAGCATTGCTGGATGAGGGCATGAGTGGCTCCTTTCAGGATGAAAATCCAGTTATCTGGGAGCAGCCAAGTTCCTTCAGGGGTCCAGCTTCCCTCTTCTCTCTTCACCCATTTCTGTTCATCACAGGTATAGTTTAGTTGATTAGTTTCTTGTCCTAAGAGGGACAGATGCGGTGTTGATTTCGGGTCTCGAATTCCATGGGCTCCTTCAGCTGCTTGCTGAGCTGCTTTGTCGGCTAGCCTGTTCCCTTGAGTGACCATGTCCATTCCTTTTTGATGTCCCCGGCAGTGCATGATGGCGACTTTGTCTGGTTTCTAGATTGCTTCTAATAGTTGAAAGATTTCTTCTTTGTTTTTAATTTCCTTTCCCCCTGCAGTTAGGAGGCCTCTTTCTTTATATATGGCTCCGTGGATATGAACGGTAGCAAATGCATATTTAAAGTCAGTGTAAATGTTTACTGCCTGCCCCTCAGCTAACTGCAGGGCTTGTACCAGTGCCCAAAGTTCTGCCTGTTGTGCAGACCATCCCCGGGGTAGAGATGCTGCTTCTACTACCTGTTCAGTAGTGGTGACTGCATACCCAGCAAGCTTTTCCTTGTTCTTAACAAGACTGCTTCCATCTGTAAATAGTGTCTGGTCCAGGGAAGGAAGTGGTTTGTCTTGGAGGTAGGGGCAACTGGCGTAAATTTCCTCGGTCACTTCAACACAGTCATGTTCAGGGACTCCCTCTTTGTCTGGTGGGAAAGTGGCGGGGTTTAGGTTGTGCACTGTTTTTATTGCTACTCTGGGTTTTTCACAGAGTAGACCTTGGCAATGTGCGAGCCAGGGGTTAGATATCCACCGATGCCCATGTGAGTTCATTAGGGCAGTGACTGCGTGTGGCACCATGACATGAATAGTCTGTCTGAGGGTTAATTTGTCGGCTTCTTTGACGAGGGTTATGGTTGCTGCCAGGGCTTTCAGGAAGGGCAGCCATCCTGCAGCCACAGGGTCCAGCTGCTTGGAGAGGTAAACGATGGGCCTCTGCCAAGGGCCGACTGTTTGTGTGAGGACTTCCAGTGCTACTTGGTTCTTCTCATGCTCAAACAGGTTGAAGCTGCTAGTTACATCCGGGAGCCCCAAGGCAGGGGCTCAGCTGAGTTGTTTTTTGATGCTTTGAGAGGCCCTCTGTTGAGCTTCTCCCCAGACAAGGGACTCTTTTTCTGGGCCCATCAGAACTTCATAAAGGGGTTTGGCCATGGCTGCAAACCCAGGAATCCAGATGCGACAGAACTCTGTGGCCCCGAGGAACTCACAAAGTTTTCTTTTTGTGGTGGGGGTAGGGATGATGCAGATTACTTTTTTTGTTCTGGTCCGAGCATCTGGTGCCTTTGTGTGATGCTGAACCCCAGGTATTTGACCTGCTGTTTACAGAGTTGGGATTTTCTCCAAGACACTTTGTACCAAGGGTGTGTTAGAAATTGTAGGAGAGTCTGGGTCACTCTCCAGCAGTCATCTTCCGTCTCACTGGCAACTACGTATTGCAAGAAGGCACATCTGTGGTCCTCCTGGGGGTAGGTGGCCAGATCTGCTGCCAAGTCTTGCCCAAAAACGGTAGGGGAGTTTTTGAAGCCTTGTGGGAGCCAGGTCCAGGTTAGTTGAGTTTTCTGCTGGGTTCTGGGATCTTCCCACTCAAAGGTAAACAGAGGCTGGCTCAGGGGGGCCAGCCACAGGTGGAAGAAGGCACCTTTCAGGTCCAAGCAAGTGAAACAGGTGGCTTCAGGTGGCAGCTGTCTCAGCAAAGTGTACGGGTTGGGAACAACCTGATGAAAGGTGAGAGTGGTGGTGTTGATTGCTCGTAGATCCTGGACTGGTTGATATCCTGTTCTGTCTGGCTTCTTTACTGGTAATAATGGGGTGTTCCAGGGTGACTGGCACTCGATCAGGATTCCCTCTTTTCTCAGGCAGTCTATGTGTTTGACCATGCCCAATTGTGCTTTGCGGGGGATCGGATACTGCCTTTGCAAGACTGCTCCAGGCTTCAGGTCGATGATGGTGGGTGCATGGTTCTGTGCCATTCCTGGTGGGTTTCTCTCTGCCCAAACCTGGGGAAAAAGTTCCAACATTTTTTCTGGATTCTGGCTTGAATTTTCTTCTGCATGAAGTCTCCACTCCTTGCTTTGGGGTACAGTGATGAAGAGAGTGAGGCCAGTCCCAAGGCTTAAGCTTGCTGGCCCCTCAGGCTTGAAGGTAATCTGGGCTCCCAATTTGGTTAAGAGGTCCCTACCAAGTCGGGGAACCAGACATTCAGGCAGGTATAGAAATTCATGAATCACTTCATGGTCACCAAGCTGACAAGTTCTCAACTGGCAAAAAGGCCGTTGTTTTGACTGGTTTCCAGTCACTCCTATGATGTTAGCAGTTTTCCTGCTAAAGGGGGCATTGGGGGTTGTGACCACAGAATATTCAGCTCCAGTGTCTACCATGAAAGTCATTGACTGGCCCCTGACTTGTAGTTTGACCGTGGGCTTGTGGGGGCCAAGTTCCAGTGAGCCCGGTCACCCCTATATGGGGCCGAGTCCCGCTAGCCCGATTAGATGGTCTTGGGGCTCAGGTTGGTATTTCCCTTTGGGGTTTCCTCCTTCATGTGCCCAATTCTTTCAGGGGCACTCATTTTTCCAGTGTCCACTTTCTTTGCAATAAGCACATTGGTCTCTAGCCAGGGGCGTCTTCTTGGTACTTGTTCCCCCTTTTCGAGGTGGTCCTCCTTGTCCAGTGGGGTCGGGATTTCCCATGACTGCTGCCACCAGGGAGGCTTGATGTTTCATTCACTTCCTGGCCTCTCGTTCAGCGATTTCATCTCAATTGACAAACACTTTATTCGCGACCTCAAGAAGTTGAGAGATGTTCATTCCCGCAAACCCTTCTAATTTTTGGAGCTTTCTCTTTATGTCCAATGCTGCCTGAGTGACAAAGGTGGCATTCACCATCCTCTGGTTCTCTGGAGCTTCTGGGTCAAAAGGGGTGTAGATTCTGAAGGTCTCGCAGAGTCATTCATAGAAATCTCCCAAAGATTCTTCTGGATTTTGAGTGACTAAAGTTGTCTTCCTCATGTTTGTGGGTCGTTTTGCCCCTTCTCAGACCCCTCGGAAGAGTGCTTCTCGATATTGTTGGAGTGCAGCCCGTCTCTGATCAGTGTTGAAGTCCCATTTCGGTTGGGCCTCTGGTGCCGCCTCTTATGCCCAGTATTCTGGATTTAAGATGCCAGTTGGGGCCTGCTCCTGCAGCCACTTTTGGGTGTTCTTCAGAATCCGCCATCTCTCTTCTGTATTAAACAAAGTCAGGAGAAGTTGGTGGCAGTCATCCCAAGTAGGATGATGAGTTTGGAAAATAGATTCCATGAGATCAATAAGGGCCTGGGACTTTTCCAAGAAGGAAGGGGTGTGGTGATTCCAGTTCAAGAAGTCTGTAGTTGTGAAGGGCTGGTAATATAAAACAGGCTTTCCGGGTTGGATAGTTCCATTCTTGCCGATCTGGGCTGGACCTTGCATCTCATGGAGGGGCATCTATAACACGGGTTGTGCTGACTGGAACCTCCTTGCCATTGGGGTTCTGGGGCTCTCTCCAGGGTCGATGCTCCCAAAGGGACCAAAGATGGGGGTGTCTCTGGGAGATCTGCCTGTGCTTTCGGGCTAGAAGTGGGAGCTAGAATGGCTGGAGTATATGGTGGGGGTGGTGGGTCCTCTTCTGAGGATCCTTGATGAATGACCGGTTTCCAGGGCCTTGTTCCTTGTGCAACTAAGACCCTGCTCTGTCCTTTTTCTCCAACGCAAAATCAAAACCAAGGGGGCATAGTCCGGGATATTTCTAACCAAAGGTCAATGCAGGGAAACTGGTCAGGGTGGCCATGAGTTCCTGTGACTACAAGCCACACTGTGTGGACCCTGGCTACATCCAGGGTCCCTTCCGAGGACCAGTAAACACCAAAAGTGGACCATTCTAATTCACATAGGGTACAGAGGATGCCAGGATTCATCCGGATGCCATAATCTCCAGAAAAGCCCTTTTTAAAATTCTTAAGTATGCAGTCTAAGACAGCGGGTTTTGACTGTGATGAGCCCATACCCTGTGTTGGTGGTGCAAGACAGACAAAGGAAGGGTTTGCCTCTTTTGAGGACACTCTGATGCCCGCTTGTCCGTGTCTCTCGCGAGAACTTAGGCTCGTCTTAGCTATGGCGCCCGGGTAAAGTTCTGGTGAGCCGTTATGTCATATGACATAGCCATGGAAAACAGGTTAGGGCCCACACAGGCTCTATAGTACAGGCTGTGGAGTCACAGACTGGAATAACAGAGGCAAACCTCTGTCATCCTCATTCACACACAGAATCACTTGGAAGTTACACAGTCCCTCCCACAGAGATTAACAGTGTTAAATCCACACCCTGAGTTGGTGGCACAAGACAGACAAAGGAAGGGGTTGTCTCTTTCGAGGCCACCCTGATGCCTGCCTGTACGCATCTTCCTGAGAACTTCGGCTCATCTTAGCTAAGGTGCCCAGGCAAAGTTCGGGTGAGCTGTTATGTCATATGATGTAGCCGCGGAAAACAGGTTAGGGCCCACACAGGCTCCATAGCACAGGCTGTGAAGTCACAGACTGGTATGGCAATGGCAGATGCAAGCCTCTGCTGTCCTCACTCACTCGCACAGTCACTCAGTGGTTATGCAGTCCCTCCCACAGGGATTGCCCTATTCTGGAATCTCAGTACTTGAGATTTCCAGAGGTGATCAGTCTCCCCTTCCGTCTGGAGACAGGCCTGACTGAGGACTTGGCACCTGGGGCCTTACCTTTCCGGAGTTTTCTGCCACTGTTCAGTCTGCCTCTCCACTAAGTCAGACCGGGGTGTGGAGACATGGCCTGCGGGGACCACTTCAGAAGGAGGTCCCATTGAGAGTATGGGTGGTGCATACCTCATTTACTCAGAGGTAACCACTGGGCACACTCGTCAGCCCCAAGCTGGAGACACAACGGGCCTGCTTGGTTGGGATTCCTGGTCAGGGAACCAAATGTTGTGGCAGAAATGAGACTTAGATGATGAGAACACCGAAACGGCACTTGGAGAGGTGGAGGAACAAAGTTTTATTATGTGTGGGCCCAGAGGAGAATTCAGTCTCCAAATTCTGAGCCCTGGGCATTAGCTTTCATGGGGTTATATAGGTTTCTGTTCATTGGCTAGTGGGTTGCTGGGCAGGAAGGTAAATTCCTTAAGCAAGCGAGCAGGCAGGATTTACAAAAGCAAAAAAGGCAAATTTAGCTTATCTTCCTAAAGCAGAGGACTTTGGGTGGACGAGGAGGAGAGGAGCCAGGGAGCCGTTTATCTCTCTGAAGCTGTGGGTTTCAGAGAAAAGGGGGAGAGGAGCCATTTATCCTCCTGAACCTGTGGGTGTCAGTTAAGGGGGGAGATCAGGGCTGCAGCATTTTCTTCATCAGTAGAACTCCTTTTAGTGTTTTTTGTAGAGCTGGATTCATTTTAGGAGGTCTCTTCATTTCTGTTTATCTGTGAATATTTTAAGCTCACTGTCATATTTGAAGGGCAGTTTTGCCAGATAAAGAATTCCTAGCTGGCAGTTTTTCCCTTTCAAAACCTTAAGTATATCAGACCACTGCCTTGTTGTCTCCTTGATTTCTGAAAAGAAATCTGCACTGTCTTATTGGATGTCCCTTATAAGTGTTTTGCTTTTCCCTTGCTGCTTTCAGAATTTTCTCTTTATATTGGCATTCTGAATATTATGTGTTTTATAGTATTTCTATTTGTATTTATTCTGATTGGAGTATGCTATGCTTCCTGTACATGTATATTCATGTCTTTCATGAGAGTTGGGTATGTTTTGGTCATTATTTCTTCAAATACTCTTTCTGCCCCTTTCCCTTCTCTTCTTCTGAAACTCCCATAACAAATTTGTTGGTGTGCTTCCTCCTATCACTCAACTCCCCAGCCCCTGCTATTTTTTTCCCCATTCTTCTCTCTCTCTGTTTCTCTCTTTTCAATTTCAGCTGTCCTGTCCTCTACATCACTGATTCTTTCTTCCATGATTTCAAATCTGCTGTTGTAAGCCTCTATTGTATTTTAATCTCACTTATTGTGTCTTTCATTCCCATAAGTTCTGATATTTTCTATTCAAGTTTTCAAATTTTTCTTTGTGTTCACCCACTATGTTCTTAATATCTTATATTTCTGTGGCTATATTGCCCTTTGACTCCATGATTTGATTTAGGAGATTGGTATGGGCATCTTTGATTAATTGTTTCAAGTCCGGGCCTGGAAGGAAGTGGGAATACAGACAAGGTTCAGATTCTCTTGCTTGATTCTTTCAGCTATTCGTTGCACAGCATGGCCAATTGTAGAACCACTTCCAATTCCCAGCAATAATTGGTTATTCCTCACGTGGTTCTCCACGGCCGTCAGGCCCGCCAGCCTCTTGGCCTCCCTGCCTTGGACTTCGTGGACAGGGCCGGGCAGGCAGGACCGCCACCCCCGCTGCAAAGGCCGGCACTGCCCGTGCTGCTGTGAGGCCCAGAGCGGCATCTCGGCGGCTGCACGTGGGAGCCCAGGGCGCCCCGGCTGCTACGGTCTGCGCCCTAGGCCGCGCCCGGGCCCGCCCGGCAGCGGGGCCAGGACCCGCCCCTCCCCTCAGTCTTAATCCTCTGCTCCCTTGGCTCTAGGGGTGATAGGGAATTCTGCAATTATTCCTTTTGTTACGTCAAGTTTTCTTTTGCTTTTTTCAGTCCTTTAACAGCAGTTTATCCAATACTCTCTTCAATTTTCTCTACTGAAACATCTAATATAGTTTCTGTTGTGCTGACTGGAACCTGACAGATATAAACACTTTGATATGGATTAGAAAATGGAGTGGGAAGAACTGGAGTTAGAAGGCCAGCTAAAAGACTGTTTCAGTATTCCGGGCAAGAAATGATGTAAGTCAGTGGCTATATGAATGATGATGACAATGATAAAAATAATAAGAGCTACCACTTATGGAGCACTGGCAAGTACCAGACACTGTTCTAAGTCCATAAGCCCCATGATATAGGTACTACATGTATTTACATTTTGTAGATAAAGAAACAGAAGTCCAGAAAGGTTCTAAGTAATGCACTCCAAGTCATACAGCCAGTAGTGGAGGAGACAAGATCTAAACCCCAAACTTCTGGTTCCAAGGCCCTTCCTTCAAACAACTACAAAGGGGTTGAATTCTTGAGTTATTTCTGGGAAGGATGCAATAGTGTATGGATGCTAACTCAACAGAAGGGATCATGGAGAGGGAGCAGTAAATCACACACACACACACACATACACACACAAACCCCAAACTCAGAGACTCTTGGTTTTGATAATTGGGTGGATGATGAGGCTATTAACAAAGGTAGAAAAAAGAAATGATATCAGGTTTGGGTGCCCAGTAGGAATAACTAATTCAGTTTTGAATATTTTGAATTAAAGATGTTTTGTAGGATATTTGAGAAACAATATCAGTTGAAAGTTGGATTTAAGTTGGGTCCTTTAAAAAGGTTGATATTGGAGACTAAGGTTTAGGAGACCAAAGAAAAACAGATGATAGATAAAGCCAGCTCAGGAAAGAGGGTTGGGATAAGAACATGAACATAGTTTTCAAGCTGTTAAATATAAATATTTATGGTTCTTTTTTTCTACTTAAAGGCTAGCAAACAAGTTTTCAGAATAAAACAAATATTAAGCAGTAGACTAGGGACACAGAGATGAAAGGAAATGTATGTAGTATGATACACAAGAAAAGTCTGAAACTATTCAAGAGCTTTTTTTTTAATTGAAGGAGATAAAGAGAATTTTAGAATAAAATGCTTTAGTTCCTATAGTGAAATTCAGGGAACTGGTAGATTTATTAAACTCTTCAGAAGAGTTTAGCAGCAGAAACAGGGGTGACATCAGCAAACCAACCCCTAGCCCAGTGGAATAAGTCACATTATCATCTGTTTTCACTTGATTAAAATATTTTACATTTGTTGAATTTGAATAATAATAGAAAGTCCAGGAAACCACTGAAAGGAAAATTGAAAAGGCAAATATGGTGAATATCTGACTCACCAGAATTGCAGTGTCATAAGAGCTAATAACTTTGATTTAAAGAGATATTTTAAAAGTTCTATTTGAGGAACAATTGCCCAAATCCCATAAAAGTGCTTTCTATACTTTCTTAAACTTTTAACTTAATACCAAACAAAGGAATACCTGAAAAAGGATTAACTTCTATTATATTTTCAAAAAACATAAAGATCTTCTGAGCTGTGGAAAATATTGGTAATATTTGAGCATTATCTGGTCTTTATAACTTACTTTGTTCAGATTTTTATAAACTGCTGGTTTTGAAGATTCAAATATATCTAAACGTTTGCTTCTTTGTAGCAGAGCAAGCAGGAAAAAGCAGAGTAAAGCTATGGGGACCAAAGGTTTGTTTCTTTACAGAGGTGCCATGCAATCAGCAAACAATTCATTTCCTGGCAAGCCATATAGGGACAAATTATCAATTGCATCAAAGTTGGAAGATATGGGAAGCTAAGCAAGAGAAAGCCACCGGAGGCAAAGAGGCATTTGATGCACTTGAGAAAGGACAAGGCAATCCCAAAATACCTGCCAGCAAGCATTCACTGTAATTCCCAGTAGACCAATTTGAAATTAATTGCTCAGAGGGGGACGTGAGAGCGTTCCACTCAGGTGGGGAGGAGTATTTTATTTTATTTTATTTTATTTTATTTTACTTCACTTAACCTTTTACTTTACTTTTTATTTATTTTTTTCCTTATCTTTTTAAATATGCTTTTTAATTAAAAAAAAAAAGATACTTAGATTACATAAATGTTACATAAAAAATAAAGAGGATTCCCATATGCCCTGCTCCCTATCCTGTGCACATTTTCCCACATTAACAACATCCTTCATTAGTGTGGTACATTTGTTACAATAGATGAACACATTTTGGATCATTGCCACTAAGCATGGATTATAGTTTACATTATAGTTAGAGAGTGTACTCTCTCCTGCACAATTTTGTAAATTATGACAAGATATATAATAACCTGCACCTGTCATTGCAATGTCATTTAAGACAATTTCCAAGTCCCAAAAATGCCCCCATATTACACCTGTTTTATTTTATTTTTAAGAAATCTTTAGATTACATAAATGATACATTGAAAATATAGGAGGATTTCCACATACCCTCCACCTCCTCCTCCTCCTCCCACACTTTCCACATTAACAACATCTTTCATTAGTGTGGTACATTTGTTGCAATTGATGAACACATATTGAAGCATTGCTACTACCCATGGTCAATAATTTACATTGTAGTTTACACTTTGCATCACACATTTTCATAGGTTTTGACAAAATGTATAATGCCTACATCTGTTATTGCAATGTCATTCAGAACAATTCCAGTGTCCCCAAAATGCTCCATGTTACACCTAATCTTCCCTCTCCCTCCCTTCAGAACTTTTGGTGACCACTGCCTTATATCAATGTTACAAGTTTTTCCATTGCTAGAATAATAATGTCTACTTTAGTCCATAGTTGCATTCCCCGAGGAGGAGTATTTTACCACTGATATTGTTTAGAATTGTCACTGCAGGATAATAATAAAAAGCAGACTGACTTTGCTTTATTATTTGTCAATTGTCTAAGACAATGTAGCCCTTCTTGTCTGTACTTTGGTGAACTGTTTCCACTGCCATCCCTATGCTGGCAGGGAGCTCAATGAAGTTAGAAAAGTTATCTGAATGAGGCTTCCTTTTAAGAGTTCAGGAAGAACCAAATTCACCTTAAAATTAAATAAGAAAAGAATCAAGGTTAAATCTTATGTGAAATTATAATAAAAAGAGCATATGGAGCTGAATAATATCTCTACAGATACTGAAAACATGCCAGAAAGACATGCTCAAAAAGCTCATCAAAAAGGTAATATCCTGTTTTGAAATAAGGTGAAAGGCATTAACAAAATGATACAGACACTGAGAAACAATGACCAACCCAGGAGCAATGAGGGTCCCTGACATCCAGATTGTGGTATTGAAATATAATTTCCTATTAAAAAGAACCCAGCTATTATTGGAGAACCAGCTGATGCCAGGTCTGGGGCAAGAAATGAACAAGATGAGGCTGGGGAACAAAAATGTCCCTTATGCTTTTTTTAAAAAAAGTAAATTAATTAAATGAGCTTTCCTAGATTCAAGCTAAATGTTTTTTAAAATTAAAATGAAATATGAATATAGCTGTTTTAAAAAACATTTCAATATATTTTCAGAAGTGCTGGTTCTCTCAGCCTTCTCATATTACTTGAAAATAACCCTTTCCTCTTAGAATTAGGAGAGAACACATCCAAAATGCAGTTTATCTCCTAGTTAGGTGGTTTGTGGCTATGCCTGAAGCCTCAAACAATTGTTTGTTTTAGTAAGGATTTTCTTACTTGCAAGTGACAAAAGCTAGCCTATTTTGGTTTAGGCAAGTAAAGGGAATTACTTGGCTTACGTAACTGAAAAAATCCCAGAATTAGGAAAGGTATATCAATGTGAATACTTTTGAAAAAAATTGAGGAGAAAACCCAACTGAAAACAATTAGTGGAACTTAATAGTTCATTAGCTCATTTAATTTAAAAATCAGTAGGCAGGCTTTAGGTACAATTGGCTGGAGCTCTCACTTCCATTCACTATACCACCATCCTAGGTCAGCCTCATCCTGAAATTGATTTTCCTCATGGTGGCCAAATGCCTGCAGCAGATGAAAGCCTCATGATACACCAAATGTCCAAGAGGAAGAGCGAACTTCCCCTTTCCCCAACTTTATCCTAATCCGTAGTCTCTAATCTTATTGCACCAAGTTATCACATTTTATTTATCTTGAACTGGTCACTATAGACAGGGTCAATGCTTTCTGCTGACTGATTTCTTTTTGGGTTAAATATCCATCTGTGAACCAATTGCTATGGCTTGCGGAATATGATTAAGCATAGTGTAATAGTGCAATCAGGACTCATGCTTTAATTCCACCAAAATGACATGGTTGTTATACAATGGACAAGAGGTGATATAGACACTGGGAAAATATCCAACAATGTCCGCATCTTGCTTCAAGTATGCTGGACACTATAGGCAGGACAGACAGCTCAGGAGTTTGGTACCCTGCCAGTAGGCCCTACTTTGGAATTTATGCTCCCCAGTGTGACAGGGTTGGATTCATTTGTGATTTCCCTACACATGGCTCTTCTATCTCTTCTATTTGGAAAAACAGATGTAATATGGGGGCATTTTCAGGACATTGGAATTGTCCTGAATGACATTGCAATGATGGATATCAACCATTATATATTTTGTTATAACTTACAAATTTGTGTGGAACAGAGTGTAAACTATTATGTAAACTATAATCCTTGTTTAGGGGCAATGCTCCAAAATGTATTCATCAATTGTAGCAAATGTACCATACTAATGAAGGATGTTGTTAAGTTATAATTGTGTGGGAGGGGTAGGGAGTGGGGCATATGGGAATTCCTTTTATTTTTTATGTAACATTTATGTGACCCGAAGTATTTTTAAAAAAATTTAAAAAGTGTTAAAAAAAATCCCACTTGGATCACCTGTCCATATATCAATATTTGAAAGTGGTTCTTCTGCCCAGAGTATGAATGCTCGTAACGGCGCCACGCTCGTATTAGCCATAGGCCATGTGATGTTCTTGGATGTAGAACTTAAGGTAAGCTCTGTTCAAATCACATGAACTTAGACTGGGGCCGGGTAGATCCTCAAAGGGGAAGTGGGAGATACTTATTAAAGAAGGGAAATGGAGTCTAGTCAAAACAACAATAACAACTCTCTAATATAGAAATAAAAATTTTAGTCAAATGTTTTATGTCAACAAAATTCAAATAATATGTGTTTAACTGAATTCATTGATGTTTATTTACTGTTTGTAACAAAATTAAAAGACTATTTATCATTTAGATACAGCCAAATATTTAACCTGAATGTCCAATTTTTATTTTCCCTAGAAAATACTTCGTAGTATTAACAACAGGGGATTATTTAAAAACAACAGTAATGTATTTAAAATCTTAAATTACTTGGAATGTGTTTGGAATATATCTTGCAATAATTCAGTGAATGTTCTTTGAAACATACAGAAAGGACCAAAAAAATCACAAGAAAGACAGAATTAATCTCAGCTTTGACCTGAACATTCACTTGATGGCAGGAGCCACTGGAAATTTGAAAATCTAGTTTAAAAATTATTTTCACTTCCATTAAGTAATCCAAAACTTATGTAGCATAATATGACCTTAGTGAACATTTCAGAAATAAGATTGATGTACTAAGAAAAGCAAGGTAATTTCTGAGGGGATGAAGAGCCATTTTTAAAGGTTGTCTTAATTCAAAATGTATTAATGTGATAAATGCTCCAAGGAGTTTGCTGAGGAGACCTACTCACCAGAAAAATCATAAGTTAATTTCTGATTTAGTTTAGCAATTTACTTTTTTAGAAATAAAATTTCTAAAGTAGGCTCAGGAACCCAGGGGAAGGCAAGATACAACCAAGAAGGGAGAAGGGCAAAGGAAAGGAGTCTCAGCTGGCTGAAAAATCCCATAAGTACCACTGCAAAAGAAACAGAGGGCACACTTCCCCCCATCTATGGACTAAATAGCAGCCCATGGACTTCAGAGGCTGTGAACTGCAATGGCTGTGGACTGTGGGGGTTGCAGGGGTCCTCTTTTCCAAGAAAAGGCAGAGGAAGAGACACAGCCTACAGCAAATTCAGATTTTGGCCAGGGAACTTGTCTGATGCATTGGAGGAGTCACACACTTCAAGGCTGGGTGGGCCCTAACCTTGTTTGCCCTGAGAGTCCACCGGGAGCTAAAGATAATTTGCCTTCTCAAACACCCTCCCTACTGCCCTGGGCTGGTTGCTGAAGAGGCAGAGGGAGGAAGGGTGTGGCTGGCCAAAGGTGGAGAAAAGCCTCTGTGAAAGTTTGTTTGTGAAGCTTGGTCAACCCTGAAGACATAAGCTTCTGTACCACCCACCTGCCTAAAGAGTTACACTGAATGCACACACCATAGCACCTGAGATCTGAGCTGAGCAGTCTGCCCAAGAGTGCCATCTACTGGCTAGACAATAAAATTGCATGAAATAGGAAAACTAATAAGTAAATAAAAGAGGAAAGCAGGTACCTTTACTGCCATCCTCTTCAAGGAACTTGGAAACTAGCCTGTACCCTATTACTGGGCCCTTAGCCCTGGTTTGAGCAGTTAAATAGGGGCAATCCTAAATATCTAGAAAAAGTTGGACCAAGAGAGCAAGAGACAAAGAACAGCAGTAGCACAAAACTACTTAACAGTAAATCCCTAGGCAAGAGAGAGAAATTGTACATCAGAGTAAACACAGCATCAGAATCAGATACCTAGACCCTGGCAAAAGATTACAGGCTATACAAAGAAAGAGGAAGATATTACTCTGGCAAAGGAACCAATAACATCTCCAGATGAGTCAGAGGACTTGAAACCACTAATCAGTGAGATTCATACAAATCTCCTAAATCAAATCATGGAGTTGAAGGCTAACATGGCTAAAGAGATAAAAGCCATTAAGAAGACACTGTGCAAGCACAAAGAAAAATTTGAAATCTTGGATAGAAAAATAACAGAGCTTATGGGAATGAAAGACACAATAAGTGAGATTAAAATTACAACAGTGGCACACAACAGCAGATTTGAATTCATGGAAGAAAGAATCAGTGATGTAGAGGAAAGAACAACTGAAATTGAAGAGAAAGAAAAGTGGAGAGGTAGAAGAATGGAAAAAATTAAGCAGGGGCTCAGAAGTTGAATGATAACATCAAGCACACCAACATACATGTTATGAGTATTCCAGAAGGAGATGAGAAAGGAAAAAGGACAGAAAGAGTATTTAAGGAAATTATGGCCCCAAATTCCCAACTCTCAAGAAAGACATAAATTTATATGTCCAGGAAGCACACCATAGTCTGATTAGAATAAATCCAAATAGACCTACTACAAGACACATAATCAGAATGCCAAATGCCAAAACTAAAAAGAAAATTCTGAAAGCAGCAAGAGAAAAGCAAAATATCACATAGAAGGGACATCCAATAAGACTTAGCATGGATTTCTCTTCAGAATATGGAGACAAGAAGGCAGTAGTATGATATAATTATGGTACTGAAAGATAAAAACTGCCAGCCAAGAATTCTTTATCTAGTAAAGTTGTCCTTCAAATATGCCAGCGAGCTTAAAAAACAGAAACTATGAGAGTTCATAAGCAAGAACCAAGATCTGTGGGAAACACTAAAGGAAATCTGCAGCCATAAAATAAAAGATAAGATAGAGAGGCTAGGAATAAAGTGTAGAAGAGAAGACAACCAGAAAGGGTAACCAAAAAGATAATAAGATGGACAAAAATAAAATATGACATATGAAAGTAAAAGGATATAATGGCTGAAGTAATGCCTTTAGAGTCATAACATTGAAGACTAATGGATTAAACTTCTCAATAAAAAGACATAGGCTGACAGAATATATAAAAACATGAACCATCCATATGCTGTCTGCAGGAGACTCACCTTGGACCCAAGGATACAAATATACTGAAAAGTGAAAAGTTGGAAAAAGATATTTCACACAAATAGTAACCAAATAAGAGCAGGTGTCAGACAAAACAGATTTTAATGCAAAAAAGTAATGAGATGCAGGAGGACATTATATAATAATAAAAGGGACGATCCACTAGGAGAAGTAATAGTCATAAACATATATGCATCTAACCAGGGTGTCCCAAAATACATGAGGCAAACTCTGGCAAAACTGAAAGGAGAAATAGACATCTCTACTATAATAGTTGGAGACTTCAACATGCCACTCACATCAACAGAACAACTAGACAGAATATCAACAAGGAAACAGAGAACTTAAGCAATATGATAAGCAAACTGGACCTGACAGACATATACAGAACATTCCACCCCTAATCAGCAGGTTATACATTCTTCTCAAGTGCTCATGGATCTTTCTCCAGGATAGACCACATGTTGGGCCACAACACAGTTCTCAATATATTTTAAAATACTGAAATTAAACAAAGCACCTTCTCTGATCATAGCGGAAGGAAGCTGAAAATCAATAATAAGTGGGAAAGTGGAAAATTCACAAACGTATGGAGGTTAAACAACATGTTTCTAAACAATCCGTGGGTCAAAGAGGAAATTGCAAGAGAAATTAGTAGATCTCTCAGGATGTATGAAAATAAGAACACAACATATTAAAACTTAAGGGATACAACAAAGGCAGCCTATATTAAAAAAGAATAAATTGCTAAAATAAAAGAACTAAATGAACAACTGGAGAAACTAGAAAAAGTAGAGCAAACCAATCTGAAAGCAGCAGAAGGAGAGAAATAAGAAAGATTAGAGCAGAAATAAATGATATTGAAAACAACAACAAATAATAGAGAAAATCAACAAAACCAAAAGCTGGTTCTTTGATAAAATCAATAAAACCAACACTTAGCAAGACTACAAAGAAAAAAGGAGGGATGATGCAAATAAATCCAGGAATTAAAGAGGGGACAATAGAAACAACACCACAGAAATAAAAAGGATCATAAGAGGATATTATGAGAAACTGTATGCCAACAAACTACACAACCTGGATGAAATGGACAAATTCCAAGAAATGCACGAACAACCTATATTGACTTTGCAAGAAATATAGGAACTTAAAAAACAATCACAAGCAAAGAGATAGAAACAGTCATCAAAAATCTTCCAACAATGAAAAGTCCAGGATCAGAGAGGGCTTCACAGGTGAATTATGCCAAATATTTCCAGAAGAAATAATACCAATCCTGTTTAAATTCTCCCAAAAAAATTGAAAGGGGGAAAATTACCCAACACATTTTCTTAGGCCAACATCACCCTAATACCAAAGCCAGATAAAGAGACTACAAGAAAAGAAAATTATAGACTGATCTTTCTAATAACATAGCTGCAAAAATTATCAACAAAATAATTGAAGTTGAGTCCAACAGCATATAAAAACAATTATACATCATGATCAAGTAGGTTTTATTCCTGGCATGCAAACGTGGTTCAAAATAAGAAAATCAATTAATGTAACACACTACATTAACAAATCGAAGGGAAAAAACACATGATCATCTCAATTGAAGCAGAAAAGGCATTTGACAAAATCCATCATCCTTTCTTATAAAAATGGTACAAAAGATAGATATAGAAGGAAAACTCCTCAACATAAGAAATCCCACAGCCAACATCATACTCAATGGGGAGAGGTTGAAAGCTTTCCCTCTAAGATAAGGAACAAGAGACAAGGATGCCCACTGTCACCACTGCTTTTCATCACTGTGCTAGAAGTACTAGCTAGAGTAATTAGGCAAGAAAAAGAAATCAGAGGCATCTAAATTGTAAAAGAGGAAGTAAAAATTTTGCTATAAGCAGATGACATGATCCTATATTTAGAAAATCCCAAAATAACTATTACAAAGCTACTTGAACTAATAAATGATTTCAGCAAAGTGGCAGGATACAATATCAACATGCAAAACTCAGTAGTTTTTCTATACACTAGTAATGAGCAAGCTGAAGAGGAAATCAAGAAAAAAACTTCCATTTACAATAGCAACAAAAAGACTAAAATAGCAAGAAATTAATTTTACCAGGTATGTAAAGAATCTGCATTCAGAAAACTACAAAATGGTGCTAAAAGAAATTTAAGAAGACACAACCAAATGGAATGACATTTTGTGTTCATGGATTGGAAAATTAAACCTCATGAAGATGTCATTTCTACCCAAATTGATTTACAGATTCAATGCAATACCAACCAAAATTCTGACAGTCTACTTTACAGAAATAGAAAAGTCAATTACCAAATTTATTTGGAAGGGAAATAACTAAGAACATACTAAAAAAGAAGAGCAAAATTGGAGGACTCATGCTCCCTGACGTTGAAGTGAATTATAAAACTACATTGGTCAAAACAGCCTGATATTGGCATAAAGATGGACACATTGATCAATGGAATTGAATTGAGAGTTCAGAAATAGACCCTCACCTCTATGATCAACTGATTTTCAATAAGCTTATGAAGTTCACTTTGCTGGGGACAGCACATTCTCTTCAATAAAGGGTACTGGGAGAATGGGATATCCATAACCAAAAGAATGAAAGAGGATCCCTATGTCACTCCCTATACAAGAATCAACTAAAAATGGATGAAAGAGCTAAACATAAAAGCCAAGACTTCTAAAAGATAACATATGGAAATATCTACAAGACCTTGTAGTAGGTGGGGTCTCTTAAACCTTATACCCAAAGCACAAGCAACAAAATAAAAAAAGTAGATGAATTGGACCACTTAAAAGTAAACACTTGTACACCTCAAAGGATTTTGTGAAGATGGCAAATGGCAGCCTACTCAATGGAAGAAAATATTTGGAAATCACACAACCAACAAGGGTTTAATATCCATGATATATAAAGAGATGCTACAACTCAATAATAAAAAGGCAAATGACCTGATTAAAAAATGGCCAAAAGACCTGAATAGACATTTTTTCTAAAGAAGAAATACAAATGGTGAACAAAAACATGCAAAAATGCTTAGCATCACTGGCTATTAGGGAAATGCCAATCAAAGCTACAATGAGATATCATTTCATACCTACTAGAATGGCCACTATTAACAAAACAGAAAACTACAAGTTTTGGAGAGGATGTGGAGAGATAGGAAGGATTTTTCACTGCTGGTGGGAATGTAGAATGGTACAGCCACTGTTGAAGTCTGTTTGATAGTTCATAAGGAAGATAGAGAGAGATCTACCATGTGACTTGGCAATACCACTACTAGGCATATACCCAGAAGAACTGAGAGCAGTGACACGAATAGACATCTGCACACCAATTTTCATAATGACATTATTCACAATTGCCAAAAGATAGAAACAATCCAGGTGTCCAACAGATGAATGGATAAACAAACTGGTATATATACATGATGGAATATTATTCACCTGTAAGAAGAAATGAAGTTGTGAAACATATGGCAACATGGATGAACCTGGAGGACTTTATGTTGAGTGAAGCAAGCCAGGCACAAAAAGACAAATATTTTATGATTTCACTGTTGTGAGCTAAATGTAATGAGCAAAGTCATGGAGTTAAAAGCTGGTTTAATCTGGGCAGAATTGTAAAAAGTTGTTTGTAAATGTTTGTAAATGAATAGAATTGGTGAAAGCACATCATAGGATTTGTAATTACTAGCGCTATATGGGTATGATAGTCGTGGTTTTGTTTTTTGTTTTTTTTTAGTAATGAAAATACTCTAATATTGATTGAAGTGATGGGTGCACAATCTGGTGATTATACCAAATGCCATATAGATAAATTTATCATTTATGAACAAAAAAAATAATAGGGTTGGTTGGGGGAAAAATACACCAAATGTAATTTATGAACTATTTTTAGTAGTAATACATTGCTGATATTCTTTCATAATTTGTTCAAAATATTTCACAACAATGCAAAATGTTGATGGTGGGGTGATGTATGGGAGCCCTATATAATATCAGGCATGTTTGTTTTGTATGTTCACAACTTTTACTATACTTACTATACTTTTATTGTTTATGTATGTTCATGTATGATTGATATACTTCAATAAGTTGTTTTTAAAAATGAAAAGTTTTATCGAAGTATATAATTTCAATATGAATGCCCTATATTAGTATTATATATTTGTTTATCATTCAGGAGAACTCATTTTCATGTTTGTCCTGTTAACCACAGTCCATTTTCTACCACTGGATTCCCTGTGTTGTACAGCCCCATGCTTTGTACAATCTACTCCAAGTGTACACTCAGTGGCTCTCATTTTCATCACAGACTTGTGCTATCATCACTTCAGTCAATTTTAGAACATTTTCATTACTCCAAAAGGAAAAATCCGATACCCCTTTATACTCCTCTATTATTGTCCCTTAGTATTGAAAAAAATGTCTTTTTGCCATTGCTGCAAAATATTACAATATTATTGTTAACTTTTGTCCATAAGTTACATTAGTTGTCATCTTTCCATGTATCACTATATTCTTAGCACTTTGTAAAAGAAGAGCTTTCTTCTATTTATACTATTAACCACAATCATCATCCACCACCAAAATCACTGTTACACATTCCCTAGATTATGCTCTAGTTCTCTTTCAATTGACATTTACTTCCATAGACCACCCCTTTCAGCCACAATCACATTTATAAATCAGCAATGTTAGCTATACTCATTAACTGTATTACTTTCAACTCTATTCATTTCCAAAGTTTAAAATGAACTGTATTAATACTCTTGCATGCATTAAGCATCATCTCCCATTCTCAAGCCATCTTCTATTTCCTAGTATCCTGTATTCTAGACTTTACTTCCATAAGTTTACTCAGTGTATTTAGTTCATATTAGTGAGACCACACAATATTTGTCCTCTTCTGTCTGGCTTATTATTGTTATTATTATTATTATTTAATCAAGAAAGGGTGCAGTATTTTGTCACGTGCCTTTTCTGCATTAATCAAGAGGATCACGGGATTTTTCTTCCTCAATTTATCAATGTGGTTTATTACACTAATTGCTCTTCTTGTGTTGAACCACACTTGCATTCCTGGGCTAAAACCCACTTGATTGTGATGTATAATTCTTTTAATGCTTTTGGATTTGGTTTGCAAGTATTTTGTTGAGGATTTTTGCATCTATATTCATTAGAGATATTGGTCTGTAATTTTCTTTTTTGTAGTGTTTTTATCTGGTCTTGGTATTATGGTGATGTTGGCTTCAAAGAATGAGTTTGGTAGCATTCTTTCCTGTTCAATTTTTTTGGAAAAGCCTGAGCAAATTTGGTATTAGATCGTCTTTGGATAATTGGTAGAATTCACTTGTGAAGACATCTGGTCACTGGCTTTTCATCTTTGGGAGGTTTTTGATGACTGTTTCAATCTCTTCACTTGTGATTGCTTTGTTGAGTCTTCTACTATTTTCTTCTAGGGTTAGTGTAGATGGTTCATGTGTTTTTAGGAATTTTCCTCCTCATCTACATTGTCTAGTTTTTTGGCATATAGTTTTTCATAGTATCCTCTCATGGTCACTCTTTTTTGTGTGGGGTCAGTGGTAATGTTGCCCCTCTCATTTATGATTTTATTTATTTGCATCTTTTCTCTTTTTTTCTTTGTCACTCTAGCTAAAGGTTTGTAAATTTTGTTGATCTCAAAGAACCAACTTTTGTTTTTTTTTAAATTCTCTCTAGTTATTTTATTTCATTTATTTCTGCTCTGATGTTTACTATTTCTTTCCTTCTACTTGGTTTGGGATTAGTTTTCTGTGTTTTTTCTAGTTTCTCCAGGTGTGCAGTTTAGATCTTCAATTTTAGCTCTTTCTTCTTTTTTAATGTAAGCATTTAGGGCTGTAAATTTCCCTCTCAGCACTGCCATTGCACTGCCCTATAGGTTTTGATATGTTGTCTTCTCAATTTCATTCACCTTAAGATATTTACTGAATTCTCTTGCAATTTCTTCTTTGAACTGATGATTATTTAAGAGTGTTTTGTTTAAGCTCCTTATATTTATGAATTTTCCTTTTCCATCCATTATTGATTTCCAGCTTCATTCCTTTATGATCATAGAAAGTGTTTTGTATATTTTCAACCATTTTAAATTTATTGAGACCTGTCTTTTGACCCAACATGGGTTAACCTGAAGAAGGATCCATGAGCACTTGAAAAGGATGTATATCCTGCTGTTTTGGGATGCAATGCTCTACAGATGTCTATAACGTCTAGTTCATTTATCATATTTTTCAAGCTATTTGTTTGTTTATCCTTGGTCCAGATGTTCTATACAATACTGAGAGTGGTGTATTGAACTCTCCCAGCTATTATTATAAAGACATCTATTTCTCCCTTCAGTTTTCCTCATGTATCTTTGGGCACCCAGATTAGGTGCATAAATATTTATTCTAGTTATTTCTTCTTGGTAAATTTCCCCTTTTATTAATATATGACCTTCTTCATCCTTTATAAAAGTTTTGCATTTAAAATCTCTTTTGTCTGATATTTTTTGGTTACTATTTCATGGTCTATCCTTTTCAACCTTGTCTTTCAACCTGGTTGTGTCCTTACATTTGAGGTGAGTCTCTTGTAGACAGCATATAGATGGTTCATATTTTTTAATCCATTCTATCTGTCTATGTCTTTTGATTGGGGAGTTCAAGCCATTAACATTCAATGTTAACATTCAATAAAGGCACAACTTACTTCTTCCATTTTATCCTTTGGCTTTCTGTTGTCATATCTTACTATTGTTTTTTTCCTCTTTAATTTGTACTTCCTAATAATATTCATTTCTACACTCTTCTCCAAATCTCTTACTCTTGTTTTTTTCCTTTCTGGCTGCAGCACTACCTTTAGTGTCTCTTGTAATTCTGGTCTTTTGTTAACATACTTTCTCAGTTTTTCTTTGTCTGTGAAGACTTTAAACTCACTCTCATTTTTGAAGGACTGATTTGCCAGTTACAGAATTCTTGGCTGGCAATTTTTCTCTTTCAGTACCTTAAACACATCATACCACTTTCTGTTTGCCTCCATGGTTTCTGCTGAGAGGTTGGTACTTAATCTTACTGAGATTCCCATATATGTATTGCTTTGCTTTTCTCTTTCTGCTTTCAGAATCATCTCTTTATCCCTGATATAAGTCAATTTGAATATTAGGTGTTTTGGAGTAGGTACATTCGTATTTATTTTGTCTGGGGTGGGTTGTCCTTGGATATTGATAGTTATGTCTTTCATAAGGATTGGGAAGTTTCAGTCATTATTTCCTCAAATATTCTTTCTGCCCCTTTTCCATTTTCTTCTTCTTCTGAGTCAGCATAATGCATATGTTTGTGTGTTTTGCATTGTCATTAAATTCCCTGAGACTCTTTTCCATTTTTTTAATTCTTTTCACTTTTTGTTCTCCTGTCTTTTCCCAGTTTAAATGTTCTGTCCTCGATATCACTAATTCTGTTTTGAGCAATTCAATTTTGTTCTTATGTTCCTCTAATGTATTTTTATCTTGTCCATTGTGTCTTTCATTCCCATAAGGTCTGTTACTTTTCTTGGCAGGCTTCCAAGAGTTCTTTATGCTCACCCAATATATTCCTAACATACTTTATCTCTTGTCATATTTTCATTGAATTCTTTGAAATGATTTAGGAGATTTGTGATTGTCATAGATTAGTTGTCTTAAATCTTGTATCTCTTCAGGATATTTGGTTTGTTCCTTTAGCTAGGCCACCTCTTTCTGTTTCCTAGTATGGCTTGTAATTTTTTGCTGATGTCTAGGCATCTGATTATGTTAGTGAATTTTCTCTGATGGCCAATTTCTCTATTTTGCCTAATATTTATTTTCTCATAGCTCTTCTTTGATTTTTGGTTCAGTTTATTCTGAGTCTTTAAAATTTCACACCTTATGTTATCAAAATCAGGCCAGGGTCTCACTAAAGGGGCACAATTTTCTCCTAGCAGTTTGGACTAAGAGAGACCTAACAGCAGTTTTTCTCCTTGCAGTTTCCTGGCTGGCCAGCAGATGGCACTCATCGACAAGCCTTTCAATGGGGAAGTTTTTTCCTTCAACCTTGGCTTCCCTGTGTTTTTGTTCTGGCCAGAGCTGAGATTCAAAGGAGGTTCTACTGGCCAAATTCACTGAAGATAAAACACTCTCTGCCATCTGATGTACCTTCCCTCTTCCCTGGAAAGAAGACATCTGTTCCCCTCTCAGTGGGCTGTGGTGGTTCAGGGGTTTTATCCAGCTGGCATGTTTTGAGGGTTGGGAATGGTGCCTTTCCCAGACCCAGCTGGGGTTTAGTAACTCATAGTTGTCATTTCTGGTTCTTAGTCTCTCTGTCCTTCACCCTCCTAGGTTTGCGCAACACTGTCCTGGGCTGCTGACCCTCAAAGCAGTTCTCTCAGACAGTTTTTCATCCTTTCTTTTATTGTTTTTGTGAGAGAGTATAGCCCTGCCTGCCTACTCTGATAACAGCTTCCTAGAAATCCAACATTTCCCTTTTAATGCTAGTACCACTAACATATATACTACCAAGTATAAAAATACATTTTTCAAACCCCACCTAAGGGCAGCATAACTTTCCTCAAGTCAAATAGAAGAATTACATTGTGTATTTGAATGTGATTCAAGTTTTCCATCTGTGTAGTGTTTATCTGATTAGATTATATCTAAGAATCTATGTGCGGAAAGATGAGCATCTTAAAGCACTGGATACTTTAACAATGGCAGCTATGATTCCTACAGATTGATTTCAGGTATTAGCTCTAACATAGGAGTAAAGAGAACCATCTCTTCTAATATAATGGTTTTCCAACCCTGTACTTCCTAGTTCAACGGTGAGGTGCTATATATATAGCATGAGTTGATTATGTAACTGTCCAAGAGCCCCCTCTCCTTTGCAGTATTTTATCTTATCCTTTTATTAGTAGCCCTGTAAATTATGGAACTCTGCTTAATTCAAGGAGTAATATAACCATATTTATTGCATGCCTTTAAGAAGTCCTAGTGAAAGAAATTAAATATGTTTTCTGCCATCAAATACTTTTAATCTGACTCAGGACAATACTTACGTGTAACTGGCAAATAAAGAATAGATACAATCAAATATAGGATGGTTATTTCATTGTCATTTTTCATTATAATTATGATTTCATGCTAAGTTTTGCATGAAAGAAAAAAAAAATGAAAGTAATAGAACTACTAAAATAATATCCAGTAGCAGGTTATTGTGAGTAGAATAATGCAAAGAGAAAAATTGGAAAAGAAAAAGCCCCAAAAACATTTATAAAAAGTATATTTAGCTGAGGTTGTCACACTGAAATATGTTTCCATATTTGTAAAATCTGCTGTAGGTTATACACAATCAAACCTAGTTATAAGGCAAATAATTGAAAAAGAGAATTTCCAAAGAAATTATAATGAGCATTGGATATTTCAGTGGGCTAAATTGATGGGATTGGGTCACTACATAGCAAGGGTATTTTACAAACATGAATGTAACCCTCCTGTAGTTTTCTAAATATTCTAAGGGGGAGAAGTAAAGATTTAATAGAGTATTGCCCTTTAGTCATTAATGTAATACTTTTAAAAGTACAGGTATTGGAGTTCCTAAGCAATTACTGAATATTTCAGTAGCCATATAACAATTTTTGCCTCTTGGTATCTCGCAACAGTGTTTTATGTGACATGATTGACTATTGGCTTAGACAATACATTTTTTAAAAATCGCAAGAACATTGTGGATGTTTTCCAGCCCAATTGGCTTTTGAGCTTTGTTCTAAATGAAGCTGATTTCAAAGGTCTTTGAGAAAGAAGAAAAGAAAAATCACAAAGACAGAGCCTGAGCAGTAAGGTTTAGCTGTAGTTAAGACTTCTTACGGCATGTTCTGTTCTTTTAAGTTCTAATCCTCTGATCGTGCTGAGAAAAGAAGAGAGGAGACTGAATTTTATGGGGCGGCAAAATTGTAGTGATCTTTTTTTCTTATTATTATTATTACTTTTTAGTTTTTTTTCTTTTAACAAAGTACATGTAAATGTTCACTCTGTTACAAGCAGCAATGCACCACTACAATATATGTTTTGCTTATTTCATATACACAAGGAATTATATTAGTATTTTAAGAGTGTCTACTATTAAAAAAATCTGGGGTTTGCCTTTGGTACAGACCTTCTGAAGAGATTCTTCACTTTCACTTTAACTCACAACTCCTAAGCCCAGGAATTTTCAGGTCACTTCTCCATCTCCTCTTAATCTTTTCCTCAAATCTATCTTTGAGATTCAATTTGAAATAGCCTCTGATGCAATGTGGAAACAAGCTGGCTTGCCTTAGATGAAATGAAGTGACAACAGTGAGGAGAGGGCTCAAACCTTGAAGTTTGGATTTCCCCCTTCAGGTATAGCCTTGAGTAAATCTATAAGGAAGCTTTTTGCCAAATGGAGATAACAATGGTACCCACTTCACAGAGTTGTGAAGAATAAATAAAATAATGTAAGTAAATAAAGGAGTAGATACTCATAATAATGGAGGTTGGCTGAGGCCCTTTTATTCCTAATTTTCTTTCTTATGATGTGTCATTTATAGGAAAAAAAATGTTCTTGTGGTCCAACTGCTTATTCATAGAAACCCTGCATTCCCAGATGAATTTAGACAACGTAAATTATTTGAGCTGCCTTCAGTGCCTCCTGGAAGACAATCCTCATCTAAAGATGATATTAAAATTGTGAACAATGACTCTTCTCCCTTGTATGCCTTATGTTCTAGTTTCACACAGAATAAAAAAACAAAAATAACAAACAAACAAACAAAGCAAAACCTCACATTGTAGACTGAACAGCTTCTTTACCTTAATCAAAAATAAACCTGGTGTCATAAGAACCAGGGGAGCTGAAGAAAATATATTTCATGAAATGAAGTCACTTTTAGGAGTGATTTGTTAAGATCTAAAAATAGTGAGATTCTTTTTGGTGTGGCCTCATGGGTTTGCTACAAACTTTGTGAAATGTCAAGATTTGATATTGCAGTTGAATGGATTTCCAAATCAGCAAGCACCAAATATATTGCTCCTTTGAGCCCCTCAGTTTCTAAAGAATTTTTAATGAAAAATACACAAAAAGCACAATTGAGCTGTATAAAAAATTTAAAAATTCTTTAAAGAGTAATTTTGAAGAGCATATAACCAAGTCCCACATAACTAATTTAAAAGCATTTGCAAAAATCGTGACATTTGGCAAATTTTGTAATATTATGAGAAATGACAAAAATAGTCCTTGAATTTTCTCATTCCGCTTATTACTTGTGGCTGCCTCCCAAGCAACATACTAACTTGATATTGTCCCTAAGAGGTTCACAATACATATAATTCCCCTCATCCAGGGCACTCTAATCATAATTTGGGGCAGCAAAGCTGAAAAAATATTTTGACAAACTCAGAAGTTTTGCCTTGACAGGGAAGGGCAGAGTCCTGGAAGAATGTATTTTCTGTAAGTGTTAAAAGTCCTACTTTAAATGTTCACATTATATTTTTGACAGATTTCTGGTGAATTCTTCTTAGGAATCATAACTGTGAGAATGTTTATCTTCCTATTCAGGCTCAAGAATTGAAAATGCCCACATGATGGCACTCAGGAAAATCTGCACACCCTGTCAGGAATAGGTCTCACCTCTAAAGCAAATGAAAGCACAAAAGCAGGAATCAAGAAGATATTTCTTATCTCAACGAGTGAAAGCCACTTGCAAAGCCCCAAGGTCTACTGCTGTTGTCAGACATTTAGTTAAGTAGGAAGCAGGTGGAAATGAAGTTATTAACTAGATGAGGAACTGAGTTGCCTCTATTCACACCTAGGTAAAGAGTATAGTACTCATTTAATTTTAAAAGTTCAGATCTCACATAATGTGACTTTTTTTCTAAACTTACAGTTTCATCTTATATAATAGTGATAAATTTGCATATGTTCTTCTCTACTCCACTCCCTTCAATATACCTATTGAAAAACCTTCAGACTTTTTGATCCCTTTATTTCTATTCTATGATCTTGGATTCAGTGAGTGGAAAGAGATGGGAAGAGTGTGTGATAATGTATGGGTTCTAGTCTCCGTTTCTGTTTTCATAGTATGTTATAGTATGTCATAGTGTTAATAATTGCTAGTATTGATCAGGAGGAGTTTTCTTCTTAATGGGCACTTGGTTCCCAGTAAGGCCATTTACTGGAATCCTTGGCATCAGCTCTGGGCTAGCTAGTTCTTCTTTCTTCCACTCATAGGTAACCCCTGAGTCCCTGACTTCTGGAAAACATGGCTTCTCCAAGGTTAGCCCAGGTAATTCACAGCCTGGGGTATTAGAGCAATTCCCATATCAGAATGGAGAGTTCACAAATGACCACTTAGGAATTCTAAATAGAAATAAATTAAGATAACTTTGCTTTACAGCAAAGAAAAATGCCACTTCAAAACAGTGTGAGCAGGTAATCTAAGCACCTCTTAAAATATATTTATATATATATATAAATAACATTTTTGTAAGCAAGTGCACATATATGCATATATATTTATATATCATTTTACAAATATTGGTATGTATTGTGAAAATTTTGATTTTTACCCACAATAAAAAATAAATAAATTAAAAAACAAAAACAAAAACAAAAAAAAAAAACAGTGTGAGCAAAAAACCTATAGTTATTTCGGGCTTTGAGCATGGTTTGCTGAGGGCTCTGACTTAATGCTTTTTTCTTTTTCCATTTTTCCCCCTGTCCTTTTCTATGCATTGGGTTCATCTGCTCACTTCCTCCATGGCATCCAATGTTAGTAGGCTGTTCCAAGCCTGACATCCATATAACATACTGTCCAGAAATATAAAGAACTTCCTTTATCTTTATTATTGAACAAAAGTCCTGGGATTTATTATGATTGGATAAAGTTTTGTCAGTTGGCCATCCCTAAACTACTCATGGTAGCAAGAGCAATCAGAAGAGGAAGGCTGGACAGCTCGGATTCTCCTTCAAGGTGGAAGTGGCTTTGGATCCACCTTAACCATAAAGCTATTATGCAATTGGGGAGGTATAGAATTGCATTGTTCACTACAACCTGACTTCTATTTTTCAAGGTACTTTAAAGACTCGAGCAATTCTGGATGTTAGAAAAAGCACAAGGTTTCTAATTGAGGATGTGTAAATAATAATGCCTGTTGCTCACCATTTGCTTGTTGGTTTGAAAGGGTTGTTAAAGAGATGCCCCAGCATGATTTACCTGCTTTGACATAGTACAATCATATTTTTGCATCATAGTGATCATATTAAAATTTTTTGTGAGGTGCTATTGCCCCTTAAATTTTTGAGGATACTTTTTATAACATCCTTATTATAAACATTTTATTAATAACATATGGCATAAATATACCTTATAATTAAGTAATACATATCATTTTCTTATGATTAGATAAAACATAAAATGACCTTCCTTTATATAGTTTATTTCCTCTTCAAATTCTGATAAATTAAATATTATATTAATTACTGTATAGGATATATCATTTATTTACTAAACAAATATGTGCTGAGTACCTACCATTTGTAAGGCAATGCATAAGATTCCACAAAGAGAAGATGAATATGACAAGATTCCCAATGAACTGCTCCACCCACAACCTGCCACTTCAACAAACTACTCATGAAATTAAATACATAATTACTACACAGAATAATTAATGTTCAAATCCAGGTACACTGAGGGGGTTATGGGACTTCAGTTGATTTAGAAAGTAATTTTCCCTGTGCTGCTAATATTTGACTTGAATCTAAAAGGATGAATAGGGATTTGTCAGATGAAAAAAAGGTAAAGGAAATTCACACAAAGAATATTGCTTATGTCCAAGCTTAGAGATATGAAAGAGCTCTGTGAGAGTGTAGGAGAACTATACAGTTTGTCATTCAAATTGGAATGCATTTGAGAGTAGAAGGGGGTGCTAATAATAGACATACAATAATTCTATTAAAAACTACTTCAAAAGTAATGTTTCTTAAAAAAATAAATAGATGTGTACAATAAAGACAGTTTTAAAATCCTCTTTTTAATATTATCTAAATACTAAATTCAATGGAAGCAGAATAATTACTTTTGTTCTCTATTTGTATATGTAGAAAAATTTCTTTGCTATGTCTCTAGTATAATGTTACTGAATATTTTCAATAAATACTTATTATTTTATTGTCTTCATAAAATTGCCTGATTTCTTCATTGATTTCATTTTATAGTTAATTCATGTGAAATTGTTGATAAGGTCAATTGACTCCTCTGTAGGGCATAATATACAGTTAAGATTTTAAAAATTAATATACAGTTAAATTGACTCTTTTTTGGTGTATACTGCTTTAATTTTCACACATATATATTCATGTAACAACCACCACAATCAGGGTACAGATTAGTTCTGTCATCCTCTCAAAACTCCATGTGGGGAGGCGGATGTGGCTCAAGCAATTGGGCTCCTGTCTACCACATGGGAGGTTCCTGGTTTGGTTCCTGATGCCTCCTAAAGAAGACAGCGAGCTGGCATGGTGGGCAGTCATGGTGAGCTGATGCAACAAGATGATGCAACAAGAGACACAGGAGGGAAAACATGATGACACGGCAAAGCAGGGAGCGGAAGTGGCTCAAGCAATTAGGTACCTCCCTCCTACAGCGGAGGTCCTGGGTTAGGTTCCTGGTGTTTCCTAAAGAAACAAGGAAAACTAACAGACACAGCAAGTGCAAAAATAAAGAGAAATAAATAAATCTTAAAAATAAAAAAAACTCCATGTGCTTCTTTGTAATCACAGGCCCTTCCCCCCAGCACCTGGCAACCATTGCTTTCTTCTCTGTCAATATAGTTTTGTAGTTTTTGAAAAATTACTCTAAGGATATTCTCAATTATAAATTTTATTATTAAATGTATAAATATTTTACCAAATGTTTTAAGAATTACTGTCTTTGCTTCATTTCATTTTTCTAGGAAAAATACTTTGATAACACAGAACCATTAATGTCTATTATTTTTTTAATGATTCTGGAAATTTGAGTGCTGCAACAGTTGTAGGCTTTTGTAATGTCATTCTATTCTGGAATATGAATGTATCCAAGAGAATATAGAAGCCCCATCAGGAGATTCTTTTCACAATTTCAGATATACTAAAGCACAATTATAAATATCAATATTAAATATTGAATATTATTTGAGCACTGTCATTTAATTTTCTCAGTTTCTCCCTGGTTTTGTTATGTATAAATTTAAAAGTTTCCTATTAATAGGAATTGCTTTGAATAATTGTTATTGAATAAAATCCTCAAAAACTGACTTTTTTTTGTGTACCATGCTGATGAATATATTCAACAAAGATTTTCAACTGATTTTGAACAAAATGCAACAAAAATTGAGAAGACCTACATAAAAAGTTTAATAGCAATGTAGGACGTATAGATTGGTTTGCATACTAGTTCTACAAAGGTGCTAACATTTCTAAAATCCAGTGACACAAAGAAAGCACACATTGCCATGCTTTCTTCTTTATTAAAATAATTCTTTCTCTTTATGGATTTTACATTAGTTTTATCACTAAACTTTTGTGGTAATTTTACATGATGTATTTATTGAAAAAAAATTTTAAGGGTAAAACTTGCCTGTTTTCCCTTCTATTTTGACTGGTAGAATAGATCACCTTGTCTGAATATACTTATGAATTATGCACACTCCACAACCAATTCCAAGTACATTTATTTCACTGCTATCTATTGAAAAATATAAAGCATTACTAAAAATAAGATACATAAATATTTGTATTTTTACACATGTAGTAAATGGTGTAATCATTTTAGCAAGAACATTCTCAATGGGCTTTTGGAAAAGACGGACTACTCAGTCTGTTTTCAAAACAGATTTCATATCCAACCAAACTATAATTTTGCACACTGGCCAATCATCAGAGGCTTCATGTAGTTCACTGCATAGGTCAGGTATATCCGACTGGAACAGAAAGTGGCCTGATAGGGTCAGCATCCTAGAAAAATTTTCCCACCACTACCCTGTATGGGAAGAACTTATTGTTTCTAGACTCTCATGTCCTAGCACACTCAATCCCCTACATCCCACCTCTGTAATATGTCTTTGCGGAACAGTTCAGTGGAATGTATATCCCATTCTGTAGCCTTTCAACTTAGCTATATGACTTCTTTTGACCAAATGAACGTGGGCAGAATTGGACTCGCCCATTTCAAACCAAAACCTTAGAGTATCAGGTGCTTCCACTTGCCCTTTTGCCTGTCTTGCTCCTCCATCAGAAGGCACTTAAGAGTATCAGGTGCTTCCACTTGCCCTTTTGCACTCCTTGATCCTCCATTAGAAGGCTTCTTAAGCAAGAAAAATGCAGAGCTATGTGGAACAGAGTTAAAACTCCTCGAGGCCTGCAGTTAAGTTCAGCCATCCTGCAACCTAAAGCAGAACTTCCTAAACTGACCTCCAGAACTGTAAGAAAGATAATTTATGTTGTGATTCTTGGATATTTTGGGATGCTTCATTACTAACCCAAAGTTGACTAATACAGACCACAACCCCTTATCTAAAAGTTTCTTGTACTCCTTTCACTTTACTACCAAACTTGCTCTCTCTCCTCACTGGGATTTTCTAACATTCCTATTTTAACAATATATTAGGTCCCTCTTAAGTAAACTCCCATTATTAATTATTTAAAAGCTATTTTCTGGAAAATTCTGGCTTCTTTCACTCCCATAAAACCACACTGAAACTTATAAATATTAATTGACAAAATATTTCCAACTGAAACAGCCTTTCCACGATCCTAACCTAGTATGCATCAACAGACTCAAGTGTATGAAGATAAAATGTATGCAAATAAGTAAAGATTCCAGGAGGAAGAGGTAATCTTGCTGCTTTATTTTTTATTCTAATCTGTTAAATGATATCTGTAGATTTAATTCTGATGCTGTTTCTGAGAGTGTCAATTAACTAAATGGACTAGAGGAAAGCAGCCATAATCTTATACAGAAATGTCATACATAAAAGCTACTAAAATAATTTGAGTGTGTATGAGAGTGTGTATTAATTTTCTAAAGGAAAGAGACAATTTCGTCTTCAAATATTTTAAGCAAAGTCCTGTAATGAAGGATAGCCATGGTTTGTGTGATAGAAGTGGAAAGGACAAGGAACAAAGACTGGAAACTGCTCTGGTTTGCAGAGATCTTGCTGTCATTAGAAGTAGCTGAATGTGAAATGTGCTGCCTCACTGTGTAAGCACGCGCTCATTGGAGTTTTTCAACAGTGGTTGGACACCACTTTCAGAATTATAATGGGGGGGATTCATGCCCAGCACGAAAGCTAAGACTACCAGTTAATGTCTATGGTGTGCTGATTCTGGAGCATACTCTGGACACACATTATGCTATTTAGTTGCCACAACAACACTTTGAGGTTAGGCTGCCTTCTTTCCATCTGTCCATCCTTCCCTTTGCAAAAATGTATTGATTCTCAGCTATATGCTGAGTTTGTGCTCATATGGGGTTGTAGCGGTGAACCAAACATTTGTGGCTCATGGCCTAATGGAGCTCTCAGCTTCATAGAGAAGACAGATAATGAAGTAAACAAATTAATTCTAAATTATAATACATGCAAAAAAAATTAAATAGCCTTAGGTTGAAGGGAATAATTGAAGTAATTTATATAAGTTAGGTGATGCCTATTTCTAATTACAGACAAACAGCTTCAGAGAAGTTAATGTCCCACAGTTGTGTTGGAGTTGGGATTCAAATCTAGGCCTATACAATCTCTGCATTTGCATTCCCACTGCACTTTAAATAGTGCTTGGACTAAGTGCTTGATAAGGCCCCTTCAGACCCAAAGTTGCCAGTATTTGTGTGGCATAGTTTGTTTCCTTGGATGTCAGTGACTCAATGATAAATCTGCTTCCATAGCAATCTCTTGTTTTTTTAGTATCATTATAAATATTTTCGTATTTAAAACTGCTAGGAAATTAAAATGAGGGCTAGTAAGGTCCAAGTTATGCAGAGGGAGGGAGTCTGTTTAAATATATTAATCTGGGTTTTTGTGACTTATAATGCAGTGTAAGATTTCTCTTGACCTTCTCTTGAAGCTGCACAAGATTTTATTTATTCAAAATACTGTCTTTAAAGTTGGTGTAATCAAATGAATGTGGATATGATAAAAGAGGAGGAGCTACTTGCTTAGATGCTTGATGCAAAGTCATATAGAATGTAATTTTGACTAAAGAATAGCCCTGTTTGTCATTATTCAATTGAATTATCTTTGGCATTTTCCTCCTAGATTGTAACATTCTGTTAAAGAGCTATCTGGCTTTCAAATACAATATGCCAAACGGAGGCAGCTGTGAATATTGAATGTGTGCTGGGTTTGCACTCAAATGGTCTAAGATCAAGTTCCTGCTCTGAGCCTCAATTTCCTTTTTATCTATGAAATGGGCATAACATTGCTGAGTTCACAGTATTGAGTGCTGAGAACTGAAAAGCAAATGCCTTGAAAGAGAGAAATCTTTGTTAAAGCACCAGTCACTAAGGAATAATGCCTTCGTTGCTCACTCAGTGTTTTAGAATCATTTTTAATTTCTGAATGTTGAATTTTTCTGCAAGTTTGAATGCTTCAAAATTACATAAAGGGTATATCCTTTACTTCAACAGTAAAGCCATTTATTTCTAATGGAATTATCCCTGTCCTGATGTTTTTCAGCAATTCTTTCCCCTTTGTTACCTTGCTGAAGTTCTGGGACCCATGCTGCTTCTATTTCATATCTGTCAGATCAAAATGGACACATCTTTGTTCCAGGGCTGATACTACTTTGAGGAAGCCCTCCATTTATTTGCATTTCTTTAAATGACACCTTCCACGTTCACGGATTTCTGTAGCTCTTACTCTCACCGTTCCTAATTTGGCTCTGAAAAGATTTGGGGGAGGCTATGACTTTAAGAATGTTGGTTCTCCTTTAATATGCACTCAGCATGAAAAATGCCTACCTGTAAGCCAATAGTGACATCCTTCTCCAGCAAGGGATGGGTTTTCTGGGTTCTTTAGGATTTGATTATAAGTGAATAGCTTTCAGGTTGGTCACACTGCTGTGCAGAAGTCATTGACTTTGACTTAGGACACCGACTGTACTGTCACTCTTGAAATTCTCCAAGATGCTACAGCCTGAGAATTAACTGTTTAGAGCCAGTATGTGGCGGCTAGGAAACTGTTTCATAATTTTCAAAATGCTATTTATATAAATGGGATGTATTAATCATTGTAGCCTCTGGTACTTTCCCCCAACTTGAGCTGGATTTGTAATTGACAGGACAGGTGACTATTGGAAAATCCTTTTGGCCTCAAGATACAATCCAAATCTTACAATTACTAGTCTAGAAATAAGAATGTTATATCTTCATGTTTTCAATAAAAATTTATTGCAACGGAGAGAGTCTGCAGCTGCAGGTAGGATAGTCCCATCCATCTTCCCCATGGGATATAAGCCCCCTTGCAATTGGAGGTGGAGTGGACATCACCAGCCCAGACTTCTCAGGATTGGGGGAAGAGCTATGGACTAGAGTGGACTTACTGGTATTCTACTATAGACATATTATGATTCTACCAGTGGAAGAAATGACAACATTGATGTGGAGCCAGTGGCCACTGGAGGCTCTGGGTGCAGGAAGAGGGAAAAACAGTTGTAATACGGAGGCTTTTTCAGGACTTGGGAATCGTCCTGACTAACAATGCAACGACAGCTACAGGCTATTTTATATCATCACATAATATGCATAACTGTGTGGAGAGAGTGTAGACTACAATGTGAACTATGGTCCATACTTAATGGCAAAGTCCCAGGCTGTGTTTATCAATTGCAGTGAATGTGTCACACTAATGATGGATGCTTATGTGGGAGGTTGGGGGAGGGGTGGGAAGTGGGTTATATGGGAATCCCTATATTTTTTTGTGTAACATTTATGTAATTCAAGTATCTTAAAAAAAAAAAAAAATAACAAAATTTATTGAATACTATGTTTTAGATGCTAGCAGATAGTCATTAATAAAAAATATTTGCTGTTACATAAAAATTCCTTTTCAGGGACTGGAGCTTGTTATCTTTACAATTTAGGGTCTAAATATTAAAGCTTTAAATGCTTTACAGCATTTGTTTTCAATGGGTGGTCCCCTGATCAGTCATATCAACATCACCTGGGAACTTGTTGAACCTGTCCTACTGAATCAAACCCTGCAGGTGGCTTCCAGCAATGTGTTTTATCAAGCCCTCCAGATGATTCTGATTGTTAAAGAGCTTGAGCCCCACTGGTTTACAGTATACCTGGTATAGAGTGGAGACAAGGAGGTTCAGGTGGAGATGAGAGGAGTTAGGCGTTTTGATGAAAGAAAGAAGAAAAGAATATACATTTTCACCGTGGAAGGAGAGGGCTTGACACGAATACTTAATGAACAACCTGGATTTTAGTACCTTGAGAGAGGGTGTCCAGATGAAGAGAGGGGTGAACAATGAAAGGAATGAGTTATAAAGATCCCAAAAAATAACTTCAGATACCATATTATTTTGTACAGAGAATTGGCTCAGCAGTGAACACAGTTGACATTTGTGGCTCAGTCTGTCCTTGCAAACATTGTGGAATCCTTGATCTAATACACATTCTAACAGATGCTTTGGTGTTAAGCAGTCTTTTATCCTGCTATAAACGACGTATCTTCCCTGTTGACTTTTTTCCTGAACTTTGTTTTGTTGATAACTTGTCTCACTGAAGGTGTCATCTGTGCTAATTCATATATCAACGCTATAAAAATTGGGGAAGACATAACTGCCAAGGAGAAGTTTGACTCGGTTGGTAGAATTATTCTTTGTAGGTCTCCTGGAAGACATTCTGGTTTTCTTGTGTTTGTATCTTTTGCCATGGATTTCTTGTGTGTGTATATATGTCTTTTGACAATGATCTGCTCAGGGAGTAAAACTCAGTCCAAGTTATTTCATTACTGCTGATGGAAAACTTTGTGTAAAGCATTTCTTCACTGATGTTAAAAAAATATTCATTATTCCTCTTTTGGTTAGTTCATAGTGCTTGCATTTTCAGCATACACTGTATAGGATTTCTCTTCCAAAATTCTCACTAACTTACATTAGCATCCAAGCCAATAAATTTGGATTCAGAATATAAAAAGAAAATAAACCAATGCTTTGTTTAATTTTTGATTATGAGTATCACTTAGATCTCTCTCTCCTGAAGGCGAAGACCTGCATGGTCATTAATACATTCATTCATTCTTTAATTACTAACACTAGGAGCTTCCAACTACACTTCCAGATTAAATTATGTCATGTTTCTATTATGAAAAATAAATCATTCTTCATTTAGTAAATGAAGGCACCTTATGGATTCAATAAATATTAATTACATTTCATTTCATGTAGTTATAATTCTCTTTGAATTACATGAACTTTGTCTAGATATAACAATTGGTTAGAAATAATGACAGGTGGGTTTTCCTCAAGAGGAGCTTAGACTATGTGCTTGGACATAGTGAAAAATGAGGGCAGTGTAGAAGTGGCAGGAGCCAAGGGAAAACATCATGATTCTCCAAATCACAAATATGAATTCGGTTGAGACAACACAAATTATGATAGTGCTCCAATTACTCAGAGGCCAGAGTAGATAAATTATAATTGAATTGAATCTATTTTCTTCCCTCCTCTACTCTTTCCCCTTTCCTCCTTTCCCTCCACATTTATTTACTATTAATACATACACATCAATTTTGAAAATGCAGTGTACAACAAGTACTTTGGAATTAGAATTAAAAATAAACAACTTGAGTTCTATTCTTACTGTACTCAGGTAAGTTTCTTTACATCTAGAAGTTTAATTTTACCTAAATTCTTTAAAATTTATATAAATATAGTTCATTTAATATTTATAAATTGTCTAATGTTATAAGTTTCAGACACCCTGTTATTTGCATTAGTGGATGGCTGTGATCATCTAATATATACAAGACACTCTGCTAGAAACAGAGTTTGGAGAATGTCTAAGACTTAAAGTAATCAGGTGCTTAATACTTACTCAAATCTCACCACAATGCTGTGAAGTAGGAACAATAATAAACCAATGTTAAGGACCATGAAACTGAGGCACAGAGAAACCAAGGGACTTTTCTTGGGTACCAAAGCTCTGAGGCAGCAAAGATGGAACATAAACCCAGGAAGACTTGCTCTGGAGTTAGAACATTTTGCCAAACTGTTTAAGAGTTCAAACTAGATTAGTTTATGTACAAATTCCATATATATATCTGTATCATTTAGACATCCAATGACTTAGGAGACCTAAATATAAAAAAAAAAAAAATAGTTCCAACCCTCAAGTATACTATAGACATATAAAAAGTGATATGGGAAATGCTGAATAGGATGAAATCAACTGCCTAGAGAACTCAGTGTGGCAGAGGAATGAACATTTGAGATAAACATGGAAAAACACTTAAGTATTGACCAAGAAGGGAAGGAGGAAAAAGCATTCCAGGCATATTGAAACGTGTGCAAAGGCACAAACCTTGAAGCTTAAATTGAGAGCAGAAAGGACATCATGTGTTGGAATGTCAGACTCAGATAAAAGGCGGTAGAAGATTGAGCAAGAGAAAGGTGTTAAAGTTTATGTGCCTAAGAAAGAAACTATGATCTCCAAGTTACGTATGGGAAAATTGACATTTGTGGACATTACTATTCAATTTCTTAGAGCTAATGAAAGCCAGTTATGAAAACTACCTCTAAATCTAAACTGGTAGTTCTTTACCATTCCCAAATGATCAATTATGGAAAATTGGTCAGCACTTGAGAGCAGTGGAGGGCAACTCAGAGAGCTAGACAAGAAGTGATAATGAGCAGATAGCGAAAACTTTATTGCAGAGCAGGGTCTTGTTGAGAGAACATACCCTTTGGATGACATCAGTTGGGATGCTGTCTTACAGGCTTAAGCAGTAGAGAAGATTTTTAGAATAGCTGCTATGGAATCAGATATTCAAGCAGCACTCAAGATTAAGGGGAGGTTAGATAGCATACAATCTTAACAGAATAAAAGAGTAAGGAATTGTAAAATGATGTGGAAATCAGAATTGAATGGATAAGCTCAGTTCAGGTTGATCTAGTAGGCAAGTGGAGTTAGGATAGAATTACTATACCCAGCAATACTTGAGATATGTATCTCTTATTTGCTCACAAAATGACGAAATACTGGCTAGGTAATAGTGAGTTTAGATGAATACATGACTACTTGCGTAGTCATATTCAAGAAATGCTGAATAAATTCATCCCTGGCATCATTCTGATTTCAGCCACACTAACTTTCTTCTGTACTTTGATGGACCAAGCATACCTTCACTCCAGAGCCTTGTTTTATATCCTCACTAAGATACTTTCACGGTTTTGTTTCACTTCATTTAGATCCCTGCTCAAATGTTACCTTAGAAAAAGGTCGTCTTTCACCACATATCTAAAATAGACCTCTTCGTGCACAATTCATATTTCCATACTTTATTTTTCTGCAAAGAACTTAACAGTACCTAACGTTATATATTTGTCTCCCCGTAAGGGGGTAAGGACTTCTTAAAACATTAACTTTGGTCCTACCAAAGTGCCTGACACATAGTTGCTTCTCATGAAATATTTAATGAATGGATGTCTGAATCAATAATTGGGATGGAATTTCTTGTGGAATTGTGCAGAACTATCACTTCTAAATCAGCAGTTATATAAAGATAGAGATGGCAGCTTATCAAAAGCATGAAAAGAACTTCTGAGAAGATGACAAGTAAGTACTTGTGTTAGGAACAACTCTATGTAAATTTTTAAACATAATACCTGGAAAACGTATACAAAACCCCCCAGCATTCTCATAACCATGAAGTTATTTGAATCAAGTGGGTAGATAACACAAAGCTGGGAAAGAAGCCCTAATCTGATACACTGCAGCCTTAAGATTCAGCTAGATTTTGACAAGATGGAATGAGGGGCTGCATCAAAAAATGAAATGTAACAGGAAAACTCTAAGAACTGTACTTGGATTAAAATAGAATTGCATGTGTAGGCAACTAGGTAGATGGACAAAATCAGAATTAAAAGTAATTCATAAGGAAACTAGCCTAGCCAAAACCTGGAGGCTTTAGTAAACCATAAATTCTGTAATAATTGTGATAAGGCTGTTATAAAATTAAAAACTTGACATTAATAGCACATCTGGAATGTAAGCTTCATTCACTTATTGAACATCTATAATGTGTCAGGTACTACTCTCAGCACCAAAGATACAATGGTAAATGCATCTCCATATCTCATTTCTGCTCATGATGGTCTGCATTTCTGAAGCTTGAGAGGCTACTCACTTCTCAGCACCATGTCTTAATAAGAGTATTGACAAATTCTCAAGTATTTAGGAAGAATAAGTATGAGGATGAAAAGAATGAAATAGGTAAAGAGAAGGCTTACCTTAAATATTTGAAGATCTTTTTTTTGAAAGAGAACAAATGTTTCTGTGTTTTGAATTTGAGAACTAAGACCAAGAGATGAATTTAAATATGAAATAGGATTTAAGTCTCTACAAACCAAATTAATTACTTCAACAAAATTCTTCAAAGTGTTAACACACTCAGGCCTGGTGAATTAAGTACATCTAGATGGCCATCTTTAAGAGTACTTTAGACATTCTTAACTAAAGTTTGGATGAAGCATTTCCTTTTTTGAATATTGTGTAGAAAAAGTCTCTGGAGCAGATTCTAGACGAATGTGAAAAGTATTGTAAGTGGGTGGTTTCAGGATTTTTTAGAAAGGAATGTTTTAGAGCAGGTGTTCTTAACCTTTTTTGTTCCATGGACCCCTTTGCCAGTCAGATGAAAAGCACGGACTCCTTGCTTGTTAAAAACCCCTGCTCTAGAGTTTGTGATCTTGGAGTTGAAAATATTCTGAATGACTTGCCAAACCTGTCGTGATACTGTGCTTGTTGTTTTATAAAGCCAAGGAAAGGTGAGGCAAAGTCCTGAAGTTGAAAATGGTAAGGAAATGTGAGATCAGGCATTAAGAAAGGACTGGGGATGTAATAGGAAAACTGTAACTCAGTTTCTGAAGCCATTAAGTTTTTCCTGGTAAGTTGTTAGTGGCAAAATGAAGATGGGTAAAGAGTTGTTTGTATGGTTGTGGAGATTTTAAAAAGAAGGTGGCAGCAGAATATTTTAGTAAGCTTCATAATCCCACTTTTCTCTTTGATAAGTAGGAGACAGTCCAGTTAATGGAGATAATTTAAGGAAAGTGAAATCATCAGAATGAACACGGGTTCCTGGAAACAAGGAAGTAGGAGTTCTTGTGAAGAAGGTCGAGACAAGATCTTTTTCAAAAATGCAGTAGGAATATCAATGATTAAGGATGGAGAAAAGTCTTGAAATATTATCCCGAGTTATGGACATCAGTTATGGAAAATGCTAGTGAGAGACGTTTGCTTCAAGGGTAGTAACTAGGAATACTAGGATCAAGGAGGCAGTGGCCTAGAAATGTGCCTTTTAAAGGTTGATGTGGAAGTTGCTGAGCAGGCTAATTTTTGCAATTGGAAGAGAATTCCTTCTCAAATTCTCTTTTGCCAATGTTTATTTGAGAAAATAAGACATTGGATGTTTGTGAAAGGCCTTTTGTTCTTTGAATACCCAGAAGGGATAACAAAAATAATGTCTTTTCTACTGAGGAGAAGTAAAGATTTAGTCAGGGCAGAGTGACTCCATAAGGCATGAAAAATATAGTTAACTTGAGAAGACAGATTGAGGCTAGAAGTGAAAGAGACAGAAGTTTTGTAATACAAAATTGCATTTTGTATGCATTGATTTAATTCAAGATGTCTTTGCACTGTGGCAAAAATACAGACAGTATAGTGATCAAAAGTATAGACTGTAGACTCAGATCTCCTGGGTTTGAATCAAAGCTCCATCACTTAATTACTACCATCTAACCTTGGGCAAGATATTTAACACTTACATGATGCAGTTGCCTCTTGTATAAAATGGATATAACAATAATACCTCAAAGTTGTGAAGAAGAAAGTGAGTGATATATAAAATAAAAATAAAAAAAAAAATACTGGCACACAAATGCTATATATGAGTTAGCTGTTAATATTCTAAACACATGACTCTCTGGACTCAAGGGAGTATTGTAGGGAAAGGTGTTATAGCAGAAGGAAAGAGAAAAGGTGGTGCAAAATAGGCTACCTAGTGGTGGAGGTGTAAGATTGTCCATTGCTGTGGCATCTTATCCTAGATCTTGGCAAGGTTCAAGCAAATCCAGAATCTCTTTTATAAGTATTTCCCTGAGGGCTTTAATATAGATATTTTCTTTAAAGGACAAAAAGTAGAGGATTTATCTCTTATTTACCTGCCCTGATAAGACTGGCAGAAATAATAATTGTAAAAAGTTATTTTATCTATCTTCCTTTTTGGAAATGTCTATGTAGTCTTTTTGTTATCCTAGACGTTAAATAGTCTCTTGTTTTCTTAAATTATTAAAGTTCTCCATGGCACATAAAATACCCATTTACTCTAATTTAATCATTCTCAGTATCAGTCCCCAGTAACTTAGGAATCCATATTTCCATAAATGCAATCAAATCCCCTCCTTCAGAATTCACTGATCCTGGAGTCTAGTAATATATAATCAAGTTTGGTTTTTTAGCTACTCAATCTTGTTTAGCAAAACTTGATTAGATTCTATCACCCTACTCATTAAATATTCCATCTGTTTAAGCTTCCTTTATATAATCTTTTTTTTTTTTTCCTACTCTCAAATTTTGTAGTAAATATATATATATATTTATAACAAGTTTTATTTTTTTAAAAGCTATTTTCTTCCTGGAGAAAAGGAATCATTCCCTATCTATAAATCAAGAATTCCAAACAGACTGTCCCACGTGGCACAATACAGGGCTGGGCTGAAATGAAATATAGGAGTAAACAGGTTCCATTTGTAATCCAAGAGATATTAAGATGGTAAGATTGTGAAAATTGACACCAAAAAATTAGGGTTAACTCCAAATACTTAAGTGGAACATGTGTATGGAGAGGAGAAGAATAAGGATCGATGATATAGGATGGGCACAAAACATTGTATTCCTTAGAGGGAGCCATGATCAAAAACTGAGAAAATGACTAAGTAGGTTAATATAGGGTGATGTGTATGGGACCTGGAGTCAGAATCCCTTGTTTTCAAATTCCAACACCATCATTTACCTCTTTGGTCATATTTTGCAATTCTCCAGCTTTCAGATTTTTTATCTATGGAATAGATAGAATAATATTTTCCATTGAGAATTACATTAGATAATGTGGAATCCCTGATTCATTGATATAAACTTGATACTTGGCCTAGAGGCTCATTTTTAAAATGTAATCTACTGCAACTGCTTAGAGAATCAAATTATTTTGAAGACAAGTGTCCTTCCTGTACCTGTTTTGTTACAAGACTTTGTCAATCAATTCTGAGCTTACTGTCATCTCCTTAGAGTCCTTCCCTGCCCAAGTGATCTGTAGGGCCACCACCAGTTTCTCTTCTTCGATAGTACGTACTATTTTTTTTTTAAGTATCTTGCTCATATATGCACATCTCCCCCACTACAATCTAATTACTTGAGAATCTAAGCTTGGTTCAATATTCTTAAAGTCTGGAGCAATCTTTTTCACAAAGTAGGCAACGAATATTTGTTGAATTAATGATTAACTTAGCAAAGATGTGTAAAGTACATAATGTAGTACTTGTTCAAGACATGTAATTTTTATTAGATACCAAGAAATGGCATTCTGGGAAGAACTGCAGTTAGTTTAAATAATAACTTATTTTTCTTTCTTGCTGCTGTCTTAATTGAATGGCCTAAATTTGCAGTGATATTTCTTGCTTTGTGAAATAGTAAAGACAAAGCAATGGTGTTTTAGTTTGCCCAAGGGCTGCTGATACAAAGTATCAGAAATGGGTTGGCTTTTAGAAAGGAGATTTATTTGGGGTAGAAGCTTATAGTACTGAGGCTGCGAAAAATTCAAATTGAGGTATCATAAGAGGTGCTTTCTTACCAAAGTCAGCTACTATTGATTCTGTTGTCTGGGCATGTGGCAAAGCAAGATGGCCACCAATGTCTAGCGAGGTCTCAGATTTCCACTCTGGGCTCACTATCTCCTCTTAAGCTGCTCCATGGGCCCAGCCTCTTGGGACCATTATTTAAGCAATCCTCAGGTCTTCTTTCATATGGTAGGATAAAAAATGGTGGCTTCCTTTTCCTGTGTCTGTGTCTCTGCTTTTATCAGACCCAGCAAAAGGGTGGAGAATCAACCTGAATCATACCTCACTGATGTCCACTTGAAAGGGTCTCACACTCACAGGCATGGATTATTTCACAAATATCTTTCTCTCTTTGGAATTCATAAAATAATTTCAAACTGCCACACCTCATCCTCTGAATCCCAAAAAGATATGTTACTTCCATATGCAAAATACATTCATTATATTACAATATTTCAAAAGCTTTAAATCATTGCAGGAGCAATACTAAGTACAAATCTCATAAAAATAAGTTAAAGGCATGCAGTTTGTCTTGGGGCAACATTTCCTTCTGGCTGTAAACCTGTGAAACTTATAAAACTATCTGCTTCCAGTATACACAAAGGAAGGGCAGACATAGAATAAATATTTGCATTACCATAAGGAGAGATTTGGTGGGAAACAGGTGTCATGAGTCCCCAATAGTTCCTAAAACCTACAGGTCATATTCCATTAGATTTCAAAGTCTGGATATCCTACTTAGAACAATGCGTTTTCCTCAGCCTCACAGGGGCCCACCCCTTTGGTGGGCTTGCCTAATGGCCTTTAACTTGGTTCCACCCTCATCAAAATCTGGGTGGTGGCCAAGCTCCAGACTTCACCATCCAAGAACATTGGAGTGAAGGTCACACCTTCCCCAATCTCTGGGGGACAGTTTCAACCCCCTTAGTACAGTGAGGTGGTGGCAACATTCTCCCTAATCTGTGAGCCCCGACCCGCGGGACAGCAACGGGGACCCGAAACCTGCCGAGAAAGAATGGTGGGACAAGAGACGCAAGGAATGACAGCAAGACAGTATTCTGATCAAGCTGCAAAACTTTATTGAAGAAGCAGGGTATATATACTCTAAGGGAAGAGGGAGTGGCTAACAAGGACGGGTGGTGCTTTAGGATTGGTAGGTACTGTTGCTGGGGGTGTGGGATTGGTTGGTGCTGTTGCTGGGGGGAGGTGGCAGTATTGAGGGAGTGGCTAGGTGCTGTTGCTAGGGGTAGGTGGCAGCACTTCTGGCGCGAATCTTTGGCGTGGGCGGGAAATGCTGCTGACTTCCTAGAAGAAAGCTAGGGTGTTATTGTTTCAGTCCTGGCGGCCATGTTGCATGCCACCGACCTCGCTTAAGGCAAAATAGACATAGATATATTATTTTTACGGCCCCCAACACTAATCTCTGGCATACAGGCCCAACCCTCTCAGACCAGTAGGGTGGTAACCTAATTCTCTCCAACCACTGGGGAAATATGCTCCAACCTCTTTGTAGCCTGGGGCAGCTAAACTCTCCCTGAACAACAGTCTGGAAGATCCACCCTCTTCAATTGTTGGGGTAAACTTGCCCTTTCTGCACACATGAATGAGGTCCCTCTCTTGGCCTGAGGAGATGTATTAAGTCCAGACCTTAGCTTCCATGGTTTTGCTCTGGTTCCTTTTCTTTTTTTTTTTTTTTTTTTTTTTTTTTTTAATTTTTTATTGTGGGTAAAAAATCAAAATTTTCACAATACATACCAATATTTGTAAAATGATATATAAATATATATGCATATATGTGCATTTGCTTACAAAAATGTTATTTATATATATATAAATATATTTTAAGAGGTACTTAGATTCCCCTTCCTGTCCCTTTTTAGTCCAGACTGACAGTGGTTTTGTTCATACAGATCTTGAAAAAACCTTGTTGGTTTAGTATGCTGGAAACAAGGGTCCAAGCCCTCAGACAGTAAGACTTCTCACAAGTCCTTCCTGGATAACTGCACTTCCAATCCTGACTTAAAAATTCTAAGTTTAGATAAGTCTTCACATGGAGCACTATCCTCTTGGGGGCTTGCTTTCCAGAAGCTTGGAATTACCCAAATTAGTCTCTGGTTCCTTTGTGCTGAGCGGTTTATTTCTCATCTAATATCTTTCCTCTTGCATTTTGCTATAAGCTGCAAGGAGAAGCCAGGCTTCATTTTCAACATTTAATTTGGAAATCTCCTCAGCTAAATGTCCAAGGTTGTCATTTTCAAATTCTGTCTTCCATATAACACCAGGAATCAATTTTGCCAAGTTCTCTCCAACTTTAAAACAAGAATTGTCTTTCCTCCAGTTCCCAGTAAGTTTCATCATTTCCTTCTAAGGCTTTATCAGAAATACCTTTTGGATCCATATTCCTAGCAACAATCTTTGCAAAGCAATCTAGGCCCTTTCAACCATTCATCTCACAAATTTCTCCAAAAAATACCCCTTACCCATTTACTAAACAATTCTGGCATTTTTGGTAATTGTAAGCAGCATGACTACACTCTACTGGTACCAATTTTTATTTTAGTTTGCCAACACAATGTACTATAAATGGGTTGGCTTTTATAAAAGGGATTTATTTGGGGTAAAAGCTTACAGTTCCAAGGCTGTGAAAAGTACAACTCAAGGCACCATAAGAGGTGCTTTCTCACCAAAGTCGGCTGCCATGTGTTGAAGCAAGGTGGCCACTGATCTCTGCCAAGGTTGGAGCTCAGCTGAGGGCAACCAGGCATAGGCTTTGTCTCTTACTGGGCTTCCTCTACCAGCCTTAGCTGTTCTGCATTTTTCCCAAGTTCAGCTGCAAGCTATTGGGCATATGGCTTGTCTCTCCCTGGCCCTCAGCTCTTTGAGCCTCTCAGATGCTTCTCAACTCTTGAGCTGCTCCTTGGGCATAGCCTCTTGGGAGCTTTATGCTTAAGCAATCCTCTAGTCCTCTCTCACATGGCAGGGACAAAAATGGAGGCTTCCTTTTCCTGTAGGGTGGCCAAGACCTAACCTAGGTCATGCCCCACAGAAGCAATGCAATCAAAGGCCCTTAAGTGAAATGATCCAATCAAAAGGTCTCATCCACAACAAACACCCACAGGAATGGATTAGCTCTAAGTCAGAGGTTCTTAACAAGGGGTCCGTGAGCTTGAACTGAAATTTAAAAAAAAATCTTGTGGGGATGTGTTGGTGCAGTCATGATATATTTATTAAATAATGTACAGTATAGTGTGGACTTAGTAAGGGATCCATGGTTTTCATCTGACTGGCAAAGAGATCTGTGCAACAAAAAATGTTAAGAACTCCTGCTCTAAGGACATGATCTTCTGGGGTTCACCCAGCCTCGAACTGTCACACAAGGGAACAGCAAAGTCTGCCAGTGTGAGTCAGAGTTCCAGCTTTGGGAAGAGGAGCAGTCATTGGAGGCACTGAGGAAGGTTGGAGATATGTAAGCAGTTGATCTCAGGTGAGAAAAGAAATGCCATATTTTCTGTTTCTTTTAAATATTCTATATATTTTTTTGTTTTAAAAATGTATATGATGTATTGATAGTACATGCATAAAACTTATATAACATTTATACAAACATGTTTGTGGTGTAGGATCAAAGATTTTCTTGCTGAAATGGGTATAAGATCACAAGGCTTGGATCCATGGGAGTAATGGGAAAAGACTGAAGGTATCTAGGTCAGACAGCCTTTAATTCACATTCTAAGCCAGTTGTGAGACATGGAAAGTTCCAATATGGCTGAACTCCTTAGAAGCAAAGAAAACTGTACACAGAAGAAGCCATGGGGAGCAGCTAGAAGGTGGAAGTCATTGGAACCAAGGAGAGCAAGGGTAAGACACTACGATATGCATTGCCATGTGCCAGATAAGCCAAGGAAACCTGAAGATTGCTGTTGAGTTAGAAGATGCTGACTGGGGTTGAAGCAAGACTTCTATCCTCTGAAACCATGAGCCAATAAACTCATCTTGTTAAATAAATCTATTGTATTGTATTAGTTTTAGCAGCTGAAAAACCAATCATGCCACCTCATATGATTCTGGTGGGTTTGTTAATCACCAGGTTTTCTTTGCATAATAGAGGTGTGCAATATGATCTGGACTGGCCAATTAGAATATTCTACCCCCATGAAAATGAGTGCTACAGGAGCAATTCAGGCATTGATGGTGACTATTTAGGAATTCTTTTGTGAATGGGAACAAGGGAGGTCACTGTTTTTTCAGTTAATAGAATGAGTCTTGGACCATCAAACTAACCATTAAGAAAAAATCAGAAATGAAGAGAGAAAGGTTCTTATAAAATTGAAGTCCTTGCATCCAGGACTGTCTGAAGTTATTTAGGTCTGGGTTTCTTCCTTACCTGAGTCGGGGGAGTTCTATGTTGCTTAAATTTATTTATTTTGTTGTTGTTTTTCCCTCTCAATATGTATTGCTTAAAATTCTCGAACACATCAACTACCGGTATAAGACATCTAAACATTTGGAATTCCAAAGACTGGGTTTCCATTACCTTGGTTTTGCCTGAATAATAATTATATATTAAGAAAAATAGGCCAAATATTCTCTTATACTACTTAACAGCAACATTACTTTTGTCATATTCTAAACTCATTTTTTTGTGTTTATGTTATGTGGTGCTTTGAAGCTATGTATCCCAGAAAACATGTTGTTAAACAGATCATTCCTGTGGGTATGAACCCATTGTAAGTAGGACATTTTGATGAGGTTACTTCAGTTAAAGTGTAGCCTGACTCAGTTGGGATGGGTCTTAATCCTATTACTGGGGTCCTTTATAAGCAGAATGAAATTCAGGTAGAGAGAGCCATGGGAGGCAAGAAGCTAAAGGTCAATGAAACCAGGAGGAGAAAGAGTCCAGGAGAGGCTGCCATGTACATTTCTATGTGGTAGAGGAGTCAAGGGCCCAGGATCACTAGCAGCCAGCCCCAGAATGCCAGTCTTCAGGGGAAAAAACATCACCTTGATTTAGACTTCTCCTAGCCTCAAAACTGTGAGCCAATAAATGACCATTGTTTAAGCCAACCCACTGCATGGTATTTGCTTTAGTAATGAGGAAACGAAAACAGTCCACTGGTTACTGCAATCTCTTTTCAGCACAACCACTACTTTGTTCATTTTCCAAGAATTACAGAATTCCCTGCTTTCTATTTCAACTACTTTTGAGCAGAATGCAAATGGAGCTCCATAACCACCAAAGTCAACTGCTGTTAAACTATTTTAGGTGCCATATCCTGAGGTATTATGACAAGTATTACATAGGTGACACCTTTAGATAATCCTGGAAGAACAAATTGCAGACCTAACAAACACCTTTATTGAGCCAAGCCAAAAAAAAATCACATAGAAGAACATTTGCAAAAACGTGAACAAAAGAAAGGGATTTATGGGAGTCATTTTTAGAATGATCCCTTATGGATCCTGACATAGCAAAAATAAAAGTGTTGAATACATATAACACCCTTTTATTCCCGCCCCCATGCTTTGTTGGCAGGCACCTCTCACTTGGGAACTATATTTTATTAAACAGCTATCAGGAAAGAAAAAAATCTGCAGTATCACATTTTTCAGGAAGGGTAATCTAGTGTAACAGCTGTTAGGTTTTGTATATTATTTGAATTCTTTCTCTTCTAAGTTATGTTGAGGCTTGATTTTTGATTTACATGATTTTATTGCAAATATAAAATAGATTACTGGCAGTGTGTACAAAGGAAGGCCTGGCTTTGAGTTATATCTCTTCTCTGATGAAACATATCATGTGGTGTTGTAATTGTCTTTTTAAATGTCTCTCCTCCCTGTCCCTCCACCCCCCACCCCCCACTAGCACAGCCCACTAGAATGAGTTTCTTGGGTGCAGCAATTGTGGCTTATTTTCTTTGTCTTTGGAATCTCAACACTTCACATAGACTGACATGTGGTGTTCAAGAACTATTTTCTGATTGGTTGACAATAAATGATTTACTTTTCCAATGGTAATCCTTGTTACCAGTGGCAGGCATAATGTCTGCAGTTACCCGTGACTTTAATTTAAATCCTGAAAATTACATTTTCTGTTAGAGGATATAAAAAACTAGACTGGGATTAGGCAAGCCAGAACTTGACTGTGATATCCAAATGCCTTATATATTTTTTATGGCTCCAATTTATACTTTTTCCATAATTTGGTATTTCTTAAAGTACATTCTGCATAAATCTATACCAATGTTGTGTTGTGTGAGATAAACTCCATATTCAAGAAAATCTGGAAATTCTAATTATATTATCGTCTTCTGGGAAATTTATATAAACAACATGCAAAAAATTATCAAGGCATTTTTTATGGCAAATTATTTCACACTTAAACTATTGTTTACCAAACTTATTTATACATGGAATAATTCCCCTCCGTAACACCTATTACCATCCCATGCTAATTATGAAGAACACACTTCAGAGTATGATGACTGGTGCTTTGAATCTGTATGTACCCCAAAACCGTGTTTTTAAAATTAATCCTTTCCTGTGGATGTGAACCCATTGTAAAAGGACATTTATTTTTATTTTTTTCTTTCTCTTTTCTTTTTACTATTTTAAGAGGATATTTTGTGAGGTTAATTCAGTTAATATGTAACCTACCCCATTCAGATGGGATTAATCCTATTACTGGAGTCCTTTATAAACAGAATCAATACAGAGAGACAGAAAGCCATGGAAATAAGAAGCTGAAAGCAAGGATCCATAAGAGAAGGGAGGGACCAGCAGATGCCACCATGTGGCAGAGGACCCAAGGATCACCAGGAGTTGGTCTTTGGGAAGAAAGCATTGCCTTGATGATGACTTAATTTGGACGTTTTCTCAGCCTCATAAGCTAGCAAATTTCTACTGCTTTAGCCAACCCATTTCATGGTGTCTGCTGTAAGCAGCCTAGGGATCTAAAACAATGACCAATATATTTTGAAGTTATGCAAATATTTTATACACTTTAGTAAATGTTTTTGCTTGTCCCAATTGCCCCAAAAACCTATTATATACATACCTAGGTCTTTTTGTAAAAGTGAAAAGAAAAAAAGAAAAAAAAAAATCCTCCTACCTTCAAATCTATTGTATATGATCAAAGACCTCCATATTGATTTGACTTATTTACTGTGACTTTAGAGTTTCATTTCTATTTCATCTCCAGCAGAAAATTCATTATTTAAGGGTCTTTGAGCCAACAGTTTTCTTATCCATGGAATCTGACCAGCAAAAATATCACAAAGAAAAAAAATAAAGTTCTTTATGCTCCACACATCTGTCAAAGTAACCAAAAAATATTTGAAAAACAAGTCAAGATTTCAGCTACATTATTCTCCCATGAGAACCAAATCTATTAGAATGGTTTTAAAATATAAATAGTAAATTCATCTTCTGGTATTTTATTATTTGATATTATCTCTACTTTGTCCATTTCTTCACTAATTCATGGGTTCTTTTGGGTTATCTGAATTTCTTTCTTGGATACAATGACCCAAATATGATACCACTGCAAGTGTTTGCCATTTTTTGGGTAAACTTTATATCCCTTTCCCTTGGCAGAGGTGAAGAGCAGAGGATCATTTAGAGTAGATTAACATGCCGTAAGTGAGAAACTCATTGATATGTGGATCATTTTATTTTGCTTTTAAGTAGATAGCATGAACTATTGAGATCACAAACTTTCCTGGACACATAGAGCTGATATACTTTTTTATTGTTGTGAGAGCATTGGCTTTCTAAATGGAAGGTAGAATCAAGTTTCTCTCTCCTGAAACTTGTGCTCACTATTAGTGTCATCTGTGCCATAACATTCCCGAGTGAGATTAGCAAACTTTTATGGACAATGCTTTGAACTATTTTGCCAGCCACTTAGAGGAATCTATTAATCTAGATGCCATGGATTTGAGTTAGAAAGCAGCAGGAGGGAACATGTGTTCATTCATTCCTTCTAAACTACTTGTACAGAATGCAAAAGTGAAAAGTGATTAATTTTCAACAGTATTATCTCAAGAGTTGAGCCCTTTAAATTGATTTATTTTGTACTCATTTAATGAACTTGACACTTATTTTCTTTAAACCAAATAGAGGTTTTCCTAAAATTCTATACAGTTGTAGTCATGTTTAATCTCAACCCAATGATTACACTGATCTGCAGTTGAATATTACTTGCAGTTAGCATCTAAGGCCATTATTGTCTCAATAGATCCATTTTAAAATTTGCCTAGTAGGGGAGAGTGTTGGAAAAATATCATTTTTAAAATTGTATTTCACAGGATTTAAGACTACCAAATGAAGTTTCATAGTATTTTGGTAAATGTACACTTTGCATTTATCATGAAATGCAAGAAAAGTAAACTTCCTAACTTTTATCAATTATCATCCAATTCCTATTCTTTCTTCTGAGTTATCAGAAATGTTCCAGTCTCAAACAAGTAAATGGGATTAATCTGAGGTCTGAAGACTTGCTTAAAGAAAAATTGCATATTCTGACCAAATTCTCCCAGCTATTTTCATTGTTTCTATGTTATTTTCTGGCCTTTGCAGTCTCATGATTAAAAAACATTTCTTCCTGTTCCTATTTATGAAATGTTTATGGAAACATTTCTTTATCCTCCTCTTTTCTTCTACATACTGAAAATATTTTTCAAGCTTTATGGCAATATATCCCATAATTCTTCAATGACTTGTATATTTTTCATGTTATTTTGAAATTAGCTAGACTGTTCCAAAAATGTCAATCTTATTTAGTATTTTTTTATTGATCACATAAATAATCCAAAGTGTTTATAAAGTTTAGTTTAACTACATTGGTGAAATATGGTATGTCCCTGGGTCTTCATTTTGATACATGTAATACTGCTAAATGACAGGTAGCTGAGATTATTTCAATCCTCTAGAGGTTTTACTTTGGATATTTCATAAGGGATATTGGACTGTGGGCTGTTATACCTTGAAAGGGTACTGAGAGCAGGGCTGGTACAACTGCATATTGACTTTGCTAGGCACTCAATATAGGCGCATTGAGTGGTATGCTAAGATCGCTGCATTATTGAATGAATTCCATATACTTTCTCAAGTTCTTCAAGAAACCTTTCAACACATTTTGAAAAAGCCAGCCAATGAAGAGTTTCCTATCTGAGAACTTAAATATGAACTACTTTCCAGAAGTGGTGTTAGGGAAATAATCAAAAGCAGATCACTGTGAAAAGGATATATTAGACCTTTAGGATAGCTGGTAAAATGCGTACCTGATTGAATCTCATTAACTAATGAGAAATGATACTTTATTGGAAGCAATTACTGGAAGTCCATCATTCTGAGAAACCAAATGTTATACTGATGTGAAGTAAGGAATTTAGCATCCCTCAAAGAGAGGTTTGGCTATTGTTCTGGTTCCTAGGAAGTAAACTCTAGGCCCTTGGAAACTCCTGGTGTTGAGGGTGTCATGTTATAGCCACATCAATAACTCATGCTAATGAGATGACTCAGGGTGGGTACTGACCATGCCTGATAGCCTTAGAGTGGGGACAGGCCAAGCAAGAAAAAGATCAACCATATGATTTACGGTGGAGGCTTTGAATCATGTGGCAACAGCCCAGTTTCTAGGGAGGTGGGTTGCTGGAGAATGATTTCAACCACAATCACATAATATCAATCATGCCTCTGAAATGAAGCCCCATAACTTGCATTTGGTGTCGGAAGTGTGTTTTTGTGTGGCCCCTTCCCTCTAACAATGTAGTTGACCCTAACTCCATGCATTTGGGATCGGAAGTCTTGGGCAGACTTGGCAGTCTGGAGGTCTGTGCCCTTAGCACAGTTTGGTTAACTCTGGGTAGTTGGGGATACTGTATTACCTGGGACATACATTTAACATAATGTTGAACACTGCTGAAGAGCTCTCCAGTATCTATCAAAGCTTCTTAAATTCTATTGAAAATATTCCCTTCTAGAGGCTTCCATATTGACCTGACCTCTGACAGGGAAATCTTTTTAGCTCAGCAGAAACCACTTGCTTCCTTTATTTTCCCCAAATACTTTGCCCATTTCTTCAAATATTCCTTCCTTAATAGACTTGGAAAACAAAAGCCAGGAATTTCTTCAGGCTGCTTTGCATTCCACTCCAGACTTTCCTTACTCTGAGATAATGCAGCCAAACTTCTTTAAGATGTGTGTTGGGTGTGAGGTGTAGAAAAATAAGGACAAAAGCAATGTCTCAAAATATTCCTCAACCATAAGTTGTTTTTATTTTGATAGTGTGAACTCTGTACTTAAATGGGTTTCTCTTTCTAAAGTTAGCTGCTAGAAAGCTTAAAATCATATTTGACTCTAGATAATATTGATTAAAAATAACTAATAGCAATAATGGTACTGGATAACCTTAAGCTCTTATGTATTAAGCTACATTCAAAGTGCTCTGTGTTATTTCACTTATCTTTACCACAACACTGCAAGTTAGGTACCACCAATACCCCGTTTTAAGAAAATAGCATGTGAAGGATTTAGCCCATATCAATCAATAGCACCTATGCAGTCACCCAAATATCACCCACATATCAAACTGACACTTCACCTCCAATTAGCTAGAAAAGAGAATAAAAAGGGAAATTACTGTAATATGAATGAAACTTGATAATAAAATATGAATAATTATACATCTTCATTTGACAATAAAGATGAAATAGATTAGTTTTGGGAAACATAAATTACTAAGTTTTGTAGAGAATGTAAATGTGTGCTCAAAGTATGAAAAACAAATGTAAAAGATCTTCTCCTTCATTTTTCTTGTTATAGATTATCTTTGTAACTTTGAGGCAGGAAAAATTACAAACATAATCCCTATGATCAACTATTGGACTATTCTATATAAAAATTAAGTTGATCTATGCTATATAAAAAATAGTAACAGATGGGTGACAAGTTGGGAGAAGATATTTGCAACATCTGAAATTGACAAGGTTAATTTCTAAAACAATATGAAGAAATAGGACATGAAACTTTTTTTTTTTTTTTAAAGGCGGGGGGGGGCAAAGTACATGAACAGACAATACAGAGGCATCCCTCAAAGACTAACTGGTACATAATTATTTAATTCATTAGTAAAAAAGTAATGAAAATTGCCCTTTACACAATAGAAGGGCTATAACTAGAAAGATAGGTTATTACCTGTGATGGTTAAGTACATGTGCAAATTGGCTAGGGTATGGTGTCCAGTTGTTTGGTCAAGCAAGCACTGACCTGATTGCTATTGTGAGGATATTTTGTGGATTTAAATTAGCCAGTTGATTGCATCTATGGCTGACTACATTTATAATCAACAAAGGAAATTGCCTTCAGCCATGAGAAGTCTCAGCCAATCAGCTAAAGGTCTAAATCAGCTAAGGGGGGGGGGGGAATCCGCTAAAGGGAGAAATGATGATTTCAGCAGTCAAAAGAATTTCTCTCAACTTCAGCCATCCATCTTTCCTGGGGAATCCATGGAAACCTTCACTGGAGTTTCCAGCTTGTGGCCTGCCCTACAGAATTCTGAGTTGCCAAATCCCATGGCTGCGTGAGTCAATTCCTATAATAAATTTCATGATGTTTATAATATATATTTATATGTGTGTATATATATCTCCTATTGGTATTGTTTCCCTGGAGAACATTGATACATAAGCTCACTAAAGTATTGCTGCGATTGTATGGAATTGGAACTTTCATGGATACTGCTAGGAATATACATGTTCAACTAAATATACAAGATATAAGGAATATACAAGATCAACTGAAACTGATCTCACAATATTTAATATTAAGGTATGTATACAACAATCTTACTCCTCAGTAGTGTTGAGTGGAAGTCAGCTTCCATGATTATAGGTATGAACACATTGATATACTACTATATATCAATGAAGAGCTTATTGCCCTGCGTGCCTGGGGTAATGTCAGTAGACAGCCTTCAGCTCTCAGCCCCTTCAGGGCACACTAAGGACTTAACTGCAAAAAGCTAATTAGCCCAAGACCTTGCCTAGACAACCCACATCCAGTGACTGGTAGATACAGATGTATAAAGTTCTGGACATTTCTGGCCACAATTAAGGGCAACTCTGAAGTACCCTTCTAGCTCCAAAGCTCCCCATGGGGTTGCCAAAAATTTATCTCAGGCCTGCATCATAGCTTAAATTACCCTCTGTTCCCTCCTCCTTCCTTCTACTGATTTCTAAATAAACTACCTGCATGCTAAACTCCATCTTAGAATATGCTTCCAAGGAAACTCAACCTGCAACATTTGGCATTAGGAATTGAGAAAGCAGGTGCTAAGATAAATTTAGAAGTCAAATTGCTTGCTACACAGCCAACAATGAGAAATTTATCATAGGTGGAAGGTGAAGTACAAACAACTCCTGGTACAAAGTGGTGCATTGGGATGATGCACCAGTGGAATGGGATGCATTAGTTAGTAGGATGTCTTAGGCATTTGAGGAAAAAACGGAGAACTAGCAACTACAAGGAAAGCACAAATGATTATTGCTAAGTACTATTGAAATTCTGGAAAAAGATACCAGAAAGCTCAACCACTAGGGGAATTTTTACTTCCAGTCCTTGCAACTCTGGGCTCTTCTAGTTTAGGGATCCTGTTCTGAAATGGGGGATCCTTCTTTCAGGGGCACAGTAAGAGATCTGTTGAATTTTATACTGTTTTTGCTACCTAAGGACTTTCAGGTTCCTTGTACTAAGGGACCAGTAGGCAAAAATTGGAGTCACCATTCCGGATGTGGAGTAACTAATCTTGATTAGAAAGAGTTAGAGTTGCTGCTACATAATGGAGAAAGGAAGGAATATGTTTGTCATCCAGATAATCCACTTAAATGTATTTTGTTGGTAAATAGACAAGTTCTTCAACCCTGGCCTTGAAAGGCATGGTGAACAAGGGTTCAGAACCTTTAGAAGTGAGAGTTTGGGTGATACTTATTGGTAAGCTACTGAGATCATGCTGAGGATGTAAAATGGATAGTAGATAAGGAAAACAAGTATAAATTGTAGCTTTAAGACTAGCTGCAACTGTGGTGGCACTGACTTTTTCTATGATTCCCTTAGGAAGAGAATTCCACCCAAATCCTAGAGGAGTTCTTCCAGAATATGTATGAAGAAGGGGTTCCAAGTGGCTGAAGAGATGAACTGTGGTGGACACTGATAAGCCACCCAATCGCTCTTAATGAAGGATGTGTTGATCCAGCTGCTGGGAGTACTGTTTGCAGATAGCCCACAGCTGTCAGCCCCTCTTCCTGGGATGGTTCATATTCAGTGAATCATAGATATGAAAGCGTAAAAGCCTGGCTATCTTGGCCAGGATATCTTGGAAGATGTTTAAATGCTAGTGAAATGAAGCCAGTAGACAGAGAAAGTTCATCAAAAAGTAGAATCAACTAGAGGATTCAGATAATGGGTGATATACCAAAGGGTCATGTCTGATTAATACTTTTTAAAAGGAAGGCTCAAGCATAATATGTTCTTTAAGAAGCATTACCATTACACTCATTGAATTTCTAAAATCACGAACTTGTGGTATAGTGTAATGATTAAATTTGTTATTTAATATTGTATTTATTTGAATTTTCTACATATGACAATTTGATATAACAATATGATAGTATTAAGCACCCCCATTAAGGTATTAATATTTGTAATACAATACATGACTAGAACTCTGCTATATTTTTCTTAACAATTTTTTCCCCAATGAATTTTGTGTGAATTAAGACTTGGTTGCTGGCAAAAACAAAAAACAAAAAATACTTGCCTTGGGCTCTCGGCTTCTTACCAAATACTGTGTTCTTGAATAGAAATGAAACATCTTCTATCTGGATCACTGGAGAATGGGTCTGAGTTGGATATGTGGGAATCCTGAAATCCTGGCTCGCTTTCCAGCCATGTGGCTATTTGTTCTCTTCCTGCCTGGTTAGTCCCAACCTTGCTTTGGGAACTGGTCCCACCACTGTTTCATGCCAATTCTTGCTTTGGATCCATTTGGCCCTCACTCTGCTCCTGGCTCTAGCTGTTCCATGTTTTCATGCCAAACTAAGTTTTCTATTGCCAAAATGATTGGCCCCATCTTCATTTCTGGTCTCAGTCCAGACTCTAATTCATCCAGAGAAGCTGGACATTTGGGTACGGATAAACAGGGCTGGAGTGGATATTTGGGGTTGTCCTGTAATCCATCACATTTTGTAATGCATTGGTCACAAGGTGAATATTCTGTCTTCAAAGGTAAAGTCTTTCCTGGCACGTATCCTCTCTTCTCTATGCTTCCATTTCTCATTGGCTATACAATCTGGGTGTAAGAGATCCTGGGCATTCTTTTGAGTTTGAATGATGCATATAAAATCCCGATCACTCTCACATATTTGTTGAAATCTAAACTTATCACTGTCAGTAACTAGTCATTTTTATAAAGCAGTTACAATACACTGAAGTTTGCCTGAAACCTCAGACAGTCTCAAGCCAAGTTAAGAATGTTGATAAGCAATGCAGAAGGAATCTTTACCATCTGTACTTTGGGGAATCTTATCCCTAACATCCAGCAGATAATTAGGCAACTTCTGTGCAATGAAAAGCAAAGTAGTAAACTCCCAAGTGTCCCTGTTCTCATTCTACCAGTTTGAAATAAAAATAAGTGAAACTTGGAAAATGTGTGGAATAATATTTCAATGGAATATAATGACGATGCTAATGCAGATTGTTATTTAATCTATTTTTACTTACAGATATATATTCCTCATTCGTATTAGAAATCTAGTTTAAGAATCGTAATGCACATGTAAATTAAATATTTCTATTTAAAGATCTGTAATGATTTATAAAAACATTTGTTTCAGAATCTAGAGACTAAAATAGGTTATATGTTATTGCAGATACACATTTGTGAAATAAGTATTTCCCCTTCCTTAAAGCCAGGTTTAAAAAATTTTTTTTTCACCATCTGTTCCTAAGTTACACAAATGGTAGCAAATTTAAGTAGCTGTAAATGTATATTGCTTACTGTACTGTCCAGTGTTCTCTGATAACAAGTTTATAGTAGCAGTTTATAGTAGCAGTAACTTTGCAACAACCTTAGCAGTGGTATTAGAACCCCTTATCACACTTGTTTTTCCTGAGCTAACTCCCTGATGACTCCTTCACAGCTAATATTTTCCCCTAGATTTAAAAAATTCTGCCAAATTTCATGTGTCCCATTACCCAAATCAAATATGTACAATATTAAAATGGCAGTGTAGCAGACATGATTGAATGGTTTGGCATGAAATTTAAATTCATACAAGTACCTAAAATTGTTTACTATGAGAAGCAATACTTTCTTATTTGAAAATATGAATTGACTTATGCCAATTTGGTCATGCACAGCTATTTTGGATGATTTGTTGGTTTCATTTTGTTTGGTTTGATAGTGATAGTTGGAGGAGAGAATCAGCCCTCCCATAACTAGGTAATAATAAAGCCACAAACCAAATTCTGCCACACCTAATAGGTGTCATGCAAACATTTCAAAGCAGAAAAATGTCCTACAACTTCTTCTCTAAGCTTGATGTGGTCTTGGCTCTTTGTCTCTATCTCTCTTTTTTTTGGCAAACATCTTATCTAAATGTTTCACCTGAAGAAAACACAGCAACATTACAGTTTTGAGAATTGAGCTGAACATCCACTTGAGTCAGGAGACTATCCTCTAAAATTGGCAGGGAACATAAAATTATTTACAGCTTAAAGTATTGTGCACCACCCCAAAATTTAGAGACTATGGGCCTTGCTAGAATCTTATATTCTTTCTATGTGGTTGTGAGCAGTGTCCTTCTGAACTATTCAGTCAAAACTTCTTGAATCTTTTAATGCTTATTTTACCCATGAGAACTCATTTTAATATATATTATCCAAATAAATCATTAATCTCTTCAATGAAAACCTATTTTTAGCATTCATTGTGCTGATAGCAGAGACACAATCTCCAGTTGGAGAGTTGCCTTCCTCATTCTAATTTTACTTCACTATTCCTGGACTCTAAACTTCTGACTAAAGCAACTCTTCACCAGGGATGTAGCATAACATTTCTGTCCATACATTTATAAACAGTTTCTGGTGACCCCTGTGCACAGCTAGTTTAGACTAGGATCTGGGAGTAGCCATGTGCCCTCATTTACCCTCAGATAACCCCTTATTAACATCTTAGAGCTCTGGAAATTTTTTCTTCTTGCCTAGTATAAAAAAAGATGCTGAAGAAGTGAAAAATTACCACTGATCCAGCAAGATCTTAGCCTCCAATCTAGTCCTCTAAATCAATTTTTCTAATCCAAATCATTTGCTAAACTGCAGCCCCAGGCTTGGGGTACCACAAACGGTCCTGTGTTTAATATAACTTCTGTTTCCCCAGACCTTCTGAGAATTCGAATAGTTAACAATTCTAGAAACAAAACTGGACTTTGATGTTCCTTAAAATGCTCCATAAAATCTTTATTTTGTTCTTCTCCAGAACATTATTAATAAATGCTTGAGCTAATGGTTTTTCATTGATTTACTTCCAATTGTTGAACACTTCCCAGATCTTTAGTGGAATTATCACAGTTGGGATAAAGAGATTTGCTGCCTTCGAATTCCTTATAATTATTAATAAAACTTATGTTGGTTACTACATGCCCGGCACTGTTCTAAGAGCCTTACAATTTTTAACTAATATAATCATCATAACCATGCTATGAGGTAGATACTGTTATCTGTAGTTTAAATACAAGAAAACTGAGGCACAGATAATTTAAGAATCTTGCTCAAGTAAGAGTCAGAGCTGGAATTCAAAGCCAAAATATCTGGTTTAAGAAACCATGTTTGTCTCCGACAACCCAATTGGGCATAAATAGCGAGATCAGGCCATTGTTGAGGGGAAAAAAAAAACATTTTTTTAACAGCTATTCACTAAATTGCAAATTACATTTTTTAAAAAGGCTTTGCCTTATAGAAATGTAAAGCTGAAGAAAAATGGAATTTAAAGTTAATCTAATCAAACCTCTGTTTTTCAGAGATCAGAAAATTATATTTGAATTGTCTTATAATTAACTCGATTTACCTGGTAGATATTTTCAATTTTAACTATTTTTTGCAGTTATTTATCTACATATATATCTGTTATGGGTCAATATATAAAGCAATAGTTTCTTGGTTATATGTCTTATCATCTTCAAGTGATCACCAGAAAAGTTATTTTTTGTCTTCATTCACCCACTCACTCTCTATAAACTACCAAGATTGAATCCTGTGGGCCAAAGTTTTCTTGCCCAGGTGATTATTAAAGGAACTTAACTGTTAGTCTAAAGTAAGGGCTTCTAGTGACAGTAGAACTGTCTTATCTAGGAGTGACAAGAAATCCAGAGTACGGAGAGAGAAAGGAGTCACCTTAAGACATTAGGAAAGAATAAGAAATTCCATGGAGATTTGGGATGAAGGCTCTTAAGGAGCCAATATTTTTTTGGCATTGGTATAGGATGTTTGCAGATTGCAAGTTAGTCTTGAAATTGTGGAAAATCTAAGACCCAAGGTCCAGTTGTACACAATGGAGTTTTTCTTGTGAACAGCAAAGCTGTGGAGTTTTTTTTTTTTTTTAAGATTTTTTTTTTTTATTTTTTATTCATTTATCCCCGCCTTGCTGCTTGTGCTCGCTGGGTCAGCTAACCACGCCATGTGGGCGGGCTTGCCTTCACCAAGAGGCCCCGGGAACCGAACCCGGGGCCTCCCATATGATAAACGGGAGCCCTACTGATTGAGCCACAGCCGCTTCCCTATGGAGTTTTAAAAGAACCTAAACAGATACTTTTCTAAAATTTTTGACTGTGTTATATAGGGCCAAAGAAGATTTGCTGATAATCACTGATACTGGGATGTCTCTCAAATGAAGGCCAGTGGAGGGTTCAGACTTAGGACTAGGTTTAATTTGTTCCGATAAAATATTTCTTTATATGTATGTTTGTGTATATGTGTATGTGAAAACTTTAAAACATGGAAATATGGTCATAATGGGTGTATGGTTTTGTAACCTGATATTTTACTTATCTTTCCCTGCCCTTAATTATTCTTCTAAAAGTATAATTTTGATGGCTTTGTGGCAATACATTGTAAGGATATGTCGTTTATTCAACAAAACCACTTGCCGCATATTAAATGTTTTGTAACTTTCTGTTATTCGTAATATGGCAACAAATATTGTAAGGTAAAGTTTTTTTTTATCTCTAGGATTATTTTCTAAACAATTAAAAAAAAATTCAATTGCTAGGTCAAGCAATTCCATTGCTATGTCAAGTAATATATCATTTGTATCATTTTGTTTGATAGGAGTTGTTAATCTAGTCTTGAGAAATCTATCAATTTCCTTTCTTACTGGCTAGGTATGTGAGTGTCTGTTTCTTCAAATCCTTGACATTTCAATAACCACGAGCCAAATCTTAATACTATTCTTTTTCAATCTTTGATAATTTTATAAAGGGTAAAGATCTCATCAGTGATTTCTTTTTTGCATTTCTTTGATTAATAGTGAATCGTTATAGCTTTGTTTATGAGCCAATTGTTTCCTCTTTGGAGAATTGCCTATTTTATATCCTTTCCCAAATTTTTTTTTTATTAGTACATTGAACACTTTCTTTGAATTTCAAAGAACTTATATTAAGGCCATTAAATCTTTGTACTTTTTTTGTAAGTATTTTCTCATTTCTTGAGTACCTGTAAAGTTTAGTTTTGGTACTTTATTTAATAGGAAGTATAAACCAGAAACCCTTTGGATCAGACGGGTCCAGAATTGTGTGGATTTTAGAAAGTTAGTGTCATGCATGAATTATATATTTTGCAACTCATCCATGAGGTCTGGGGCAGCATACTCCTATTTAACATACTGATATTTCTGCAGCAAAATAGTTGAACATTCACAGTGTATGAGAAAATAACCTTATGTCAGTTGAGGACATAATTTTTTCTGTAATTTCACGGGACCCCATATGGTGCTGCCAGATGAACTGTAAAATCTTTCAATTTTCTGAGGTTTTTGAATCATGGAATTCTGTTCTTAATTTTATGTATACAAGGTCTTCATGTTATTCATGTGAATTGTCACCTATGTTTTACTTTTAGTATTTTATGCTTTCATTTTATCCATATCTATTATTTGTCATAACATCAAATTGTACAATGGCTTATTGCTTATAATTTGTTTTTGTATATGTTCCTAGACAGATCTGGTTTTATTTCTCCCAACTTCATTTATTTTTCAACTGATTTCAAATGGTTTCTTTATTATATATAATCATATATTAATAGAGTATTATTTCATATGTAGTATTGTGTTATAATATAAATATCATGACATATTTCATATAGGATAATACAATACATATATATCTGCCTCTGAGCTTCCTATTCTATTCCATTGACTTATCAATCTGCTTCTGATACAGCAGCGAAATAGCCACAGTTATTTATTTATTTATTTATTTTTCCCCCCTTATGTGGCAACATAGCATATGGTAGACAGAAAGAGCTCTGAAGGCAGAGAAATCTGGTTTCAAATACCAGCACAACTAATTGCTTGCGGGCTAACATTGAGGGGGAAACAAAACACACAGCTTCATTTGTTTTATCTCCAGTTTCCTCAACTTTATAAGCTTACCTCATAAGCTTATCTTGAGTAAAATGTCTTACTATGTAATTCCTATTTTGTCCAGAAAATTCTGAGAATTCTGAAGAACTCCTATTGGCATTTACCCAAATTATGCAGAATAATTTAAGGGGAATTATATTTCAATATTTTTCCACCCAACAAAATTGTATCTCTTTGTTTCTTTTCACAACCCAGGGAAAAGTTTGCCAGCTTTTGTACTGGTTTTGAATATTTCTGATTCAAACAGTACATAGATACTTTACACTTTACATTATTTGTCTTGCTATTGTGAAAAAGAGTTAAATGCTCAGCTTTATGTTAAACTCTGGAACCAGAATGCAATATTTTATATTTTAAACAGTCAAAAACACTTCTTTGACATAGAGCTGTACTCTTTTAGGAACATATTTTAAAACTCATACATTCTTTAGTTTCTGAACAAATGTTTTGTAGATTCTCTAAAATAATGAAAATGTGGACATCTTTCTTCCACAACAGTTTTCTTTGGCTTACAAATTATCAATAAGTTGTCTCAACTATTTCTTCAATTTTTATATTCTCTGGATAGACCTATTAATTATACTAAATTTTCCAAATTAGTACTATTCAGGAACATCATGGAATATTACAGAAGGGGAAAAAGCCACATCTTTACATAATTATATAATGAAATGATCTATTTTTAAATAAAGTTAAACATCTTATTCAGAGAGAATTTTGTGTACAAAGTCTCTACATACTAAAAGAACCTCATTGCTAATTGTAATATTACAATATTGAAATACAGAATTTACTCGGGAGCTATTTCTTCTTTTCCTGTATGTGAGTAAATTATAGAATATAAGCATATATAAATATGAAATAAACTAAAACAAATCCCAAAGAGGCAAAATATTTCCTATAAGAAATTTGCTAAAATTGAGTATAGAGCCCTGAAGATTTTACTGTAAGCATTTGATAGACATGAGCTTGAATAAAATATTTTCTTCATAGGTGCCGTGATAGTGGTTGAATCATTATTACAAAGCTTCTATGGTAGGCTTGCTGAAAAGTATGCAGGGCTACATGGCATGAAGAATTTATATTAGGGTGTTAAAAAGTGACTTGAGAATCCCATTATAAGAAATTACCTTAATCATCCACAATAACATTGCATTAATTATTGATAAATCTAATCAGTAATCTGAAATTGCTCACATCTAATATTAATCAGAAAGGCAGATGAATTCCTAGCATGATGACATGTTCTTTGTGCCTCTAGGTACTTTATACTGTTATTATTTACATGCTCCTGAGTTGGAGATTTATCTGAGCCAGAGCCAGAAAGATTAGATTCTCCAAAGGATTGACTTCACTGGGGTTAAGTCTTACTCTCAAAATTGGCTTATCCAATATTAAGGCTATGCACATAGTACACTGTAACTTCAGTGATTGTGTTTTAAACTGGTTCTCTTATCAAAGCAAATTGAGTTCATTTCTAAGCAAATCATTCTCTACAGTTACACTCAGGGCTAGTCACACATTCAAAATGTTCTTAATACATTAATATCCTTTTACTTTATCATGAAATAATTTTAAAAAGCAAATATATTTATATATCAAATGACAATATGCAACATACCTACATTCAGCTTAAGATATAAAATATTTAAATCTGAGCTTTCTCTAACCCTCCTGTATCACATTTGCCAACCTCCTCTCCAAAGTTAATCATCACTCTGAATTTGATTAGTGTTTACAAATTTCTTTCATAATAAATGAATACACATTACCTTTAAAAATATATAGTATTGTTTTCCATGTTTTAATATTTACAGATATTGTATCATGCTGGTCCATGTAGCTCACTTTAGGGCTATAGAGTCTCCTAGTGTATGCATATGCTGACATTTTTCGTCTATTATTCACCAACTTTATTTCCAGATAGGATTCTGCTAATTAGTACTACCACTACCAGTGGCAGAAAACTTTAGAGTCTTTACATTCAAAGCTCTAACTGCATACCTGGAGGAACTAGAAAAAGACCACCAAATTAATCCCAAAGCAAGCAGAAAGAAGGAAATAACAAAGATAAGAACAGAGTTAAATGAAATTGAGAATAAAAAAAAACAACACTACATTCTAATCAATTTTCTTAAAAAAAAAAAAAACAACTAAATTTCACTGTGGCTTTACTTTAGAATTGCCTAATTACTTGTGAGGCTGATCATTTTTCACAGGCTTATTGACCATCCTGTTTTCTCTTCTGAATTATCTATGCTTATAATATGCTATGAATACTAAATCTGTTGGTAGTACATATTGCAGTTAGGTACCTTCACATGCAGCTTTTAAAAAACTCTTTTGAAGCACAGAATTTTTTAAAAATCCGTCTAATGGTGTCAATAGTTTCATTTATGATTTGTGCTTTTTTCTTTTCTTCTAGAAATCATCCACCTTTGAAAGTAAAATGTTTTCCATGTTTTTTCTAAGTGTTTAAAGTTCTTGTTTTTGCTTACAAGGAAGTTTTTAGTACTGTGTGAGATAAGGATCTACTTTTATTTTTTTAAATCTCATTCAATATTTTTCAAACCAGTCCTACCTTTTCCATTAATCTCCAATTACATCTCTCATCACAAATGATATCTTCCTCTATACATTTGCTTGTTTTGCGGCTCTATTTTGTTCCATTAGTCTATTTATTTACCCCTACAGAATAGGGATAAAGTGTCTAATTATTATAATTTTATCCTAACATTTGTTATCTGCTAGGGCAATCTCCCCCACTGCCCCACACCCCACGTTCTTTTCTTAAAGAAACTTTGGCTATTCTTGGCCTTTCATTCTTTCACATAAATTTTAGAATGTTTGTCCTCGCTCCCATGACAAACTCAGAAAAATTATTGGTATTTTATATACACATAAACTTGAGAAAATTGATTTTTTTCATTGTATTCTTTCATTAGTCTTTCTATGAACAGAATAAAGCTCTTGATTTTACTTTTATTTTAAAAATATTTTCTACCTAAAATATTATGCATCTTTTGTTCAAGTTTTTATGAATATTTTAATTTTTTATTGAATTTTCCCAAAGCACACTTTCTGCCTCTTGCTGACTTATTTTCCATAAGACATACATTGATTTCCATATATTCCATCAAAATCCTTATTGAACTGTTTTTATTCTAAAAACGTGTACCTTCTGTTTGAATTTGTAAGTAAATAACAATATTGTCAATGAGTAATGAGATATTCTATTCCGAACTTTATATCTTTGTTTTTCTTGTTCCACTGCACTGCTGAAACCTTTAGTACAAAATTTAATACAAAGCATAATAAGAATTTGTCTTATTCAAAATCTTAAAGGTAATATTTCTAAAATTTACTAATCATTATATTGTTGCTGTAGGGCTTTTAATAGATATGCCTTATTAGTTTAAGAATTTTCTTTATTCCAGATTCCTAAAAACCTTGTTTATATTCATTTTAATCTTGAATATGTATCTTTAATGAAACATATTTTCTGAATCTAGGGAGATATTATTTTTTCCCTTTAATTTGTTAATATGGTCAAGTACATTAAATATTCTAAAGTAAACTATCTTCATTTTCCTTGAGTAAGCCAATTGGATTCTGATATTTTTTTCTTTAAAAATATTTGGAGGATTTGGTTTGTACTCTGTGTACAAAAATAAAATTGACCAACAATTTTATTGTCACATACTGTCCTTGCCTGGTTTTACTATATTAATTAAGGCAAAGATTAGGATGGTATAGTAACAAGACACAAGCATCATAGCTCAAAGAAGATAAGTTTATTTTTCTCCAAGCTCAGAGTTAAGAAGGTGGTAGTGGTATTAAGACTGTCAGTTAAGACTCCCTAGATACCCAGTCGGCTTCTAAACTGTTCCTGCATAGTCCCCACCTCTATTCCCACCCTTCACCCCTTCCCAGTTTGTCCTCATTCTATTGGCCAAAACTGGTCACTAGTATTTTATCCTCATTCCAGTGCTTCAGAGAGCACAAGCGTAGGTGAGAAAGTAGAAGGCAACTAGTTTCTTTTTTTAAGGATATTATTCATATGTGTGAGTGATTTCTGCTTGTTTCATAAAATATATGAGTATGGCCATATGCATATGATCATACCCATCTTTAAGGGATGGTGGGAAACAGTCTCTAGCTTGTTGGCTGTGAGCACAGCTAAAACTTTCTGGAATATATCACTACAATTATCAGCTTTTATTATACAAGTTTGTACTTTTCCACATATTTGAGAGAAATAGAACAAAGGGTGACCTCTTCTCAAATTAAATTCCCTGTTCCCACTTATCTAACCCTCCCCACAGTCTTGTTTGAGTCACTTCCCCAAGAACCCACGTCAGTAAAGGGGATAAACTCAGACACTGAGAACTTACCCTTACACTTTTCACCTTAGGATTGGGTTAGTTTCCGTGCCTAAGATTGTAAGCCCACAACTCCCAACCAATGGGAGATGGATAAGGTTGGAGAAGGAGGGAAATGGAACATTGCATCAGGGGAACTATATAACCTTTGTTCTTACACTGATCACATGAACTTGCCCACTTCCATTAGCCTGGGCATGTGCCCTTTCTCATGAGAAAGAAATAAATTACTGCTGCCTTTACTCCAACTCTCTATCTTCAGAACTTTTATTTTAAGTAAGTGGTCACCGTCCCACTCATATTGATTGCAGAACATTAATTCTTTTCCAAATTTCTGGAGTAATTTGTACATGAGGGATTGTTCTTGCATCGGTATCTAATGTTTTCTTTGATTTTTAAGAAGCTGATTTTTTTTTTTAACTACTTATTCAATCCTGTTAATTGTTTACAATCTATTTAGGTTTTCTATTTCTTACTGATTTAATTTTGTGGAGCTATATTTTTCTAGTACGCTTATTTTCTCTAAATTTTAAAGTGTAGGTATTATCTTTTTTAAATGTATTTTTGAAATTCACTGCTATATTTCCCATTTTAATTCTTAATATTACTTATATGGAATTTCTTTCATTCCTTGAGCAACTTTGTCAGAAGTTTGTCTATTAGTTTTTCTTTTCAAAAAATCTAATACTTGGATTTGAAAATCTTCCCTATTTTTGTGTTTTATTTCATTAATTTTTATTTTATATTTTACTTCTATTTGAGACATTTTCTTTTGATTATCCCATTTATTTAAGTTTAATTTCTTTTTTATTATAAGCATACAGGTGTTTTCGTTATTTAGTGCTGATTATTTCCTGATTTCTCTCATTTTAAACACTAATTCAGACAAGTGTTTGTTTTTAAATTTTCATTTCATTTTTTTAATCTTTTGGGTAATTATTTCCTAATGCTAAGTATGACAGGGCATTCTTTGACATTTGATTAGTTTAGCTTTCTAGTCTAATAAATAGACTATTGCTGTTTTTTCCACAAATACTTGAAAACTGCATATTCTTTAATTGTTGGCTAAGTATATATATATCCATTAAATAATTTATAATCAAGTTTTCAAATATTCTTTTTTGTCTTGATTCATCAATTTTAAAAGTTGTGTTAAACTTTTATTATGATTGTGGATTTGCCCATTACATTTTTTACACTTACGTACATTTTTGCATTATATAATTTCAGGCTATGATAGCCTCATTTTTCCATTAGTTTACATGCAGACTTTTGGTGGCCTTATGTCTTATAAATGTTGATTTTAAATTGCAAACAGTTGGATTGTATTTTACCCAGTCAAATCATCCTTTCTTAAACTGATTTTAATCAATTTACATCCTTATTACTGATCGATTTGTATATCTACACCATTTTTAATCTATGCTTATTAGATGATTTCTTATGCTTTTTTCTTTCTTAATGTCTTATAAATATTGATAGTTTTATTTCAATTTTATGCCTCCAGTACTCTGCCAATGAGTTGAAATTTATATATTCTGTATTTATTATTTTTCAGTTACTCTTAAAATTTTAATACACATGCTTGATTTAACAATGATTAATATTAATTAATCATTTTACTTTTCTTGCACCAAAATATTAAGTTATGTGTAACAGTTTGAACCTGATCACTGTAGACTTGACTTACATCTGAAGTTGTTGCAGGTCTATATATATATTTATATATATTTATATATATCTAAAATTTTTACCCCCTGCAAACCTCTTCCTGATATTAACTTTCAGGTGAATTTTAAATTTAGGATTGTGAGCCCATGTTCACTGGGGCTTTAGCTGAGACTTCTCTGAGGCTTTGGATGAAGATGTGTACTTCAAGAGAGTGGTTTAGTTTGTTGGTAGAATGTTACCACCCTGGAATCACTTTTCATGTTAACTTCTCAGCTTGGGAGTTTCAGGACACCACGGATAGTAACAATTCAATACCAAAACATACATTAGATGGACTTGGGTTTATAAATTCTTAGGGAGAGACTTTTTTCCTGTTTAGAACCCAAGTCAAACAGATAAGCTTCTTTCTTTCTCCTTTTTTTCAGTCCATACTTTTACTAAGAATGTAGCCCTTTAAGAACTCTGTCTTAAAATTCCCCAGCCAAACCCTGTTTCCATGTCTCCACATCCCTGTTTAAACAGAAGCCCTATTTTAAGATTAACAAGTTACCTCTGAATAGCCAAAACTTAAAAACTGCTTCCTTCTCATTTTACTTACTGCTCTGGTTTTGAGACCTGTAAATTTCTCTTATGTTCTAAAAAAATCAACTATTTAACTAAAGGACATATTTTAGAATCTGAGTGTTTATTTTCCTGCTTTTTTGACTAAGAAGTAGTGGTATTTTTTAAAAAAAATACATACATATAAGTATTATTTAAAATTAATATGTTTGGCATAATAAAACCTGGAAATACAGAAAGGAAAAATTGAGAATGAATTATTTCTTTTATTAATATTTTAGTGTTTTACATTTATATCTTTTTCATATTTCCAGTGTCTGGATCATATTCTATACATTTTTGAGACTGGCTTTTCCCTCCACATATTATTTAAAAGGAGCATATTAGAATTTTCAACATGCTGTAATTCATGGTTTCTGTATACCATAAATTATATAGCCCTAAGTGTCTTTTTGTACCCTTACATGTCTTGCAGTTATACACTCTTAGGGATAATATTGTTACCACCAGTCTTGTACATTAATCTTGCAAGCATTCCTCAGTGTTTTCTCAGTAACCAATGTGCAAGTATAAACTTAATCAAAGGATGTGAACATTATCTCGTGCTTTAGGCATATATTGCTAAATTGCCTCCCAGAAAAGTTATACAATTTTGTATTTCCAGTAGCAGCATATGAGACCTCCAGTTTCACAGATCGTTTGCCAAGGTACTGTATCATTGTGCTGGTTTTGAGTGATAGTGCCTTAATTTTCATTTCTTTAAATACTTCTAAGATTTAAAGTGTTATACATTTGTATTTTTATACATTTGTGTTTTCTTTATTTTTGTGAATTATAAAAATAACAATGGTTATATTTTTCTTTGTGACTTGTAGCATCTCTTATTTCATTAGGTATTTTAAGTGCTCGTCTATTAATTACCTAACAAATATTTTTTGTAATATTTTCCTTTGTGCTTAAATTTTTTTTCACAGTATTTTTTACAAACTAGAAACCTTTAATATCATTATAGCTACAAATTCACTCTAAAGTTTAAGAATTTCGGTCTCTGACCATCTGACTTCTGACCAGAGGTTCAAAAAGGAACAAACTATAGTTTTTGGTATAAATAAGATTCTGTCTCACATCTGTTTCACCATACAACTTTGGTACTAATTGTAAGACTAATGGAGAGGGCCTCAAAGGATTAAATAATGAATTTGAATTCAGAAAAATTATTATTATATAAGCTCCTATTTAAAGTCTTATTTTTTTCCAGCCAAGTATCAAAAATGTGAGAGAACAAGGAGTATTTCTTAATTTCCCTGATATAAACATTGAATATAAGAATATAAGAATTAGTTCTTAAGATACATTGAGTTATAAAGAGTAATTAATATATCTGTAAATTTTGAAATGATCTATTCTGATTTTTGAATCTATTCATATTTGCAGATATTAATGTCTCCCAAATTCACAAATTTTGAATTATTAGCACTTGCATGATATTTTCTTATATAGCTTAAATACCACTATCAGACTTAACATAATTAACAGTAATTCCATTGTATCATCTAATGTCAAACACATTCAATTTCTGTAATGTCTCAAAATTAATCTAAACAATTAGCCTCTTATTTTTCTTTTACTCTGGAGTGGTTCCTCTTCCCCCTTTTTCCCCTTGTCATTGATTTCTTATCCTTAAATACTTAAAAATGCATGTTTCTCTAAATCTGAGATTTACTTGTTATAGTTTAGAAGGCACTGTGTTAGAATGTTCCCGATCAAAGAGCAGAAGCAATGATTATAATATAGTGGGACTTTAATAATAGCTGTCCAGCTACCTCATTTTGTAGCTGATGAAAATGGGGAAGAGAACATGTGGGCTTTGCTAACTTGACCCTTGTAAAGATGCTTGCATGATTGGGAAGTAATCAGGGAGTTATTGGCAATATCAATCAGACTACATGTATAAAGCTTTTGGTATATAATGTGTACTCAACATTCACCCCACCCCCACCCCGTTTATTGTCATCTCTCCTTTCACCCAGGGTTTTATGTTTGTGCTCAGTAGAAGTAAACCAAGACTAGATTTCAGGAGTACTACACCAGTCCAGCTGTTTTTGTAAGATTCATAATATAGCAAAAAAAAAAAAAAAAGGGGGTTTTGTTCTTTTTTCCTAGTATACCTCTAGCCCACAAAAAAAATCAAAGAGTGAATGTTATAACTCAGTTACATAGAACTTGCCCCAGATCCTGTTAGGCAATTAGACTAATTGGAATGATAACCAATCAAATTTTTTGTTACCCAAGAGTAGCTGTAATGATATATAAATGTAATTTTGATTTGCTTTAATCTCATATTTGTCTTTTACACAATAAATGTGCAGCAATAAGATTGTTGCTAAAATGTAATATGATATTGTGAGTGTCATTCTACAGTGTATACACACACAGTTAACAAAAACTGGAACATTATATAAGCCTTTTTTTCTTTCCTTATTTAAAAGTCTCAAGTGTCTTAACAAACTGGAACTTTAAGATACAGTTGAATTGTTTGATTGGATTCTCTTTTTAATTGCTCTCTGACAGACTTCACAGAATCATGTCAAGTTTGAGAAGAGGAATTACAAAGGAAAGTTTCACTTGAGTTGTACCTGCCACAAAGAGAACTGTGGAAACACGGATAATGGGTGTATGCCCTGTGTTTCTTTGATTTAATTGCCTGAGTTCTCCTCTGTAGTAACATGTCTGGCTCAGGTTTTCAGAGTGAAAGTTGCTAGACTGTAGAGCTGTTTAATAAAAATCTTTCTGACCGGCTTTCAAGATAGTCAACCTCCCCAAAGACAGAGAAGCCTACTTCGAAAGAAAAAAATATAGGTTAATTGATCTTCATGTGAAACTTTCTGGGTAACTAGAAAGATATTAACCTTTGTGAAAATTCAGAGCTAAATCCTCTGTTTGAAATATGCTGATTTTGTAAAGTAAAATTTCCTCTACCTTGAGCTAAGTACTATGGAGTACAAACAGAGATGATCATTTTATCCTCAACCTCATTAATAATTTATTAAAGTATCTGGGTGTGGTATGGAGACCACTGGGTAAAGTAACTTTAGGGAATTATAAGTGGAAAAGCAGTTTTGCCCACGTAGGTTTACAGTCCTAAGAAAGACCTCTGGAAGGTCTGAGAAAGGAAAGCTAATTTTACTGAGCCAAGGGACTATAAAAGGAAATAACCATCCCCTATTCCCTGTAATTGGTCCCTTTGAGCCTAGCTCTGCCAGAAGCAGACTTAATTTCAAAAGGAGGCAGACAGCCCAGTTGGGCTCTTTTTTAAGTGATCTGAGGGGGAAGCATGGAGTAAAGACTGGAAGCATATTCCTTGGAGCTTTTCCTGTCATTGAGGTAGAATCTCTGTTTATCTCAAGGGATATCAGACTCTTTAATCTTTTATTTTCATATTTTACCACTCTCCTGAGTTTGCTCAGAGTCCGATTGTATCAATATCTGAATAGTAAATTTCAAACCCCATTTTTCACTGCTAATGCTGGTAAGCAGCAAAATTCCCAACTAAATATAAAAATGTAGTATATCTCCTATCTATCCATCTATTTAATTTTTCTTTATCTAATCCTCAGTTTCATATAAAGAAATGTCACTAAAATTGTTGATTAGAGCACTGCACCTATTTCTGGAAAAAATATTTTGTTTTTGTTATTACTGGCCAGAAAAGCATGAAAACAAAACATTTATTAAATCCCTACCTAATATAGAGCAATGTACTAAATATTATGGAGGATACAAACATAATGTGATGACTTAAAACTAGTGATGGATGCAAAATAACTACAAGGCAAAAAATGATGAGTACCACAGAAAGGAAGAGGAAAATATTGTGATAGTTTAGAACAGTGTTTCTCAAACTTGGGTCTCAAAATCTCTGGGACCTTAATTATACAGCTTCAGATTCCACAACTTCTAGGGTAGATGTATAAATCTTCACTCTTAATCCATACTCCAAGTGATTGTAACAAAGTGGTCTAATAACCATACTTTGAGAAAAATCTCAATAAATGGAAATATTATTTCTAGCTGAGGATTATGAAATATAAAGTCTTCATGAAGCACCTAAAATTTTTTGCTGGTTCTTGAAAATGGATAGTATTTTGACACTGGAGATAGGAAGTAAAGGACATTTGCAAATCCAGGTGGTAGAAACCATATGAATAAATGCTTGGAGGTAATTCACCAAGAGTTTACCTCCTAAATCACAACCACAACCAGTAGAGGGGGAGAAAAGCAGTGTTATATGGACCTAGGAAGTCCGTCGATAATTAGGATTCTAAGGTACCCAGTAGAACATCGCTAACCTGATATCTTGTCAACTTATATTTCCTTTTGGAAAAACAGAGGGTATGGGGAAGTTTGTGGGAGGAGAGCATGACAATAATAATTTAATGATAATATAGCTTGTTGAGTCCTTTGTTTTTCAAGAGAATATTGTTAGGGAAATATGTAACATGCCAGTGTCTTTCCTGTCCTGTTTGTAAGATGAGGACTGTGTCATTCTACCTGAGGTGACCTGTGTGCCTCAATGGGGAGAATAGAATTGTCTTGGTCAGGTAGCCTGTCAGCAAGGAATACTCACTCACCTGCCTTTTCTTCTAAGATCAGGAACTACTCTTGCCCTGAATTTCTTTTTATCCTAAAAATAATTTTAATATCTACACAATAAGGTTAAATGGATTAAATATATTAACATTTGCAAACCACTTGTAACAATGTGCATTACATGGTAAGTGATACCTAAATGTAAAATAAGGGGACAAAACAAAACAAATCAAAATAGAATTTGTTTTATGTCTACATATCTTTAGAATTTTGTAAACTGCTGTCCAAACTGGTTATCTGTACTCAGTTCTCATTACCATGCATTTCATTTCTTTGCAATTCATTTTTAAATTCCACTGTTACTACTACTTAAGGATGCCTTCTTCTGAGTGTGATGTTTTAGGGGTTCTCTTACTCCAGTGTTTCTGAAACCTGGTCAAGTTAATTCTGATTATATAAGAGTAGTTCTGTTTTGGTTTTATACCTATATCCATTTTTTATTCCACTTTCTTGGATCAAAGATGAAGGTGTTATTCTTTTTCCTGTTTCCGATTTCTGGTTTACCTACTGACAGTTTAGCATTCATGCTGGATATTTTCCATTTACTTTTCCAGATCCACTCTCCTCTCTCCTAATATCTTCTTTGTGCCTTGGAAGTTGCATTTTTATGCACTGCATTATCGGGGCTCCCTCATCCTTTGATTTGGGCAATGGAAGGCCCTTGCAGTGGATGGGGGTGGGGGTGGGAGGGTGAATGTGAGGCTCCCTTCCAACAGGATCCACAGAAGGAAGGAGGATTGAGTTTCTCTATCAAAGATCTTAGCCCATCTTTGGAGGCCCTTCTACCCACCCAGCTGTTGTCCTCATCAGATTCCAGGGACTGCTGTATCCTCTCTTTCAGGCCTAATAGTAGTAAAATTTCCCTGCTGTTACTATACACAAAATGCTTCACTATACTAGTTTATTTTTCTTAACCCTGTCCACTCCTTTATTATATTGGTTCTTCATTAAATTCAATCCGATTACCCTTTGTTTAGAGTGTGATATGTTTCCTGCCCAGATATTGACTGATATAGAATCTTCAGCTTTAAATAACATGTATTTCCCCTGACTTGTTTTTTTAATCCATAATCTCTCCTTTTCAATCTAATCTGCATCTTCTTCACAATTATTCTTTCATATTTCTCTTGTATAAAGGTAAACTCCAAAATACAAGAGAATAAAGTCCTCAGAAAAGGAGATCTTATAGGAAAGAAAAAACACTATATACATTTGGAGGAGAAAAAAATATTGTTAAATGTTCCTTTTATATTGGGTGCCTCTTGAACAATTTTTCCTCACACATCCTTCCATCTCTCACATAAATTACATTCTGTTCGTATAATACAAAGAACCTGAAACTGCCCCAATGTAAAAGGGCTCTCCACCCTCAGGTATAGCAGAACCTAAGGCAGTTCGTAAGGGAAGAAAAAATAAAAGTATTGCATAAGCACCTTGGACCTACTGTCCTCTATTTTTTTTTTTTTTTTAAGATTTATTTTATTCATTTATCCATGCCCCCCACCCCATTGTCTGCTCTCTATATCCATTTGTCATGTGCTGTCTGTGTCTACTTATCTTCTCTTTAGGAGGTACAGGGAAATCGAATCTGGAACCTCTCATGTGGGAGAGAGGGGCTCAGTTGCTTGAGCCACCTCAGCTCCCTGGTTTGTTGTGTGTCTCATTGTCTTACCTCTTTGTGTCTCTTTGTTGCATCATCTTGTTGCCTCAGCTCGCCACACCTGCCCATCACGCCAGCTCACTGTCTTTCTCATCTTCTTCAGGGAAACAGTCCCGGGACCTCCCATGTTGTAGGCAAGAGCTCAATTGCTTGAGTCACATCCACTTTCCAACTCTCCTCTATTTTTTATTAAATTCGTCTTCTCATGCCTGAGGGGAAAGGCCAGCATCTGGAGTTATATTACTATTAAGAAGGGCAAATTTGTGTTCCCCACACCATCACTGCACATGCTAATCCTCATGTCCGATATCACTAATCACTATGGCACTCTTTCCCACTAAGCTTAAGTACAGCATCAGAATCCTCCTCACCCCAGCGTTCCAAGTAGCCACTCTTAATCCATCAGAACTAGGACTCGAAACCAAAAGAGCTCCCATAGGTCACCTATGGTCTTGTTTAGCATAGCAGGGAAAGAGTTTAGCAGTACCACCTCTCTAAGAAATAAGCCTTTCTTTTCTATGACTTTGGGGAAATGTTGGGTTAAGTTAAACAGCCTAACAGCCATTTTATGGCTTTGTATATGTTAATACAGATTGCTCACCTTTGAGAGATGAGAAATGTCTATAGCCTGTATTGATTCGTTAATTTTGGTTGTAGACACAGGAACCTCAGGTGCAATGAGTTAAGGAAAAGAGTCAATTTATGGATCCCATTTTACAGGGATCCATGACTGAAGTAAGCAAGGGAGAAATGGAACCAAAGAGAGGGAAACAGTAATGATTTTCTCCATACTTGTTTTTCTCTATTAGCTGCATTCCTTTAGTTTTATAGACTGTTTTTGTTTTTTTTTCTGCATGGCTTGGAACAGGCCACTAACATTTCCAAACTTTAGGGATTTGCCAGCAAAGGGAGATTGGTGGGTGTACCATTTTTTCCAATAAGAAGAATAAAAATGAAGTGCTCAAATGGATTTCTACAAGACGTACCCTGTGGGTGTGATATGTTTGGCTGAGTCCCTTCACCTATGTGGTTAAAGCCTTAGAAGTGAAAAGTTCCAAAGTAAAGGAAAGTGCTTTTCTAAGGAGCAAATATTATTGGATGGGTAGACTACTGGCCATTACAAAGCATTTTACACATTTATTTGCTCACTGGACTGATTTTATTGTTTAGAGATCAACTCAAGAGACCCTCAAATTTGCTAAATATACTTTAGAAAATAGTGCTTTATTTTAAAGATAACTCTCAGGTTCTAGAGGTGATGGCATATGGCTTCTAGGGAAATCAAGTGCACAGAATGCTGGCCATACTCAATGCAACTATTATCAGCCTAACAGAGTAGTGGTTTTTTGTATTAGTCAGGGTTCTCTAGGGAAACAGAACTGACAGGAGATTTCTGTAAATAGTGTGAGATTTTATTAAATTCTCTCATGTGACTTGGTGTACAAGTCCAAATTCTGCAGGCCAGGCTGTCAACCAGGGGCTCCGAGGAAGATCCTTGATGTGTTCCCAAGAGATGCTGGCTGTCAGAAGTAGAGATGGGAATTCTCTCCCTAAATGCTGAAATCACTTCTCCTTTTAAGGCTTTTAATTGATTGGATGAGCCATCATTCATTGCTGATGATAAGCTCAGTTGATTATAAATGTAACCAGCCATCTATGCAGTCAACTCACTGATGATTAAATCCATGAATTGCCTTTGTATTACAATTAGCTCAGTGCTTTCTTGACCAGACAACTGGGAATCATTACCTGGCCGAGTTGACACATTAGCCTAACCTTCACATTTCTCGTTCTTTCTTAAACAAAATTTCTACTATCTAGGCATTTTTGCTTCTTTATATTCTTTTCTATTGATGATCACTTTCTTTCCTTTCCATTCATCCATAAACCACCTAAGCTTTAGGCAATGTTCAAATTTCTCTGATTCTGGGAAACTCGCTGCGTTCACCCCACTCCATTGTGACAATGTTTGTAAGATTTTGTGTAATTTATTATCTTATACTTATTTGGCAACAATTTCAGGCTACTGTAAATTGTAGTCTGTATGTACAGGTGTGTTTGAATGTGTGTGAGCACATGGGGTGGATGTGTGTGTGTGCGTGTTGGTGTGATATGTACATACACCTAGGACATACAGTGTCAATCAGTAAGTTCTTTCATGGGTCACAGAGTAAAAGGAGTTCTAGGAAAGGGCCGTGGGATTAAGCACAAACCTCAGCTTGTTTATCTGTACAACAGCTACATCATGAGCTATTGTTAAAGATGAGAGTATATTGTTCTGGTGACTGTAACTATGTTCTGTGGTAGATGGTCTTTCCCTGCAGAAAAAAAGTCAAGCTTTGCCATTAGTTATTTCTCCCTTTCTTTTTAGGGAATTTGAATATCGAGTCTCTAAATAATGGGTGCCCTTAATTGTGTACATCATTTTTCATTGGTAGTTTCAAAATATGGGTAAAACCAAAGTTACCGAAATGAGTAACTCTTATTAGATACTAAAAGGGAGGACTCAGTTAGGATTAGGGATTGGCTGAATGTAAAAGTGAACCCAAATTATTGTTGACTTAAATCATATAGTGCTTATTTCTCTGCCATTTGACTGAGGCCCAGAGTCCCGGCAGACCTGGTCAGGTGTGGATGTTCCTTACTCACAAAAGGCAGCTTCTCTTTTGACCTTTCACTCCATGACTCTTTGAGTGTGTTCTATTTTTATGGTACAAGTTGACTTTTAGGCAGAAAGGCTGAAGAAAAAATCATGGTGGAAAAGGGGCAAAGTAGAAAACATTTGTATTTTAGAGTGTTCTTGAAGGATGGTACCTAACATGGTGGGTATTGAATCATGGCCCCCAAAAAAGGGATCCAGGTTCTAAACCCTGGTTCTGTGGATATGAACACATTTATAAATAGGACGTTTAAAGATGTTATTATTTAAGGTGTACACAAACTGAATGAGGATGGGCATTAATCCAAAAGAGCAAAAGAAAAAAGATCAACAAGTGGAAGTCAACAGAAGCTGGAAGAGAAAGGAGAAGACACTACCATGTGCATGGTCATGTTACAGAAATGTCAAGAACCAAAGTATAACTGGCAGCCAGCCCCAGAATGCCACAGTCTTCAGAGAGAAAACATCACCTTGCTGAGGTCTCGATGTTATACTTCTTGCCTCTAAACTGTGAGCCAATAAATTCCTGTTGTATGGTATTTGTTTTAGAAGCTAGGAAACTAAAATATAACACTTCTACTTTGGTCTCTCTCGGTGAACACTTATTCCCAGGTCTGCCATTGTTCCCTTGAGAACGGAGATTGGGAGAGCAGATATTAGAGCAACCAACTCTTATTCTGACAGAAAGCACTTAAAATACAGCAATTTAGTATTCTTCATGTTGGAAAAGTAGTATTTGTGAGAAGCATTGTCTGACTCAGTTAATAGTTAAAAATCATATTTCATGAGATGATATTGTAATGAAAAACCTACAATAAGTAAAAAAGTAAAAGACTTAAATATTCAGAAAGTATAGTTGAGAGAAAACTAAAAGCACACCACATGTTTTTTTGTATCTGAGAGGAGAAAAAAAATAGAAGAAAATAAAAATCACTCTGTATTGTAGTTTCTCTTTAAATTTTCAAACTTTATTTGGGTCAAGCACTTTTCCTCCATTCAGGCTTACATTTTTAGTGATTAACAATTCAGTAGGCATTTCTTGTCTAAACATCCATCAATAGTTACTAGTAAAGAGTATATGCTAAACAAAAAAATAAAAACAAAATGAAAAACAACAATAAAAAAGTATATGCTAAATGGAAGTGAAAATAAGATGGACCTTAAACTTAGAAATAAAATTTTTCATTTAGTTAGAGAAAAAAATCATTTAACTGATATAATTAGTATTAATGATTTTGTCATTGTTAAACAAATAATCAATTTCCACATATGGTGTGACTGAGTTTAAGGATAACCATTCTACTCAAAATACTTTTAAATTTTTATTTTTATTCTAGTAACATAAATACAAATACATAAGACTGTACAACACAAATAGGGAATCCAAAGTAAGCCATGAACTAATAGTACTTTTATAATATTCTTTCATCACCTGTAACTAATGTACCACACTAATGCAAGGTGTTAATAATACAGGGGAGAGATATGGGAACTTGGTATTTTCTGTATGATTTTTCTGTAAACTCATGACAACTCTTAAAAAAAAAAAAAAAAAAAGTGACTATAATCCCAGGAATGCATGATCTAAGAATGATTGTAACTTAATATCAATTGTATTATATCATATCTGGAAAAAAATATATAAAAAGGGATGGTCACCTTAGGAAAAATAATGCAAAAAACTAGTGCTTGCCAGGATTGTCCAGGGAAAAGAGATAATCAGTTTAATAGACATGAATGGGGTTACTGGGAAGGTGGTATTTCCTGTTTGGCTATAGATGAAAATTATCACAAATTATTTATCTGTTTCCTTTACATCATCAGCCTAACTGCAGTTCTATAATTTGGTGTTCTCAAAAAATTGTTTCCCAGCTGTTAACATGTGGCAGTTTGAAATTCTTTTATGAATCCCAAAAAGAGACTGTTTTTGAACTAACCCATTCTTGTAGGTGTGAGACCCTTTTGTTGGACTAAACCAGTGAGGTGAGACTCAGGTAGTCTCTGCCCTCTTGCTAGGTCTGATATAAACAGGGACAGAGAGTGAGAGACTGGAAAAGGGAGCTGCCATATTATATTGATAGTGCCTGTGAGAGAGAGGACTGCAGGAAAACAGAAGCCCTATGAAGCTCAAGGACCAGAGAGAGAGGAACCATTTGCCTGATAGCTTGCAGCTGAACTCGGGAAGTAAGTGGAGCAGCCAAGACTGATTGAGGGGGCCTGGAAAGAGAAAAGCCTTTGCCTGGTTGCCCACAACTGAGTTCTGGAAGATGATGATAGATTCTAGAGGGGAAGGCAGAGACCGCGGCAGAGCTCAGCGGTCACCTTGCTTCACCATGTGGCTGGACAACAGGTTCTTTGGTGAGAAAGCACCTCTGATGGTGCCTTGACTTGGACATTTCATGGCCTTGGAGCTATAAGCTTTTACCCCTAAATAAACCCCCTTTATAAAAGCCAATCCATTTCTGGTACTTTGCCTTGGCAGCCCTTTGGCAAACTAAAACATAACATAAAACTTAAACAACTGGAATTTGACTTATGATTTTGAGGCAGGAAGCCAAACCAAGGTGTCAGCACGGCAATGCTTTCTCCCTGAAGACTGTGGTGTTCTGAGGCTGGCCACAGGCAATCCTTAGTCCTTGGCTTTTCTGTCATCAGGCACATGGCAGTGTCTTCTCCTTTCTCTTCCAGGTTCTGTCGAATTCCAGCTTCTGGCTGTTCCCCATGGCTTCTCTCTTTCACTCAATCCGGATTAAAGCCCAACCTGGTTCAGATGGGCCACATCCTACCGAAGTAAACTCTTGAAAAGGTCATATTTACAGTGGGTCTATATCCACAGGTATCAATTAAGATTAAAAACATGTTTTTTTTTTTCTTTCCCTGGGGGTACATAACTCCAAGCCACCACAATCCCTTTATACCAAACAGTGATTTTCTTGATCAGGAATTGCTCCCTTGTGCAAATAACTGGTAAAATAAATGTACTATAATCTGATCATTTCTGGACCATATAAATTTGTGTTTCTTGAACTTCACAATTGAGGTTTGTCCCCAGACCACAGGAAGTTTACTTGGGTAATGTTAGGAAGTGAGGCATCCCATCAGCTGGCCAGGTGGCCATCTCCTTGTAACACTTCTAAATCTCCTTCAACTTTCAACATGTCATAATCCTCAGGTCTGCTATCAACTCTATAACCAAATGTCTCTTTTATATCACCAATTTGAGGAGATCAAGGTAGTTATAGAACAGGAAAACAAAGAAAATATGGCATTAATAAATTGATTAGACACAGCTAAAATAACTAATTCTGATATTGGAAGCAACTTGAATCAGTGACTGGTCACCTGGTTTTAAAGCTAGAATGTATTTATGAGACAGAAGTTCTACCATAGTCTTGATTTTGTGCAATTCAAAGTCAAACAGTACCTTATTGATTATTCTGATAACTTCATTTTATCAGCATTCGTATTAGAGTTCTAGACTTCAAATATATGGGTTGCTCATGTATTCAGTATATTCCAGGAATTGTGAGCATAATGGCAAGATCCCTCTTCTCCCTCCCACATACACACTTATCCCAAACATTAGAATTCTGTCTTCCTGATCTCTCTCTAAACTTCTCCCAGTCTTAGGATATTGTGGATATACCTTAAAATTCTTACTAGCCCTCATATCAAATGGCATTCCAGTCCTGGCCAGCAAACACTTTCCTTTCACAAGTAGATTTATTTATTTTGTGCTTTTAGGGTAAGATTTGTACTTATTTAAAATTTTCAGAGGTATATATTTTAATAGAACTACCCCCCTTAAAAAACACACAAGCTGTATGACATTATTTTAGAAATTAGATGAATTAAAATTAAGTTTTGTAAATTAGAGGATTTACAACATTGAATAACTGAAGAAATTTTGGGGTAGTCATGGTAGCTAACATTAATTTGGCAAGTGAGTAATGAAGAGGAAAGGAGCAAAAACAAATGCAAAATAAATTCCAGAAGTGAGGAACACATCCTATATAAAATGTTGAGAAAACTTGTCTTAAATTGCAGAAATCCACAAATTAAAATTTTTTACCATCTTAATTTAAAAACATCTCTGGATATAGCTTACATTAAAAATATAACTCACAACATTAGGTGTGTTAGCTGCTGATTTTCAAAAAAAAATTTCACTTGAGAAAGGGCCACAAAAATAAAGGACAACTCCTCTCTATACATAAGTTCCATGGGTGTGCAGAGGAAGGAAGAATATAGGTGCGTAAAGATGGGACATCCTCCATGAAGCAGATTTGAAATTTTCCCTGATAAAAGGCCTAAGATTTTCTAAATTTGAACACTTGTTCTTCTGTACTTTTGCAAAGTGACCTAAGCCCTCTTGCCCATTCAGCAAATGTCAAAATCATATGATAAATATTCATAGCCTCTGGGGTTTAAACGAAGTTGGGAATTGTATTTCCTTAGTATCCTTAGTTATCAGGTGGAAAGTATCAAAGAAAGTAAGTACTGCGGAAAGCACAAATATTTAGTAGCAAGCATGTACAAAATGGCCATCTGACCTGCTGAGTAGCTTGGACAAGTACCTCTTTCTGCCTTAGACTTGTTCACTGTAACTGCATGAAGACTTGATTCCAAGGTGGACTCATGGATTCTTTAAGGACAGAACTGGCCAACATAATTGTGAAATATAAAATCCCCTGTGAATTTGGATGTGGGAATAATTCAGTTTGCAATTACTACAATCATGCTACATGACAGACACAATCTCCAAAGCATTAAACACACACACACACTTAACTCATGTTTCTACATGTTGACAGGTTAAGCAAGGGATTTGGCCAATCTCTGCTGAAATCAGAAGAGCGACGCTGCTTCAAGCTACAGCTTGGGTTTCGCTCAGATTCAGTTTGTGGCTCAGGCTAACAGAGAAGCAGCTACCTGGGGGAAGTTCATCTCATGGGAATAGTAGAGGCAGGAGAGAGTAAGCCCAACTACACAAGTGCCATTTCAGCCTTTGGTATATCACTCTAACAATCTACTGGCCAAAGCAAATAATATGGCCAAAATAATAATGAAGAAATATACTCATTCTCTTTAGTCAGAGAAACGGGAAAGTCAGATGGCAAAGGATGTGGACATATGGGAAGGTGAAAAACTGGGGCCTTTTAATACAGTCCACCCAAAGGACCAACAGGGTTCTAAACCTCATGTCTTACTTGTCAGATTCTTACTCAGAATTCTTAGAAAAATGAGACCTCTACAAATAGTCCTAACCAAACACTTTCCTTGAATATCACTATTTCAACAATAAAAACATTATTGCTGGGGACCAGATGTAGCTCAGTGGTTGAGTGCCTGCTTCCCATTTATGAGGTCCTGGGTTCAATCCCCAGTATGGCCTTTAAAAAAAAAAATATATATATATATATATATATATGTATTAGTCAGCCAAAGGGGTGCTAATGTGAAATACCAAAAATGGGTTGGTCTTTATAAAGGGTATTTATTTGGGGTAGAAGTCCACAGATACCAGGCCATAAGTATTAAGATTCTTCCCCCACCACAGTCCATTGCCATGTGTTAGAGCAAGACAGCTGCCGACGTTTGTCAGGGTTCAGGCTTCTGGGGTTCCTCTCTTCCCGGGGCTGCGTTTCTCTCCGGGCTTAGCTCCTGTTTCCTCCACAAGGTCAGCTGTAGATGATCAGGCGAACGGCTTGCTTCTCTTCTCCTGGGGCCTTCTTTCCAACATCAAACTGCTTCTCAAAAGACTGCTGCTCAAAACTGTTCTTGCCATGCCTTTTATATTTGATTTCCCACCCACCAAGGGGTGTGGCTCAACACCCTAATCCTAACCTAATCATGCCCAGATTAACAGATCAGTTTACAAGCATGATCCAATTATATTTTTGGAATTCATAATTACATCAAATTGGCCAACGGTTACAATATATAATATATATATAATATATATATTATAAATATATATGCCATAAAATATATTATAAATATACTATAAAATATATATTATAAATAACTATAAAATATATTATATATATATATAGCTAATACCCTTGTGTTAATTAAACTCTCTTGTATAGATTTCCATAATGATAACTGAAATCGTAAATAATACTGTTTGAAGTATTGGCTTCTGATTAAGGTATTTCAATAATTCTAGTGATGTAGATACACGTATATCACCCTGTTTACATGGGAATATTTTTGAAGTAAGTTACAACACTGGCAACATAAGAACCAGTAAACATACAATAAAACAATTCCACTGGCTTTTGTAGGGCAGTCCCATCTGTGTTCTAGGAAATTGGCCCCTGAGATTTTATATTATACAAGCTGCGTTTAAGCAAATTTCAGGTTTATCAAATAACTTGGATTTCAGCAGAATTCTAGGTCCCAGCTCTCTCTTACTTGAAAATTCCTTGCAGTAGTTCACTCTCCATCTCACCTCACTAGGCCTTAGGGTAACTTTTTATTAGATTAAATTCTCTCTCCTTTGTCATACACTGAAGATTCCTGGGATCACCAATAGGTCAAGTATGAACACCCTGACCCATTAACACTTGATTAACAACTAGCTTAGAAACCGTTAGAAAGTTTTAAAACCATTGGTAAAGTGAGAGCTACATAAAATTTCTTTTAATAAGGGATTTACCCTGGAGGGAAACAGAATTACCATCCTAGCTAGCTAGATTGAAAAGGTGAGGAGAGCAATCTCTCAGAAACTAGTGTCAATTCCTGACTGCAATCATCAGGAAGGAGAAATCTCAGTTGAAAAAAATATTCACAAGAAAATTGCTCTCCTGATGTTCCCCAGTGCTGGTAAGATAGGCCAAGCAGGTGGTCATGCAAGGAAAGTTAATTGTTTATGAGGCTTTCAAAATAAATAAATAAAAGTAAAGCAGAGGGAAATTATGGGATTGCAATTTAAATATAAGTTTTCAGAAAGGAAATTAGTGAACTATAATAAAGTCAAACACAGGAAAACAAAAGCAGTGTAATACTTCTCAAATGATAGCAGACATTTAAAATATCCAAATGGAAGAAAACCATCTCTTTAAGATAAAAATGTTTTTATGTACTAATAAGTTTTCCAGTGTTTAAAATGAACATACTATGATTTGATCATTAAAGATGTTAGACAAAGTGACTCCTATAATCTTTGGAGCAAAAGGAGAAATGGCAAAAAATGAGAGTTTCTGTTAAGAGAGGAGTCTGGCAATTATCATTTGAATCTTTAAAGAAAATAAAGCTATATAAAACTACTATGTCTAATAATACAATATGTATCTGAAGAAAAACTGTTAGAATTTTTAATGGAATTTCTGAGAAGAGGTCCTTAAAGTTCACAGATTTCTCCAAAATCCATATAAATTATCATTTCAATATTTGGCCTATTTCTTGGTTGTCTTATTTTTGTCTTTGAAAGATATTTTAATTTTTACCTGCTCTGTGGTGGATTAAGTTACATACCCAAGAAAAAAATATTCTTAATCTGCATTCCTGTGGGTGTAACTCCGTGGTGAATAGGACCTCTTGAAGAGTTTTTAGTTAAGGTGTAGCCCAACTGAATGACGTTGGGTCTTGATCTGGATTTGGATTACTGGAGTCCTTTATAAGCAGAAGAAATTCAGATATAGAGGAAAAGCCATAGGGAGGAGTGTGAAGCTTGAAGTTGGAAGTCAACAGAAGAGAAAAGGAAAGAGAAGGAAAAGAAGAGGACACAGCTGTGTGCATTGCCATGGGATGGAGGAAGGTGAGGAACCTGTGGTTCCCTGGCAGCCAGCCCCAGAACACCACAGTCTTTGGGGAGAAAGCATTGCCTTGCCCTGATGCTTCGAGTTTGAACTTCTAGTTTCAAGCCTAAGTCAGCAAGTTCCCACTGTTTAAGCCAACCAATTGTATGGTATTTGTTTTGGCAGCTGAGAAACTTAGTTTTGTCTTTGAAAGATAATTTAAGATTTTTTACCTGTCCTAATTAAAAGAGAAAATGTTATAAGTTAAAAATTTTTCTATCTGTAATAATTTATTAAATCTTTCCCACCATTTCAAAGGTCAAATGTTTAATAAAACAAAAAGGTGGCATAATGTAATAGGTAAAAGGATTTGTAAACAGTTCAAGTAAGAGATGAAGGTGGCTTGGCCCAATAAGTAGTATAGGTAGTGAGGAGTAGTAAGACTTCAAAGAAACTGCAGCAAAATGTGAATGATGTGTTGACTTGGGGGAGAAAGAAAAAAAGAATCAAGGATGACTTCTTGCTGTATATGTGTGTGTGGAGGGGAAGTATGCTTCCAATTTGAGTTGCAATTTATTGAAGTGGTAGAAAATAAGGGCAAGAACAGTTTAAGCATGGGAAAGAATAACATTCCTTGTTTATGTAAAATTATATTGGCGGGGGGTGTCTGGGATGGGGGATTCATGGGAGTAAGTTCATCTGAATATACATGAAATATATATAAAATTTTTCTAATGATCAAGGGATGGGGCATGGTCACGGTGGGTAGACAATCAGTCAATAAATTAAGGAATCTGAATTCCCAGCCTGGAGAACTCTGCCACATTCTCCAAGGGAGCAGCAACAGTACCCTGAGTACAGGGGCAGTGTCTGGTAAAAGAGGATGGTCCACTGATGGGTTCTTGTTATCGATGACTGGCCATATGAGTCTTTGCTCTTGTAATTGAAACTTAGCCTACTGTTATGGGGTGCCTAAGGGTTGCCACCTGAAGCCTCCTTGTTGCTCAAATGTGGCCTCTCTCTAAGCCAAACTCAGCATATGAATGCATTACCTTCCCCCCAACATGACTCCTGGGGATGAGCCTCCCTGGCAACGAGGGATTAATACCAAGTGCCAACTGGCAACACGATTGGAAAAAGACCTTGAATAAAAGGAGGGAAAGGTAAAGAAAAATGAGTTCATGTGGCTAAGAGACTTCAAAGAGAGTCGGGAGGTCATCCCAGAGGTAACGCTTACACACACCTCAGTAGGATCTCATAGAACACCAAAGTAGATGTCACCCCACACAGAGGGGCTCCTGAGGGCTCTGGAGATACCCAGGTCCTATATAAGGGGGGATAGCCCCAGAGACTGACGCTTTATCAGTGGGCTCTACTTTGGAATCTGTGCTCCTGAGAGTGACAGAGTTAGACTCAAATAAGTCCTCCCTGCACATGGTCCATCAGTCCCTTCTATTCAAACCTATATGTGATGCTGGAGTTTTTAGGTGTACTTCCAGAGACTGGATCCTCTGGCCTACCTATGCACCAGCTGTGCCTGGAATCTCCGTGGAGCTGCAACTCCTACCCTACAGCTCAATGGACTCATCCAATTCACCTGGCAAGGAGACGACGATGGGCAATGGCCATCCCAGGGAATGGAGAGGGCCCGCAGGTGCAGGCAGGATAATCCCATCCACTGTATCCATGGGATATAAGCCCTCTCTCACTTGGAGGTGGAGTGGACATCACCATCCCAGTCCCCTCAGGATTGGGGGAAGAGCTATGGACTAGAGTGGACTTAATGGTATTCTGTTGTAGACATTGTGATTCAAGCAATGGAAGAAATTGTAACAGTGAGGTGGAGCTGGTGTCCACTGAATGCTTTCGGGGAAGGGAAGGGCAGTTGAAATACAGGGGCTTTTTCGGGACTTGGGTGTTGTCCTGAGTGGCGTTGCGGCGACGGATGTAGGCCATTTTACATCAGCATATACCATGCAGAACTGTGTGGGAAAGAGTGTGGTCTACGATGTGAACTGTGGTCTATGCTTGGTGGCAAGGCCCCAGGATGTGTATATCCATTGCAGGTGATGTGTCACACTGATGAAGGATGTTTGTGTGGGATTTTGTGGGAGGTGTGGGAGGTGGGGAACATGGGAATTCCTGTAATTTCTGTGTAATATTTAGGTAATCTAAGTACCTTTAAAATATATATATATGTATATAATAATAAAAAATATATATTGAAGTGTATCATTCATACATGAACATATATAAACAATAAGTGTATAGGAAAAGTTGTGAAATTACAAAACACGTGCATATCATCATACAGGGCTACCATAAAACACCCCACCACCAGCACATTGCATTGTTGTGAAATATTTGTTACAAACTATGAACGAGCATCGTCAAAATATTACTAGTAACTATAGCCCATATCTTACAATTGATTTATTTTCCCCCAACCTACCCAATTAACTCCCTGTATCAGTGTTATATATTTGTTACAGTTCATGGGAGAACATTCTCATATTTGTTGGGTTAATCACAATCCATCTTCCACCACTGGATTCCCCATGTTATATAGTCTGGTGCTTTGTACAATCTAGTCAAAGTGTATACTCAATGGCTGTCATTTTCATCAGAGTTGTGCTGTCATCAGAACGTTTCCATTAATTCAAAAGGAAAGATTTCATACCCCCTTATACCCCCCATTATTGACTCTTAGCATTAATGTAGTACCTTCTTTGCCATTGCTGTAAAAATATTACAATATTACTGTTAACCATCATCCATAAGTTACATTTGTTGTAATTTTCCCATGTATCACCATATTCTTAACACTTTATAAAAGAAAAACATTCTTATATTTATACAATAACCACAATCTTCATACACCACCAAATTCAGTTATACAGTCCCCAGATTATTCTCTACCTTCCTTTCAATTGACATTTATTTCCACAGACTACCACTTTCAGCCACGATCACATTTATAAATCAGCAGTCACTATAAAGTGTTACCATCAACTCTATTCATTCCCACACTTTTATAATAAACCTCATTAAAAATTCTGCATACGTTAAGCATCAGCTCCCATTCTCAACCCACTTCCTATTTCCTTGTAACCTGTACTCCAGAGTTTACCTCCGTGGGTTTACTCATATTTTGGTCACATTTGTGAGACCATACAATACTTGTCCTTTTGTGTCTGGCCTATTTCATTCAACATAGTATTCTCAAGTTTCATTCATGTTGTCATATGCATCCCAATTTCATCTCTTCTTACAGTTGAATAGTATTCCCTATATGTATCCACCACATTTGTTTATCCATTCATTGGTTGATGGACGCTTGGGCTGGTTCCATTTATTAGCAATTGTGAATAATGCTGCTATCAATGTCGGTGTATAAATGTTAGTTCACGTCTTTGTTTTCAGTTCTTCTGAATATATTCCTAGTAACGGGATTGCTGAATCATCCAACAGTTAAATTCAGCCACTTGATGGACTGCCAAACTGTCTTCCACAGAGGCTGCACTATTCTACATTCCCACCAAAAGTGAAGGAATGTTGTCTTTCTCAAAATCCTTACTAGCACTTGTAGTTTTGTTTTTTTATAACGGCCATTATAAAAAGGATGAAATGGTATCTCATTGTACTTTTGGTCTGCATTTCCCTGATGTCCCATTTTTCAATTGGGTTGCTTGTCTTTTTATTTTATTAATTTATTATGTTTTTTCTTTTGTGGGGTTGCTTGTCTTTTTATTTTTGAGTTGTGTGATCTCTTTATATAACATAGATACCAAACCCTTATCAGGCAGTGGTTTCCAAATATTTTCTCCCATAGAGTAGACTGCCTTTTAACTTTCTCGGCAGTCTTTTGAAGAACAAAAGAGTTTAATTTTGAAAGAGGCCCCATTTATCTATTTTTCCTTTTCTTATTCCTCCTTTGGGTATAAGGTTTAAGAAATCACCGTCTACCACAAGAGTTTGAAGATGTTTCCCTATATTGTCTTCTAAGAGTTTTATGATTATAGCTTTTATATTTAGATCCTTGATCCATTTTGCGTTAATTTTTGAATAAGGTGTGAGATGGGGTCCTTATTCATTCTTTTGGATATGGCTATCCAGCTCTCCCAGCACCATTTGTTGAACTGAATGTTCTGGTCCAGATGGGTAGGCTTGACAGCCTTGTCAAAAATCAGTTAGCTGGAGATGTGAGCATCTGTTTCTGAGTTCTTGATTCAGTTCCATTGGTCAATCTGTCTATCTTTATGCTAATATCATGTTTTGTTTTGTTTTGTTTTGTTTTTTACCACTGTAAGTAATATGTTTAAAGTCAGAAAGTGAACATCTTCCAACTTTGTTATTCCTTAACACACTTTGGCTCTTTGGGGCCCCTTACCCTTCCAAATAAATTTGATAATTGACTTTTCCATCTCTGGAAAAAGGCTGTTCAGATTTTTATTGGGATTGCATTGAATTTGTAAATCAGTTTGGGTAGAATTGACATTAACGATATTTAATCTTCCAATCCATTAATTGGAATGTCCTTCCATTTATTTAGGTCATCTTTGGTTCTTTTAGCAACGTTTTGTAGTTTTCTGAATATAGGTCCTTTATTTCCTAGGTTACGTTTATTCCTAAATATCTTATTATTTTAGCCACTATTATAAATGGAAATTTTTTTACTTTCTCCTCAGATTGCTTATCAGTAGGTATAGAAACATCACTGACTTTTGCATAGTAATCTTGTATCCTGCTATTTTGTTTAACTCATCTATTTGTTCTAGTATCTTTGTTGTGGATTTTTCAGGATTTAATCAATGAAGGATCATATCATTGGTGACTAGCTAAAGTTTTACTCCTTCCTTTCCTGTTTGGATGTTTTTTTTTCTTTTTCTTGCCAATTGCTCTAGCTAGAACTTCTAGCACAATATTGAATAACAGTGGTAACAGTGGGCATCCTTGTCTTTTTCCCTATCTCAGCAGGAAAGCTTTGTCTTTAACCATTAAGTACAGTGCTAGCTGTGGGCTTTTCATATATGTACTTTACCATGTTGAGATAGCGTCCTTCTTTTCCTATCATTTGGAGTGTTTATATCAAGAAAGGATTCTGTATTTTATCAAATGCCTTTTCTGCATCAATCAAGGAGAATAAAAACAATCATATCCTCAAGTTATTAATGTGGTTTATTACACTAATTGATTTTCTTGTGTTGAACTACCCTTGCATGCCTGGAATAAAACCCACATGATTCTTTTAAAGTGCTTTTGGATTTGGTTTGCATGTACTTTCTTGAGGATTCTTCATCTGTATTCATTACCAGAAATTGGTCTGTAATTTTCTTTTTTTGTAGTATCTTTATCTGGTTATAGTATTAGGTAGCATTCCTTCATAGAATGAGTTTGGTGCATTCTTTCCTGTTCAATGTTTTGGAAGAGCTTGAGCAAAATTGGTATTAAATCATCTTTGAATGATTGGTCAAGTTCACTTGTGAAGTCTTCTGTTCCTGGGCTTTTTATTTTTGGGAGGATTTTGATGACTGTTTCAGTCTCTTTACTCTTGGTTTGATAAGGTCTTCTATTTCTTCTAGGGTCATTGTAGGTAGATAGTGTGTTTCTAGGAATCTGTCCATTTCATGAACATTGTCTAGTTTGTTGGTGTACAGTTGTTCATAGTATCTTATGGTCTTTCTTATTTCTGAGGGATCAGTAGTTATGTGCCTCCCCCATCTGTTTTTAACTATTTGCCTCTTTTTTTTTCTTTTTTTCCTTTGTCAGTTTAGATAAGTGTTTTTCAATTTTGTTGACCACCACAATGAACCAACTTTTGGTTGATTCTATCATTTTGTGTGTGTGTGTGTGTGTGTGTGTGTATTCTCAATTACTTTTATTTCTGCTCTGGTCTTTATTGTTTCTTTCCCTCAGCTTGTTTTGAGCTTAGTTTGCTGTTCTTTTTCTAGTTCCTCCAAGTGTGCACTTATGTCTTCCATTTTAGTTCATTCTTCTTTCTTAATGTAAGCATTGAGGGCTATAAATTTCCCTCTCAGCACTGCCTTTGCTGTATTTCAGGGATATAGATATGTTGTGTTCTCATTTCACCTTGTGGGACACCAATAACGTGTATGTTAGTGCGTTTCATGTTGTAATTCACTTCCCTGAGATTTCTTTCCTTCAGATTGGTTTGGGGTTAGTTTGCTGTTCTTTTTCTAGTTCTTCCAGTTGTGCAGTTATGTCTTTGATTTTGCAATATTGTAAAAGTCTATTATAGAAAATTAATCATTAAAGTTGAAAGATGTCTAGTTTCTAAAACAGAGATTGGATAAAAAAGTAGAAAACATGACAAAATATAATTCAAGCATTAAATGTTCTTCAAGAACATGAAATAATATGTAACTGCTGCTCATAAAGTATTTAGAGAGAAAAAACAGTACAAATAACAACGTGCACACACACAATTTAATCACAGCTAAATAGGAAAAAAATAAGGCTTCTGTGTTAGGTTGACTTATTTGTCAATTTACACTTTCTTAAACTTAAGTTACATTCCTGTTGGTGTGAACCCATTGTAATAGGACCTGTTGAAGATGATTTATATATCTGTGTTTACATCAATATTGAATTGTCTTGAATACTACAACTTTATAGTGCATTTGAAATTTGATGCATAAAACACAGTTTTTCTTTTTAAAATTGATTTTCCTACTTTAGGCCTTTATATTTTCATATAAATTTTAGGCAATTTATAGTTTCAATAAAAATACCCACTGAGATTTTGATAGTGATTTCATTAATCCTACAAATGAATATTGGAGAATTGCCATCTTAACCATCTCGAGTGCCCAAATCAATGAATACAGAAAATTTCTCCATTTAATTAGACTTTCTTAAATTTTCTCAGCAATATTTTATTGTAATCTGTATATAAAACTTGTACTTCTTTTAATACATTTATTTGTAATTAAAAATTTTTGTGCTATTTAAGTGAAATTGTTTCATATTTTAATTTCCTGTTTAGAATTTCTTTTGTTAGTGTATAGAAACAGGATTGATTTTCATATACTGATCTAGTTTCTTTAGAATGATTGTGTGTGCATGTATTTTGTACTCTTTAAAATTATTTTAAATACAAGATTATGTAATCTGCAGACAAAGACAGTTTCCTTTCCAATATGGAGCCCATTAATGTTGTTTTCTTGCCATATTTTGTCTAAAACTTCTACTAAAATTCAAATAGAGGTGATGAGAGGAGGCATAGTTGCCTTGTATCTATCTGATTTTAAGGAGGGGAAAAAATTCAGTCTTTCTCTGTTTTATGAGAGATGTAGTTTTACTTAAATGTCCTTCATCAATTTAGAAAGTTTCTATTCCTAGTTTGTTGAGGTTTAAATTGTTTCAACCAACCTATGAAAGGCATGGGTTAGGGTGGCTTTAAGACCAAGGAACACATCAGGCAAATAGACATGAGCTTTATTGGGACTTACATACAGGAGAAGTTTTTTGATGGCGACCAATCAAAAAATGAAGTTAGCTCTCTGCAAAGAAGCAAGATAGGGAGGGGGAATATAAGGGGTCGCAGGACAAATTCATTCCACAGGGTATGAGAACAGAGCTTTTGAAAAAGTTACATGAGGTGCACAAACGGGTTGTTTGGTTATGTTGTCGCAGGAAGGGAGTACACAGCTTTGAGAAGATAAGTTTGCACTAGGCCTCTTTTAAACTAGTGAGTGTCCAGGTTAGGCCAGGTGGCTATGTGCTTCAGGTTCTGTTTCATTTAGGGGGGGCGGGGGGCACATCCTGATCTCTTGGATCCTGCAATTGTACATGTATGCTATATTTTGTTAAATGATTTTTGTTTCTTAATCTGATCATGTTTTTTAAATCCTTTATTCTATTAATATGGAATATTCCATTGAGTTTCAGATGGTAAATTAACTTTGTATTCATGAGATAAATCCCACGAGGTTGTGACGCATACTCCCTTAACAGTTGAGTTTTGCTTGCTAATATTTTAAGGATTTTGCCATGTATGCTCATGAGAGCTATTGATCCTTGTTTTCTTTTCTTTAATGTCTTTTAGTTTGAAATAAGAATAATACTGTCTTCATAGAATTTGATGGGAAGCGTTCCCTCCTCTGTGGTTTTCTGAAAGTACTTTTTTTTTTATTATGGGTAAAAATCAAAATTCTCACAATAAATACAAACATTTGCAAAATGATATATAAATATATATGCATATATGTGTATTTGCTTACAAAAATGTTATTTATATATATTTTTTAAGAGGTGCTTAGATTACCTAAAATATTACACGGAACCCACTGGGATTCCCATGTTGCCCACCTCCCACACCTCCCACCACATCCCA
>JAKSZT010054489.1:1269657-1504347 GCA_026826555.1 Tolypeutes matacus
TATTCCTTCTACTTCTATTTTTTGGAAGAGCTTAAGTAGAATTGGTGTTAGCTCTTTCCGGAATGTTTGGTAGAATTCAGCTCTGAAGCCATCTGGTCCTGGACTCTTCTTAGTTGGGAGGTTTTTAATGACTGAGTCTATCTCTTCACTTGTAATTGGGCTGTTGATTTCATCTATTTCTTCTTTCATCAATGTCGGCTGTTTGTGGGTTTCTAGAAACTTGTCCATTTCCTCTAAATTGTTGTTCTTGTTGGCATATAATTTTTCAAAGTATCCTCTTATGATACTCTTTATTTCTGTGGGGTCAGTAGTGATATCACCTTGCTCATTCCTTATTTTATGTATTTGCATCTGTTCTCTCTTTTTCTTTGTTAGTCTGGCTAAGGGTTTGTCAATTTTGTTGATATTCTCGAAGAACCAGCTTTTGGTTTTGTTTATTGTTTCCAGTGCTTTCTTATTCTCTATTTCATTTAGTTCTGCTCTAATCTTTGTTATTTCCTGTTTTCTACTTCCTTTAGGTTTAGTTTGTTGTTGTTTTTCCAATTCTTCCAAGTGTGCAGTTAGGTCTTCAATTTTAGCTCTTTCTTCTTTTTTAATATATGAATTTATGGCTATGAACTTCCCTCTCAGGACTGCTTTCGCTGCATCCCATAGGTTTTGATATGTTGTGTTGTTGTTTTCATTAGTTTCAAGGTAGTTACTGATTTCTTTTGAAATTTCCTCTTTGACCCACTGTTTGTCTAAGAGTGTGTTGTTTAACTTCCATATCCTTGTGCCTATCCTGTTTCTCTGGCTCTTATTGCTTTCCAACTTCATTCCGTTGTGGTCAGAGAAATTACTTTGTATAATCTCAATCTTTCTGAATTCATTGAGTGTTGTTTTGGGGCCTAGCATGTGGTCTATTTTGGAGTATGTTCCATGTGCACTGGAGAAGAATGTAAATCCCGCTGTATTTGGGTGTAGTGTTCTGTATATGTCTATTAAGTCCAAATCTTCTAATGTATTGTTGAGTGCCTTCGTTTCTTTATTGATTCTCTGCCTAGATGTTCTGTCTAATGATGATAGTGGTGTGTTGAAGTCAGTCCCCTGCTATAATTGTAGAGGAATTTATTTCTCCTCTTAGTTTTTCCAGAGTTTGCCGCACGTATTTTGAGGCACCTCGATTAGGTGCGTAAATGTTGATGATTGTTCTCTCTTCTTGAGAGATTACCCTTTTTACTAATATGTAGTGTCCATCTTTGTCTCTTACAATAGTTTTGCATTTAAAGTCTATTTTGTCTGATATTAGAATAGCTACTCCTGCCCTTTTTTGGCTATTGTTAGCTTGTAAAATGGTTTTCCAGCCATTCACTTTCAGCCTCCTTGAATCCCTGGGCCTAAGGTGGGTTTCTTGTAGACAGCATATAGATGGATCATATTTTCTTATCCATTCTGCCAATCTGTGTCTTGTGATTGGTGAATTTAATCCATTAACATTCAGTGTTATTACTCGTAACGAATTTCTTACTTCAGTCATTTTTTCTTTGGGTTAATGTATGTCATATGTTGTTTTGTTTCTCTTTTTGAGTTTTCAGTTGTTTTTATACTCTCCTCCAACTCTCTCTCCTTTGTTTTTTCCTTTCAATTTGTAGAGATTCCTTTAGTATTTCTTGAAGTGCTGGTTTCTTCTTGACATACTCTCTTAATTGCTGTTTATCTGTGAATATTTTGAACTCTCCATCATTTTTGAATGCCAATTTTGCTGGATAGAGAATTCGTGGCTGGAAGTTTTTTTCTTTTAGTGTTTTGACTATGTCATACCACTGTCTTCTTGCCTCCATGGTTTCAGCTGAGAAATTAGCACTTAATCTTATTGTGCTTCCCTTGTATGTGATGGTTCTCTTTTCTCTTGCTGCCTTGAGTATTTTCTCTTTGTCTTGAGCATTGGACAGTTTGACAAGTATATGTCTTGGAGTTGGCCTGTTGGGATTTATACTATTTGCGGTGCGCTGTGCTTCCTGGATCTGCACATCCATCTCTCTCAATAGAGTTGGGAAGTTTTCAGCCATCACTTCCTTCAACACTCCTTCTGTTCCCTTTCCCTTCTCTTCTCCTTCTGGGATGCCCATAATGCGTATGTTTGTGCGTCTTGCATTATCGGTTAATTCCCTGAGACCATACTGGATTTTTTTCTATCTTTTTGTCTATCTTTTCTACAATCTCTTTGATTTCAACTGTATTGTCTTCCATATCACTAATTCTTTCCTCTGCCTGTTCAATTCTGCTGCCATGTAAGTCCAGCGTTTTTTTTATTTCTTAACTTGTGTCTTTGTTCGCCATCATATCCATTGCCTTTTTAGGTGTGTTAGCTATTTCTTCAGTATGTTCTCCCAGTGTCTTCTTTATATCCTTAATCTCTTCCTTCAGTTCTTTAAGTTGGTCCATGATATTTGTTTGGATAGCTTTGATTAGTTGTTCGATGTACTGCATTGCTTCCTGGTTTTTATTTTGTGCACTGGACTGGTCCATGTTTTCCAGTTTTTCAGAGTCATTTGTATTTTTCTGTTGCCCTCTGGTCATCATATTATCTTGATGGGTTTGTTCAGTTGATTAGCTTTTCTCTATGCTCTAGAATTTTATTTAGCTGTTGGTTCTGCATGTGAGTTAAGTTTTCTCTTTGGCAGTTTTTCTTCTTATTTTATTTCCTTACTTCTTTCTATGTTCCCTTGAAGGCAAAAGGTTAGGGCCAGAGGAATCAAAAGATGTAAGGAAGGCAGAAGGATAATAGAAATATTGATAAAAGTTAGAAGAGGGGCAAAATGAGACTTAATGAGATGAATATTTAACTTGTGTAGGCAGTGTAGAGTACTAGGTAAAAATATGGAGTTCCTATAATGGACTGGGAAAACAAATGGAGTAATATATATATATAATGATTTAGAAGTCTAGAATTATGAGGAGGTAGAGAAATAGTAGAGAAAGGTCTGAAAGGAAAAAGTTAATACTAATAAAAAAAAAAAAAAGAAAAAAGAAGAAGAAAACAAAATAGATGGGATAGAAATTGACACCCTTAAGTTGTGGGCCTATGAAGAAATGTTGTCTCTAAGAGCCACAACAGAAAACAGAAGGCAGGAACATGCAGGAAGGATAAGCGATAGTTTGTAATACAGAATCAATATATACAGCGAGTGGGAAATTACTGAATAAGAAGCCCAGCAAATAAGCAACCAGCTGACAGCACCTATTTAAAAAAAAAATAGAAGGAAAAAGGAAGGGGGGAGGAAAATGGGAATAATAGCAATAGACCAGAAAGTAACAGAGAGAAACCAAAGATCCACATAGGAAGCAGTCAAACAGAGCTAAGGGGGGTCAATGATTCCCCTAGGGTCCACGTGGATCCTTCCTGCCTACTTGTGTTTATCAATGAATTTCCCCACAGGGTTCTATATGCAGGTCCTGAAGCAGCTTTTAGCTATTAAACTAAATTAAAAAGAATTTATTTTTCATTTGTTGAGGTGACCTCACTTTTTTTTTTTATTTTTTTTTTTAGCCAAATGCAGGACCCAAAATAATTCCTCTTCTAGACCAACCCCCTTACGGAAGGGACCCTAGCTGGGCCCGTGGAAATTAATCAAGCACGTTCCACTTTTCGGACTCCCCAGGTTAGCTGAAACTCTGATGTTAGTCAGTGAAGAGTGCTAAAGACAGCGGATTCCGCCCCTTCTGGCGCCCAGCTCCAGCGTCACTGGGCTGCTCAGTAAATCAGTTTGAGTGCAGATTCGCGTCTGCTCTCAGCCTGGTGCTGCTTCAGGTCGGCTTATCCTCCCCAAAGCTATGGGGCGGTGCAGGCAGCCAGATCGATGTCTAAAAATATAAAATACCCTTCCCTGTCTTCCAACCGAACCCTCCCTTCTTTGGGAAGTGTCCCTTCCTCCTGGCTCCGCAGCGGCCCGGGTCTTATCCCTGGGTGGCTAGGGAAATCGGCTCCACTCCCCGACCAAAATCCCCCCTCAGGTTCACCGGGTGCTGACTAACTCGTTTGCTCTGTTCACACAAGGTCCAAGAGGCGCCAGGCAGCCAGCTCCCCAGAAAATAAAACTTTTTCGCCCCGCCCGCGGTTCCAAATGGCCGTTTTATTTATTTTTTTTCCGTAACCGCGGGGCTCAGCCGCCTGTGCCAACCTCCACCAGCAGCCTCAAAACTCACGAATCTCCACCGTTCGGTTCACGCCGCCGATCCGCGCAGATAGATGTCCCAAGCTTCTCACTCCACGCGTGCACAGCACAGACCCCCGGGCAGGACCCCGTCCCCAATCTGTCTTGCTCTGGGAGCTTGCAGTGTGCGCCCTCCTACACCAACGCCATCTTGCCCTCTCTGAAAGTACTTTTGAAGTATTGGTTTTACTTCTTGTTAAAATATTTAAAAGGCTCCACCAAGGAAGCCATTTGTGCTTGAGCTTCTGTTTGAGGAAAGGTTTTTAATTACTTGTTGAATATATTTACTTGTTAGAGATTTATTCAGATTTTCTATTTCTTATTAAGTTATTTCTGATAATTATGTCAGTCTAATTTTGTCAATGTCATCTAAGTTTAATTTGCTAACATATGTGTTTGTAATATTCTCATATTCCTTTTGACATCATAGGTGGATACTGATATTCTTTCCTTTATTTTTGAGTTAAAAAAGGCAGGCCTAGGGTTTGCATTTGAAGCAACCATTTGTGTGGACCACAAAAAACCTGTGTTCCCAAAGAACTTAAGACTTGATATTATTATGGTGCTTGCTTCCTTCCAAGAATGAGCTGAAGCCTCAACATTTGATTTTTTAAAAGCTGCCTACTCAAGGCCCACCTCCTCCCTCTTCTTCAAGCCTAACCAGGGTAGGACTTCCCATGTTAAAGGCCTGGTGTTTGGGGTTTGGGCAGCATGTCCTCTGCCTGTGACTTCTCATTTTCCTATGTTTACACTTGAGGATTCGGAGGAAAGGGCAGGCAGGCAAAGTCAAGGAGAATGACTCCTGTCCACCCTCTTTGCTGACTGCAGTATTGCTAGAGCCATTTAATTCAATAAATACTTCAACAGTAGGAAAAAAAATTACATTTAGGCCATCACTAACAAAGTTTTGTTAACTTTGTTGATATTTTCAAAGAAATAACTTGTGATGTCATTGCCTTCTTTATATTGTTTTCTGTTTTCTATTTCATTGATTTCCCTTGTAGATTTTAGTATTTCCTTTTTTTCTGCTTGTTTTGTGTTTATCTTGCTCTTTTCCTAGTTTTTTTAAAATGGAAGAATTTTAGACCTTCCTTTTCTGATATGGACATCTAAAGCTATAAATTAACCTCTAAACACTACTTTAGCTTTATCCTATTAATTTTGATATTGGCATTTTTGATGTTGATTTTTGTTTGACCTGTGGTTTATTTAGATTTATATTGTTTCCAAATATTAGCAGTTCCCAGAGTTCTTTGTTGTAAGACACTAACCTATTTCCATTGGAGTCAAAGAGCAATATTTGATTTGCAGGATTTCAGTTAAAAAATTTTTTTAAAGTGTGCTTTCCCCCACCTCCAGCAAGGTGTATATCTGGCTAAATGTTCCATTTGCATTTGAAAAGAATGTGTATTCTGCAGTGTTTGGATGATGTGTTTTATAAATGTGGATTAGCTTAAGTAGTTGATAATGTTGTTTAGGGATTTTACATCTTTGCTGATATTCTGTCTAGTCATTTTTACCAATTATTGATAGTGGGCCATTGAAATCCCCAACTATTTTTGTTGTCTCTTGTGGCAGTTTGAAGTTATTTAATGAATCCCACAAAGAAAAAGATTGTTTTGAACTAACATATTCCTGTGGGGCATTTTGGTTGGACTATGTCAGTGAGGCATGAGACACCTTGGGTCTCTGTCCTTTTGCTGGGTCTGATATAACTGGAGACACCAAGAAAGAGAGAGCTCCACCATGTTTGATCCTGCGATGTAAGAGAAAGAGGCTCAAAGAGCTGAGGCCCAGGGAGGAGGCCCAGTAAGAGACAAGCTCTATGCCAAGTTTGCCTACAGCTACAGAAAGGCGGAGACCTAGGTGGAGACCTTGGCGGAGAAGGGTTGCCATCTTGCTTCACCACGTGTAAACTGACTCTGGTGAGAAAGTACCTCTTATGGTGCCTTGAGTCGGGCTTTTCATGGCCTTGGAACTGTACATTTTTACCCCAAATAAATCCCCTTTTGAAAAACCAACCCAAATCCTCCATGAACATTTAGTCCATAAAATAATCAAATACACTTACTAGGAAAAAGAAACGTGGTCTACAGTGTGAACTGTGGTCTATGGTTGGTGGCAAGGCTCCAGGATGTGTAAGTTCATTGAGGGTGGTGGGCCACACTTGTGGGAGATGTTTGTGTGGGATGTGGTGGGAGGTGTTGGAGGTGGGCAACATGGGAATCCCAGTGGGTTCCGTGTAATATTTTGGGTAATCTAAGCACCTCTTAAAATATATATATATATATAAATAACATTTTTGTAAGCAAATACACATATATGCATATATATTTATATATCATTTTGCAAATGTTTTTATGTATTGTGAGAATTTTGATTTTTACCCACAATAAAAATAAACTAAAAAAAAAAAAAAAAAACCAACCCATTTCTGATACTTTGCATTGGCTGCCCTTTGGCAAACTAAAACCTCTATTTCTCCTTTCAGTTTTGTTTCATGTAATTTGGAACTATTTTGTTGGTAACTATATATTTATATTTGTTATATGCTCCTGATATATCTTTAATCATTGTGAAGGGTTTCACTTTATCTCTAGTGATATTGCTTGTTATAATGCCTATTTTATTTGATATTAATATAGCCCCTCCAGGTCTCTTATGGTTATTTGTATGGTATATCTTATTCAACCACTTTACTTTTAATCTATTTATATTTTTGAATGTAATGTTAACTTGTTAGAGAAAGTAACTGTTTAGTTCTTGTTATTTTATCAGCTCTGATACTCACCACAATTGATTTCCAATGATCATTTTTGCAAGTCTCTGAACTTGGTTGTCTTTATTCAGAAATGATTATATTCAGATTCCTGACATATGCTAACCTAGCTTAACTGATAACCTATGTATAGAATCTTTGAGAAATGTCATATATGTATATATATATAAATATAAAGTAATACAATTACCTAGTGAGCTTTTATTATGTCAGCTGTTTAGCATGCCCTTTCTTCTGAAGGCAAATTTACATGTGTAATTTTAATCAAAAGATTCTTTGGTATGAGTAGCTAATTAGAACAGAGAAAACTGCGTAATTGATTAGTCATTAATCTGATTAGGTCGTAAGAGCCTAATATCACTTTCACCACCTGATGATTATACTCAACAGAGTAATACTCGACATGGTAAATCTAAATATCCAAGACAATCAGTCACTGTTCACTGGACACTAGAGATATATTGACAATTCTTTCTCTTTAATTGTATTAGATCTTTAATATGGTTTATATGCATGCAGGATTAACCATATCTGCATATTTACAAAGTCATCTCATATATACACATTTACAAATCTTTTCTTAGTGTAGGCTATTTCTCTAGATCATTCCACTATAAGAGGGTAACAGACTATCAAATGATATTAAGACCAGTATAATGAACATCTTCATTGATGTTTTGTTAACATTCTAGATAAAAGTTAAGAGATGGATATACCAATACTTTTTCCCAACACTTTCTGGATAAAACTCATGTTGATTTTGATATAGTGTTTTTATATTTAACAAAAAAAGCTTAAGTTACTGTAAATTTGAGTAATTATGTATTTAATTTTATGTAATATTAATTTAATTTAAATAACATACATAAGATTAAATGGATAATTAAGAAAATAATTTTTTGTTAGTAGAAAATACATTTAAAATTTTAAAGATAATGAAAAGTATAGCAATAGGAAGAATTTTTCTTTCACCTAAATATTTAAGTGATATCTAAACAAAGGTAACCCAATTGAATACCCCTACTTCTGTTACCTATTTTCATAGTTTCATGAATTGTAGGAATGCATATATACAGACTCCTGACCTTTAGGATAGCATTTATATTTGCATATTTTAATTTTAATATTATAAACCAGAGGTTATAAATTGGTAAGTCAGGGGTGAAATGGGCACATAAATTGTTTTCTTAAGCCTTTACAGCAATTTAAAATAAGTGTGTGTGAGAGAAACATTTAAAACATGAGAAATTTCACCTAAATTTTTTTATTCCAGTGCTACCAAGAAATAGAAGTTTTAATGGTCACAATCTAATGTCACATTGGCTACTGATGAAGGTGAGAAACTGCAGATGGAGACACAGTCCCCTTCTTTTTAGTGAAAACAGAAGTCTGTATCAGTAACAAATATCTTTGCATTTTTGTGTAGGTTTTTAGAATTTCTAGAGAAAGGTTTTTATGTGTCTATGTCTCTATTAAATAGAAACTTGAAGATTAACTCATAGGAGTATAATTTTCAGAAATGAAGAAAGGACAAAGAGAGGAAGATGGAAGGTCATGTAGCCTTAGTGGCATTTAACTTTAGTCTACCTTAGATCAGTGTTTTCTACCTGGTCTTTAAGCTTCTAAAGGTAGCAATTGAGTTGGTTATATCTCAAGTAGTCATGGAATTAGTGTGCACATTCACATGGTTACATGATTACATGATTTTCTGGACAATTTTAACACAATAAAATTTCATACTTTTGCTTTTATTTTCTGTGTGTTTTAGTAAATGAAATCTAAGTCTGAATATTTTGGATCACTGCCCTCAATCCCTGCTTCACTTTTGCATATGTGCACAGGTCTGCTCTTGTGTCATATGGAATGCCAGAGTCACATTTGGTGGTTCTTCTAAAATTCAATGAAAACACAAGATCATTGCATTTATATCACATAAGGCAATTAACGCTGAGTTTTGTTAAGCAAGACATTCTTAGGTGCATTGGAACTCATGTGTTCATGAAAATAATTGAAATGTTTTTTGTAGTAAGAAGTCTACACTGGGGCCACTTTCACATGGGCCCAGATTTATTTAAACGGGATTTCCCTGTTAGCAAGGCAAGTGTGCCTCGACTCAGTTACACAGGACAAAGTTTAGAAGACTCCAGAGGGAAGAATCCCAGCTTAAAAATCCCAAGCAGCTTTCCCCATCATGACCCGTATCCAATACTCTGGAATTGTTTCACTCAGCTTAATTGTTGCTAGGCAACAAATAGGAGATAGGGATTAAGCTTCTAGAATCACTTACACATTAATTATAAGTGAGGAACTTTACACTTATGTAAGTTTTAATAATGAAGGGTATAACATATGTTGCCACAGTATACCTTACAAATCATTTTTCCCATCCAAGAAGAGAAAGGCCTCCTGTGTTGCTTGTCATGGAAGAATGACATTTCATTAGCATTTGGAAGTACCAAGGGAATAGGTTTTAAGAGAAACAATTAGGTGTTTTATAGCTATCTTTCATTCTCAGAGGTTTTCTTTCCTAATTGCTATATTGACTTTGCAGTCTTTGAACTACTACGGAAGCTAACCATAGCATAAGCAGTTGTTAAGTTTCCTAGTTGGGAAGGTGCTGAAGTGTTTTGATGATTGCCAAAGACGTTTAATGCAAAGGCATTAAAGAACATTAAACGCAAAAAAAATTAAATACCATTTTTTGTTCTCTTTACTTCCACATTGTAGCAGAATTTATTTTTTCTACCAAGAAAAGCAGTATTCTAAAATCATTAAGCATCACCATCCACATCTCTCAAAACTCTTATACTACCAGCTATAGTGACTCTTCTGTGTGAAGCTAAGTTCGTTAGATGGCTTTTCTTTTTTTTCTAAATGGAAAACTTTGAGACATGTGTTAGCTTTAGCAAATAACCTTTTCTCTATCTTGTGGTAGCCTGCCAATCTCTGGCCAGTGAAAATGGACTCTAGCAAACCTGAAATGGCCTGGGCAGACGGCCACCGAAAACCTTTTTTGTTTACTCAGACTACAAAAATTTAATTCCAGTGATTGTACATTGTGGGCCCATCAGTCAGCAAAACCTGGATATGAATGATTTTAGCTGCACTAGGGTCTATTAACTAAAGTAATTTAAGGGACCTGCTACAATAAAAGATCATTCATACTTCACAGCATATAAAACTTCTTTGGGGAAACTGCATAGTAGGGTGGAAAGAATATGCATTTTGGATTCAAATAGCTATGAGTCTGATCCCAAGCTCTGGCACTTGATGTCTTTATGATCATGGCTCAGTATTTCACCGTTTCTTAGTCTCCATTTACTTACATTTAAAATGTGGTAAGGAGCAAGAGAAGAGGGAGGGATATTAACCTAACTCAGGAGGTATCTTTCCTCACAAGACACACACATTACTCTATTTTTCTTTATACCACTTATTATCAACTGCTATCTATCTGTCTGTCTAAAGAGGTGCCGCCTCACTCTACACAGAAGTCGAGGACAGTGAAAATGACTGTAAGCTGAAACCATACAAAGTGATTTAACGAGAGGAATAATTATGATTTTTCCATGAACATTCAAAATTTTCATCAAAACATTAAACAATCTCTAACTGTTGGTTATAAATGTGTGGAGAAATTTTGAAAATAGGAAAACTAATACTTATTAGTATACGGTGATTAAAAACATTAGAAATATTGAGATTTAGGGTTTCATTTCTTTGTTTAAAAAAAGCAAGAGTAGTTTGAACAGTGGTTGCCTTCTCTCGTCTTATATGTAACAAGAGAGGGTGCTACTTTTTAAGTTTATATTGGCAGCTTCCAATGTTTTATCCTTTGTGCTTTCAACATCGTGAAATATCTCCAAGAATTCCTTTAGTGTGAATTTTTTTTCCAGTGTCACTTCCTACTTTTCATTATAACAGTTTTTGTCATTTATGCCATTAAATTTGCCTTCACAACATTGCTCAGGGAACAAATCTAGAGTCTAATGGCAGTGTCAATCAATCCAACATCCAGCTATTTCTTCAATAAATCTACTTATTTACATTTCTCTTTAGTGTTATCACTTTTCTTTTCTGCGCTTTCATCTTTGCTAGTTCCTTCACTAAATTGTCCATTTTGTAAAATGTCACATGGATTTATCATTGGGAGACAAGGAGGTACTATCTTTTATATCAAACATAAAATAGGAACAATTTACTATCAGTGCATGAAATAAACATCTGATGTGCAGTGACCAGTCACCTTTAGACTCTGGAAGAAGTAACGTGCTTGGCATCTGTGCCTTTTTTATTTATGGAGTTACATGTGGACTGAAGAGCTAGCAGTTAGGTTCATTCATTAAGTTCACTCCTTGTGTTGTTCCACTCTATGGGTTTTGACAAATGCATAATGTATCTACCATTACAGTGTCATACAGAATCATTTCATAGGCCTAAAATCTTCTGTGCTTTACCTATTCATCCCTTCCACTCTCCTTCCTTTCACTGACAACCAATAATCTTTTTTTCTCCGTAGTTTTGCTTTTTCCCTAAACATCATAAATGAATATATACTTGGAATCATACAGTATGTAGCCTGTTTGGGTTGGATTCTTTCACTTAGCAATATGCATTTAAGGTTCCTCCATGTCTTTTTGTGGCTTGATAGCAATGTCTTTGCATCGCTGAATAATATTCCATTGTATGGATGCAGCACAGTGTTGTTACTATTTACCTATTGAAGGACATATTGGGTGCTTCCAGGTTTTGACTGCTATAAACATTCATGTGCGAGTTTTTGTATGAACATGGATTTTCAACTCAGTTGTGAATTTGTGTGTATACACACACATATTTATTTAGTTTGTCTTCTAAACTGGCTGTACCATTTTGTACTCTTAACAGTAATGAAAGCTCCTATTGCTTCACATCCTCATCAGGATTTAGTATTATCAGTTTTTTAGATTTTAGTCCTTCTAATAGGTGTGAAGTGGAATTCCATTGTTTTAATCTGCAGTTCTGTTATGATATATGAGGTTGAGCATCTTTTTTAATGATTATTTGCCATCTATATATCTTCTTTTAAGAGTTGTTCAGATCTTTTGTCCATTTTTAAATTAGCTTGGTTTGTTGCTTATTATGGAATTTAAAGTCTTTTTGTATATTTTGGATACTAGTCCTTTATCAGACATATGTATTGCAATATTCCAATCTGTGACTTGTCTTTTCATTCTCTCAACAGTGTCCTTCACCAGGAAGTTTTTAATTTTAAGACCTTGTCAATTTTTATTTTATGCATCATTCTTTTGTTATAGAATCTAAAAACTTGTGGCCAAATTAAAGTATCACCTAGATTTTCTCCAGTGCTATCTTCTAGAAATTTTATATATTTGAATTTTAAATTTAGGTTTATGATCCATTTTGAGTTAATTTTGTGAAAACTAAGTTGCATGTCCAGATTATTATTTTTTTGTATATGAATATCCAATTCTGGCACCATTTATTGAAAAGGCTATCCTTTCTCCATTGAATGGCCTTTGATTCTTTGTCAAAGATTGGTTGGCTGTATTTGTGTGGGTATATTTCTGGGCTCTCACTTCTGTTCCATTGATCTTGTTATTTATTCTTACACCAATATCATGCTGTCTTGATCACTTTTGTTTTTTAGTAAGTCTTGAAGCTTGGTAGTATTAGTCCTCTGTTTTTGTTGTTCTTCAGTATTGTTAGCTAATGTGAGTCTTTTGCCTTTCCATATAAACTTTAGAATCAGTTTGTCAATATCCACAAAATAACTTGCTGGGATTTTGATTGGGAGAGCATTGAATCTACAAAGTTGGAAATAATTGACATCTTAACAATATTGAATTTTCCTAATATGAGCATAGAATATCTGTTTAGATCATCAGAGTTTTAGTTTTCCTCTTCTATATCTTGCACATATTTAAGATTTATAACTACTTTAAATCCCAATTGTTAATTGTGCATATATAGGAAATTAATTGAATTTATAGGTTAGCATTTTATCCTGCAACTTTATTGAAATTGCTTATTAGTTCCAGGGAATTTTTTTGTCATTTCTTCAGGATTTTCTACATAGACAATCATGTCATCTGCAAACAAAGACAGTTTTGTTTTTTATTTCCCAATCTATATAGATTTTATTTCCTTTTCTTGTCTTATTGCATTATCTAGGACTTTGAATACTATGTTGAATAGGGTGAGAGGAATCTTTCTTGCTTTGTTCCCCATTTTAGGGGGAAACATTTAATTTCTCAGCATTAAAAGTAGATTAGATGTATGATTTTTGTAAATGTTCCTTATCAATTTGAGGGAGTTTCTATCTATTCCTAGTTTGCTGAGGATTTTATCATGAATATGTGTTGGATTTTGTCAAAGACTTTTGGTGCTATTATTGATATTGTGAAATAATTTTCCTTCAGTCTGTTGATCTGATAAATTACATGAATTTACTTTCAAATGTTGAACCAACCTTGTGTAAATGGAGTAAATCACATTGGACATGGTGTACAATTATATTTATATACTGTTTTATTTGCTTTGCTATTATTTTGTTGAAGAAATTCTTAATTTATGTTCATGAGATATATTGGTCTGTAGTTTTCCTTTCTTGTAGTGTCTTTATCTGGTTTTGATATTAGGATAATGCTAGCCTCATATAATGAGTTAAGAATTATGCCATCTTCCTCTGATATTTGGAAGAGATTGTATAGAATTGATTTCATATCTTTATTAAATGTTTGGTAGAATTTACCATTGATAACATCTGGGCCTGTTGTTTTCTTTTTTTGGGGGAAGGCTATTAACTAATTTTTCAATTTTTAAAAATAGATGTAGCCTTATTTAGATGACCTATTTTTCTTTGTATAAATTTTGGTAGATTGTGTCTTTTAAGGAATTGGTCTATTTCTTTTAAGTTGTGTGCATAGAGTTCATAATATTCCCTTACTATTCTATTTTTTAATATATTTTTATTAGAGAAGTTGTGAACTTACGAAACAATCATGCACATGTGTAGAATTCTTATACAATACACCTCCACCAACACATGACATTGTTGTGAACATTTGTTACAGATTATGAGATAATATCATCAGACTATTAGCACTAACTATGGTCTATAGCATACATTTGGTATATATTTTCCATACTACCCCTATTATTAACACAGTACATCTTTGGCACTGATACAAGAATATTACAGTATTGCTGTTAACTATAGTCCATAGGTTACATTAATTGTGTTTTCCGCGTGCTTCTGCACATTCTTAACTTTTTAATGTTAATAAACCAATAGTGATGAGCCCTGTCTTCTCTGTGTTTATCTTGGTTAGCAAGAATGGAGGTTTATCAATTTCATTGACCTTTTCTAAGAGCCAGATTTTGGTTTTGTTGATTTTTCTCCATTGATTTCTTTTTTCAATTTCATTTATACTCTAATTTTTATTGCTTAAGTTTTTCCTGCTTGCTATAGGTTTATATTACTATTATGTCTCTAATTTCCTAATATGGGAGCTTACATTGTTGGTTTTAGATCTTCTTTTCTAATATACATATTTTCAACACTTTAAAATTTCCTCTAAGCACTATTTTCATTGCATCACACAAACTTTGATACTTTATATTTTATTTTTCATTTAATTCAAAATATTTAATGTCTCTTGATTTCTTCCTTTACCCATGTTTCATATAGAAATATGTTGTTTAATCTCCAAAAACTTTGGGTGTTTTTCCACATTTATTTCTGATCTGGTTTCTAGGTTAATTCTGTTGTGGTCTGAGAGCATCTTTTATGTGATTTCTATATTTTAAAACTTGTTAAATTGTATTTTATGCCCCAGAATATGATCTGTATTGAGTATTCAGTTTGAGTTTGAGAAGAATGTGTATTGGAAGAAGTGTTCTACAAGGGTCAGTTAGATCGAGTTGATTGATAATGCTGTTCAGTTTAACTCTATCCTTACTGATTTTCTGTCTGCTGGACCTGTCAGTTATTGTCAAGGGTGTTGAAGTCTCCACATATAAATGTGAATTTTTCTATTTCTCCTTGCTCTTCTATCAGATTTTTCTCTGTGAGTCTTGATGCTTGGTTGTTAACAATATGCCTGTTAAGGATTATTTTGTCGTTTTAGAGTATTGACCACTTTGTTATTCCTCTCTCTACATCTTTATATATGATAAATGGGTAGAAAGGGCTTTACCTGAAAAAGATTCACTGAAGAAAGACTATAGAGTGGCAAGAGGAATTTTAATCTGGAGAAACTATAAAGAAAATTACTAATCTTACAAAATAATCCCATACAAGAAAAAAGATCTATCAAAATAATTATAATGTCCTTATATTTCCTTTTTAAATTATCTCATATCCATTCATTCAACAAACAGGAAAACAAATAAGAAAAACTCACAAACACTAATTAAAATATTAATGGATCTGCAATAATATCTGCATTGTCATCCTTTAAGGTGGTTGAAAGCCTGACAAAATTTTAGTTAATGAATTTGTTGTTTTTCAATCTACGTGTAGCATTAGTTTGGAAAGCATTTTAGAAAACATTATGTTACCAAAGAAAGTGGTCATTGGTTATCAACTCATTTTCAAATGGGAAAAAGTAACATTTACATTAATAGTTAAATCTAATAAAGTTTCCTCAGATTATTTTCTTTATTTGAGAAAGTAGATATTTGAACTTAAAGCTGATTAAGTATATTTTAAGAACTGAAAATAGAAAAGGTGAAGTCATTGGCAATAGCAAAATCTTGCAACTCTTTTCTCCTGCCTTATAATTTTCTTATAAATTAAAAACATCTCTTAAAATAACACAAAAAAATTTCATTGTAGAAAATACAGCATGTACAAGTAATAAACTCACTCACACTTTCTTTTTTATTTATATTCTGGTATTTGGTCTGATTCAAACTTTTTATTATGTATGTGTATGTATATTAATATTTTCTTAGAGAAATTAGTTCACTGCTTTTAAACTTTTTATCACCTAATGATACAATATAAATATGACACCATGGTATCATTTTAAATGGTGGCATGAAAATAATTCATTCCTCCTAGATGTCTGTTATTTACAAATTTTATCTTTATGATGAATTATGTTGCAACAAATATATTTGATGCCTAACTTTTATGCAAATTTTTATATACTTTTGATACATTCCTTGGGTATAATAATCTCTAAGGATTTTGATGTATATACAAATTCCTGCATTAAAGCTGCATTTTCAAATGTGTAATGCATATATATCTGTATAATTAACAGCATTAGATATTAACATGGATAAAAGATGGTCAGTCAAAATAAATGAAACAAAATTTTGCTTTGTTCCCTTTGATCCCCTTTAAAAATTACAAAACTTAAAACAGACATAAAAATTACAAAATTCTTTCAAACAATTTGTTAAAAAGGGGAAGAGGCATCCTACTCAATGGGAGAAAGTCTTCAGAAACCACATATCCAACAAGGGTTTGATTTCCAGGCTATATAAATAGGTCATATTACTCAATGACAAGAAGACAAGCCACCCAATTAAAAAACGGGTGAAAGACTTGAATACACATTTTTCCAAAGAGGAAATACAAATGGCTAAAAAGTACATGAAAAAATGTCCAACATCACTAGCTACTAGGGAAATGCAGATCAAAACTATGATATATCATGCTGTACAGAATGGCCATTATTTAAAAAAAATAGAAAACTACAAGTGCTAGAGAGGATGTGGACAAATAGGAACACTCCTTCACTGTTGATGGGAGTGTAAAATGGTGAGCCTCTGTGGAAGATGGTTTGGCGGTTCTTTAGGAAGCTAAATATAGAAATGCCATATCTGGCAATTCTGCTACTAGGGAAAATACTTAGAAGAACTGAAAGCAAGGACGTGAACATATATTTGAACACCAATGTTCAAGCAGCATTATTCACAATTGCTAAAAAAGGAAATAACCTAAGTCTTGTCAACTGATGAATGGATAAACAAAATGTCATATATACATGAGATGGATTCAGCTGTAAGAAGAAATGAATTGAGGAAGCACATGACAACATGGATGAACCTTGAGGACATTGTGTTGAGTGAAATAAGCCAGACGCCAAAGGGTGAATATTGTATGTTCTATCATGAACTAAACACATTTAGTAAACTTTTGGAGTTGGACTGTAGAGTATAGGTTAGTAGGAGAATGATTGTGGGTTGAGAAGGGGGAGCTGGTGCAGATGTATGCAGAATGTATGTAGAATGTTTAATAAGGTCAATGATAAATACGTGGTAATAAATGGAGTTGATGGTAGCACATTATAACGAATATAACAAACTGCTGATTTATAAATGTTATTATGGCTGAAAGGGGTAGTTTAGGAGGGTTAATGTTAATTTCAAGACAGCTAGAGTATAATCACGGGACTGTATAACAGTGATTTTGGTGGTAGATAAGGATTGTGGTTAATAACATAAATGTGAGAATCTTCGTCTGTTACAGGGTGTTAAGAATGTGGTGCTACATGGGAAAAATATAATTAATGCAACTTAGAGACTATCATTAATAGTATTATTTTAATATTTTGTAGCAAAGGCAAAAAAGGTACTATATATCAATGCTAAAGGTCAAAAAAGAATATGGGGTTAAGTTTTATTAGATATGAATATGATTAAACATTTTTTCTTCATTAACAAGGAGGCCTTAAACATGTCATTTAATCAAAGCTGGGCTCATTTATGTATCTTTCGGAACAATGGGGAAACAGTTGAGTTTGTTTGTAGGAGTAAATGAGATGAATGTTCATGGACAGAATTTTTTAGAGTAAGTCTTCTATAATTTAAGCTGCCTTTTGTCTGTATTTTATTTTTTGAGGTTGAAATAAAGTTTACTTAAACTCTATGCTCATTGGAGTAAGTAAACAGTTACAAACCCACTCAATAAACTACAAAGCACAAATCCAATATCCTGTGAAAATGGGACTAAAATAAGAAAGGAAACTGAAAGCTATCACATAAATCCTCAGACTTAGAATATAAAAGATCTCCCTAAAAGCATCCCATTACTAAAAGTTTTCTCAAATGACTCTGGTTAAAAAAACAGGTCTTGTGTGTTTGCGCTGAACATATTACAAAAGGAGAATGTACTAGTCAAAAGAGGCACAACTAAAACTCACAGAAAGATAGAAAAGGGGAAACTAAAGGAAAAATCCAATGAAACTGCATTTTGACCTTATAAGGTGAGGCCTAATGACAAAGAGGTGACAAATATCACTAAATGGACACTTGAGAGTAGGTTATATTCAGGACTTGGCCATGGGATTTCTGATCCTTTGAACATAAAACAGACAAAATGAAGCAAAACAGAAATTTGGTCAGGGGACAAGTTTGGGTGTGAGGACCTACTACTGCAATTCATACTGACAGCATTTTTTATAAAAATTTGCTGCATGACGGGAAACGACACAAAACTTATGCATAGATGCTGTAAAAGAAACAAATACTCAAAAACCACAGAGGTAAAAACACTGAAAAATGCATTCAGCATTGGAATCGTTTGCCATCCTCTTTCTTCATATATGCACATAAATTTACATTTTCAAATTTCTCCTTGTGAATGTTTTAGGGTTTAAAATATAAGCCACAAAAAAAAAAAAAAAAAAAAAAAAATAAGCCATTATGCTTCTTTGAAAAATATTTTACTTTTGGACAAAAGAAAACATTTTTCAGTAACAGATCCTATAATTTAGCTGGGTTCTAACCTGAAGTTCTAGAAAAGAGAGATTAAGTGCAGATCAAATTCCTAGTCTCACAGTTGTGTAATGAGTTTCTGTGACATATGGTGGTATTTGCTGAACCACGATCTCTTATTTTTCTTTTTCTTTTGCCTTATAATCTCTACTTTGTTATCTCCATTATTATAAGAATAATCTCAAGAGATGGGACATTTATTTTAAGGTAGTATCAGTTCTTTTACGTTTGTGCCTGTACCAGGATAAAATATATTCCATTAATGTCAGTGTTAGAAAAGTAACTTTTCTTGTTTAGGCACCAGTAGAGTGCAATTGAACCTCATTCTATGCTTTTATCTTTTCTGGACTGTGAAATCAAGACTGGCGCAGTATAATACACACATTGAGAAACAAAACAACGTGACACTGGATTAGACACAAAATTTAGAGGTTTTCCAGGAAATATAAAATTTGATTTCTTTCAAATTCGTGAGTAAATATAAATTTGATGTGATCAATCTAATAGCAAAATATTTATTTCAAACTACCCATATAGTGCTATATCTAAGAATACAGTGAAACATTTCAGTGCAAAGGCCCTATTGTATTCATTTCTTACAACCTAAGTGTCTAGAAAATTGTGTGTTTATGCCAGGTGCTTAAAAATATTTGTCAAATTAAATTGAATTAAAATAAATGATCACTGGCAGGACCAATAAATCCTGGTATGTCCATACAGGTAAGCCAAACATAGCAAAACGCTGGGTCCCACTTAACTCAGGTTTGTACTTACACAATCAATCCAATTACCCTTAAATATAAGAATATCTTTGTATGACTCTTTTAATTTCTACTATGTAGATGTTGGTACTTTATTGTGAATGTAGTTTTAATGGAAGCCAGGATCTTTTCTCCATGCTCTTAATCTTCCTAATTAACTGCAGTTTAAAAAACAAAGTCTTTCAGGGCAGAGACAAAGCCCTTCTTGAGTATTAATTTTCAGACTTGTGCAGACTCTTTTCTCTCATCTCTATGTAAGGTGGGTTTTGCAGTTCTGTTTTGTTTTTGGCTGGTTAATTGCTCCAAAAATAAGAATGTGTTTGTGTGAATCTTTGTGTCCCCTACGTACTTTATTGTGGCTATAATTCGAATCAAATCAGTATCTTTTCTACATACTTCACAATATAATATATGGAATTGCCAAGGTGCAAGCAGTCTTTACTCTCCTCTCCAGTTTCATCATAGGAGCTCATACCTGTCTTCACTGATTCTTGTCAATGGCTAAGTTCATGGTAACCACTCTGGTGGGGTAGGAGCTTTGTAATAATTGACCAGTTCAGAAATGAAAAAAAGGAAGAAAATGTAAAAACTTAAGCATCTCAATAATATGAAAAGAGCAGAGGAGTAGAGAATAGATAAATTACTTGTTTAATTGTTTCCTGGTATAATTGATGGAATTCAACTTTAGTTGAAATGTTTTCACCTCTCTAGCGTTTTGCTGGCTGGATATTTTTCTTTACAGCATAATGTTTGTTGTTTTGTTGTTTAGTTTTGCCTTGGCATTAGACCAGAGTTTGAATTCTAGTTCTGCCTCTTTCTAGGCCTTGACTGGGCAAATCAATATAATGCCTCAGTTTTCTTGACAATGAAATAGGTTGCAAAGCACACTTTACAGGATAATTGGGAGAAATGTCCTGCACAGAACCTCCATGTTTCAATAAGCACTTTTTCTTATCTCTTAAAATGTCTTCTCTTAAAATGACAGATATCTAGCAAGGTTAAGAGGCTATCATATATATTCAAATATTACTGTCAATTGATTTAGGAAAATTTAGATTACAGACACACAGTGAAAAACGTTTAAAAACTCACATCTATACCTGAACTACCTTAAAAAAATAACATGCACATATAAAAATTTAAAAAAAATACAAAAATATTTGCAATGATTCATGGTATCCCTCCCATCTTAGAGTTGCAAGCTCATTACGCAGAGGCAGCCATACACAGTTTTGTGTATCCATCTATGTCTTTCTAGCATTTTTTACACAAATAAGACCATGGAAAATATAGGGTCCTAATAGCTTTACATATTGGCAAATAGATTCACTTCATTCTTCTTAATAGCTGCATATTATATTTACGTGCCATAATTTAATTCACCATCCACTTACAGATGGATATTTAGATTCTTTGTCATTTTTCCGTTACAGATTACTTTTTAAGGAATAGCAAAGCATATATCTTTACTTTCATTTGTTATGTTCCCATATCTGGAGGATGATATATGTGCTATGTATTCCTAGAAGTAGAATTACTGAACAAAGGGGTGTGCATTTTAAGCACTGACAGATTTTGCTGAATTGCTCTCTATACACCCTGTATCACTTTATCTTCCCACTACTATAAATAAGATTGCCTGACTTTCCCTTCCTTTACCCAAACTTAACATAATCAATCATTTGCTATTTTAAAATCTGGTAGATGAAACTTTGATTGTTTTAACTTGCATTTCTTTGAGGGGTTATGTGTCTTTTTAAATGTGCATCAATTACTTTTCATGTCGTTTTTGTTTTCATTTTCTGAAATAGTTATGTCTTAGACTTTTTTCTATTGTGGATTTTCTCTCTTAATTTCTAAAAGGTTATATGTACAACAGTAAGGATTTTCATTTGTCTATTATGTATGTCTAAAACATCTTTTACTCCCAGAATCTTTTGACTGGTTTAGGGATTTTTCTTTCTTTAGAACACCTTCCCTGTTTCTGAGTAATTTATGGAATGGGACAGTGATTTACTATGAAGGTAGAGCAACCTAGGGACCTCATAATACAGGAAGGAGGAGGTAAGGTTTTGGTATAATTAGATAGACCCTTGTAAAATTTTGGCTATGACAAGGCTCAGACTCAGGAAAATCAAAGAAAACAATTTATTCTTCCCCATTCTGTATCCTGAATTTAATTTATCCCTAAACTGAATTTTGTCACAATTAGTAACATGGATCTAAAGAATATCTAGTAAACAGGAGCTGGGGAAGCATGAATACTCATTCAGCAATTATATCCTTTCTAAAATCTCTTCTGAGTTTGAAAAACCCCAGTTTTCTAATAATATTTTAGATGAGAGAAAATAGGAAGTCTGCCAGTAATGAAAACAGTCTGAATTTATGGGATTGAATAAATACAGCTGCTTACATGCCCTTTGCTCATTTTTACACAAACAGTAGCAGGACTAATTTATATTCTCCTGTTTTCCTGGAAGGGATGTATTGCAAACTCTCAGTTCTCCTAATCACAGCTGAATGAAATGATTTAGTCTGTACAGAATTTTGCTTAATTAGTAATGATTTGACCAATAAGAAAGGAAACTCAGATTTATTTTTCATGTACCACATAAACTGTCATTGTTTCAGAAATATTTTCTGCAACTATCCACACACAAAATGCTGATGTTTTTGCGGTGAGAAAGATTTGGATTGTGAATGAGTTTGTGGAAAAATCTTAGGGTCACTTGTTACCTTTAAAAATAATTGCAGAATAGTAATCTAATTGGTTGAGTTGCAGATATTCCTAACATTTTTCCTTTACAGCCCTGCCTTAGATTCTTTTAATAAAGAAAGCAAAGCCATTGTTATTTAAGGTGTCATGTATTAATTGGCTCTGAAAAATGCTCAGCGAAACCTAAGCATTTGATACCTGATGCGTTGCCTGGCATAGTGAGAATAGCTCTATTTTACTTGCTGTGGTCAATTAAAGCAAGGATCTCCTGAGAATTTTCTAGGTAGATGCCCAGACTGATGGCTCATCTTCAGTTCACATTCCAATGACACAAAAACATTGCTTTTGACATTTAATTTTCAATATCACAGGCTCTCCTGATAAAAGCTTTAAAAAATAACGGAAAGTCTTACTGTAAAAATCAGAAATGGCATCACTGCCTGTTAAAATAAGGGAACAATCACTGAAAGCAGAAAAAAATAATGGTTGTTGTCATCATTTGACAATATATTTTAAGTCCTAGTTAGTACAATAAGAATTGCTTATACACACAGAAGGGAAATAACATGGTGAGACAAATATGATTAGGTCAAATTATTCCAGTTTTTCAGCACTTTTAGAGGCATGGCTGCATGTTTATTACTGAATAGGAAACATTCTTTACCAAGCCTTACTCCCTTGTTAATGCTGAATCAGAAAGAGCAAATATTTTAATCATTTTCTAATGGATAGTTTACAAATTGCTCCAACTTGTTATGAGGAAAGACCCATCCCTTAATTTTAAAAATAGTTTGAAAATATTATTAACTCCAAGTCATTCTAATGTAAGCAAGTGCTGGCTGGATTTCAACTCTATGTTGAAATAGATGTTTGCTCCATGCAGAGATTTTACTCATAGCACCCTGGCTTTTGTCCATTTTAGTACTATCATGAAATTAATGGGCTAAGGAAAAAATATTATCACCTATCCCAAACATAACTTATCATTTTAACAATGAGCTAGATTTAGTCTTATAAAGAGGGTTACATTAAATGTACTTGGTGGGTTTCATCAAAAACATATCATTGGAAATATATAAATTACTCTCCAGGCACTCTCTAGTCCTGGAATCAACGCCACTTTTCTCTCTTTTCATATCAAAGCTTTCTTTTAAAAGTTATCCTATGCTAACTCTTTATACTTAAAACCCATTCACTCTCTCCTTTTTCAATCCAACATCTATTCTTCTGCTTACTTATATTGCTCTTTTTCAGGTCACCAATAGCCTCCAGATATCTAGATTCAAAGAGCATTTTTATCCTTATTTTATTTGACTTTCTGTGGGTTTTTGACAATGTTGTCAATTTGCCATCACTTAGTTGTTTTTTTCTCCCTTAGCCAGTGTGACAAATTTCATTCTCATAAATATCTGTGCTTTAATGTTAACTCAAAACCTTTCTCTGCCCACCCTAAAAAGAGCCTTTTCTCTAGACTGTTACCATTTTATTTTCTTCATATTATATATCACTAACCAAAATTATATAATGTATTTATTAGTCCATTTGATTGTTTCTCTACTAGATTATAAGCTTTCTGAGGAAAAGGGTTTATCTTGTTTACCACTGAAAATCAGCACTTATCACATTGCCTGGCATTAAAAAAATATGCTTAATAAATGACTAATTGTATGTCCAGACCATTGAAATTAGCTGGATATTTTCACTTGAATTCCTCATAAATAGCTCGAACTCAAAACTTTTCAACTTAATTCATTTATTTTCCCAAACATGATCTTTGACTTCTTCCTGTAAATCTATATTCCTTCACCTCATCACTCTTTTTATCTAAAATAGTAAGACCTTTAGATGAGAATACCTGTAATTCTCCTGTATTGATTTTATTTCTGTTGCATCCATCTTAGTTCAAGTGCTCCCACCTACGCAATAGGCATATAATTGGTCTATTGTCCCCAAATCTCTACCCCATTCAACCTATCCTCTACGTTTCTATGAAAATGAACTTTTCCAAATCCACGCCTTCTCATTTTAATTCTTAGCTCAAAATATTTCAATACCTCACGGAAGTTTTCATGATAAAACAGCACTTCTTTTTCTTAGCCTTTTGAGTGTCTTCATGACCTTACCATTCAACTCCATGTTCTCTGTATTTTATAGAGGTACATGCAGTGACCTAACTGCAATATATTCTTTTATTACTTTTTTGTCTTTGTATATGCTTTTCTTTCACATGCAAATACCACCCCTTCTTTCCTCTCCTCCAACTCTTTTAGCTATTAACCACTCGTTCTTTAACAACCAATGCTTGTAAATACATTCTATTTGTTAGACCCTGCGTTAGGTGCAGAAAGGATTGCACCTGTAAAAGGTCAGTCATGGTCCGTCCCTTCCTGAAACTTAGTGTGGTAGAAGAGAGTATATGGATAAACTAGACCATGAGGATGACAGAGGCTTGCAGAGGGTTGGTATTAAACAAGGTCATTTCCATATTAAAATTCTCAACTCAAGTAAGTTTCCATGTTATACTGAAAATACCTGTTGGAGATTGAATTGTGTACCCCATTTTGGGCATGTTTTTGGTCCACATTCTGGTAGGTGTAGACCGATTGTAAATAAAATTTCTTCAAGATGTTATTTCAGTTAAGATGTAGCCCAAATGAATCAGGTTGGCCTTTAATCTGTATTATTGGAGTCCTTTATAAGCAGAGTGAACGTAAGACAGAGAAAGAAACCTGTCAGATGCTGGAGGGTAACAGTCCAGAAGAGGGAAGATTTTGCCATATGCACTGCCATGTGACAGAAAAGCCAAGGGCCAAGAATCTCCAACAGCCAGTCTGAGAATGTCAAAGTTCTCTAGGAGAAAACAGCACCTTGCAGATCCCTCAGTTTTGTAATACCTTGGAACTGTGAGCCGATTAATTCCCATTGTGTAAGCCAACCCATTGTATGGTATTTGGTTTTTCAGACTGGAAACTAAAGCACAATGCAATTGGTCAAGGAGGAGATATTAATTTAAACTGTTCTATGTTATGAATGAAAAAACTGTAAGTGTTCCTTTTTTAAACTGAACCTCTATTTGCAACTTTCAATGGTTTGGTAGAAAATAATGTTAAAGAATGAAGTAGCATCTGGGTCAATTGAGCCTTTAATTCTAGGCATAAAAATAGAAAACAAGCATAGATGATATTTATCATCTATGAGATATGTTTATATGTGTCTGTGTGTATGTCTGTGTATAATGTATTTAAAACTTTTGTTGGCTTCATTTTTGGAGCAATTTTGGATCATAGAAGGGTCACAACTGTGGTGGGAGGATCACTGGTGCAGGGTGTCAGTAATGGGGGAATGTATGGGGAGGGATATACCTGGGGCATGTCTCTAAGGCATATGAATATGTTCAAGTGTTTATAGGACATTGTCTCGGTAGGTGGAGATCCATACAATAACTGAAAGAATATTGAAGTCCCATACTGGGGAGTTCTGCTACATTCTCTAATAGGATGGCAAGAATCCTCTGAGTACAAGGGCAGTGCCCAGTGAAGGAAGACAGACCATTACACCAGGCCCTTGATATTGATGGTTGTACTTATGAACCTTTTCTTGTGGAATTGAAACTTAGCCTAGTATTATATATCTCCTAATATATAACTACCTCCTGAAAGCCTCCTTGTTGCTCAAATGTGGCCTCTCTATAAGCCAAACTCAACATATAAACACACTACCTTCCCCTAAGCATGGGACATGACTCCTGGGGATGAGCCTCCCTGGCACCGAGGGATTATTACCAAGTGCCAACTAGAAATGCATCTGGAAAAAGACATTGACCAAAAGGGGGAAATATTTAATACAAATGAGTGTTTGTGGCTAAGAGATTTCAAAGTGAGTCTGAAGTTCATATCAGAAGTTACACTTATGCATGTCTTAGCAGGATCTTGTTGACTGCCATAGTAAACAATGCCTCAAACAGCGGGGCTTCTAGGGGCTCTATAGACATCTAGACACTATAAGCAGGGCAGACAAACTCAGGAATTCGGCACCCTGTCAGTGGGCCTTACTTTGTTACACTGGGGAGCATAAATTCCAAAGTTAGACTCATTTATAGTTGCCCTACAAATGGCTCTTCTGCCCTTTTTATTTGAACCTATAATTAGCACTATACTTGTTAAATATATGTCCCAGAGACTTAAATCTTTGGTCCATCCATGTTCCAGTTGAGCGCTGAATCTCAGCAGAGTTGCAACACCTGTTATCCAGTTCATTGGACTCATCCAGGACAACTAACATGGAGAATGTGATGGACAATGTCCATCCCATGGAACACAGAGTGTCTGCAACTGCAAGCAAGATAGTTCCATCAATCTGCCTCCTGGGATCTAAGCTCCCTCTCAGTTAAAACCTGAGTGGGCATCATCATCCCAAATGCTCAAGATTGGGGAATGAACAATGACCTAAAGTAGACTTATTATTATTCTAGCAATGGAAGAACTTTTATCATTGCTATAAAGGCAGTAGCCACCAGAGGTTCTGAGGGGAGGGAGATGGAAGAATAGGTATAATATGGGGACACTTTCAGGACATTGGAATTGTCCTGCATGATATTGCAATGATGGATACACGTCATTATATATTTTGTCATAACCTATAAAATTGTTTGGGAGAGTGTAATCTATAATGTAAACTATAGTCTATGGTTAGTAGTAATGCTTCAATGGGTGTTCATCATTGTAACAAATGTACCACACTAATGAAAGATGTTAATGTGGGAAAGTGTGGGAGGGGGAGAGGGTAGGGCATATGAGAATTCCCTATATATTTTAATGTAACATTTATGCAATCTAAAGCATCTTTAAAATTAAAAATAAGCCAGCATCTGACAATTGACAACTTTAAAAAACAAATAAAAACCATGTTAGATATTTCCTGGGGAATCACTATCCACAGAATGATAAATTAATAGATTGATCCAGACAACAAACCAACTTTGTTGTTACCACACAACTTGTAAATGTGTCATTAAAATAAAGATAATTTCAAAGTATGTGTTTTAATTCTTAAAGTATGTTTCATGCTTTGGTCAAATAGATTAAAGAGAATCCCATGTAATCCGCATTATGAATGCTAAATATTTCTCTTTACATATCAAAAGCAAATTGTTTGCCACAAGATAACATATTGAAAATAATTTCAATAATTTTACTCAAAGTATAGAATTTTCTAATCTCCCCCACTAAATTATTTTACCATGTGAGTTTTCAGAAAACTCTTCATTTTTCAGAAATTATAATCATGTATTCTTGGTTTAATCAAATCCAAACCAAGTTATATATTATATATTCTTATTTTAGTACTTTTAAATGTAATATATTTCTATTTTTATACTTCCAAATATTGCTTAAGGAGTGAATGTATCATAAATGTTTTAGAATAAGCAAATTATATATATTTTTCTTTACCTTGAAACAATGGTTCAGATCTATATGGTTTTCTTCTTTCTTTCCATTTCTTTCTGTGTGCACATTGAACAATCTGTCCTTTCTCTACAGATTGTGGAATCCTACCTTTATCTCATACTAAGGTATTACCAATCCGTGGTTCTGTTTTTGAGCTTAGCTTTCCATGCAATTGTTTTTTTTAATTATTAATTTAGGCTCAAATAAGTCACTATTTTTGATTTTTTTAAACTTTATACTGCCTATTATTTCACCAGAATATCTTTAGAAAAATTGTCAAGATAAAAGTCATTAGAAATTTGATTATATAAGGTTAAATCTATAGTTCAACTTGGTGAAAACCAATTCTTCCTGAAATTGGGTCTTTCCATCCAGACACATTATATAGATATTTTATTGAAAGTAGTTTTTTTTAGGCATTTGGGCTAAGATTTCATCATAAAAACACCAAACAATTTTCATCAAGGTTTAAATATTTTGCAAATTTGGCTGCTGCCTGAATGGGATATCTTTTTCCATCATAATGGATGTGATATGCAATATGACTTGCTATTACTGCCCTATTGGTTTTATAACAAATACCTGATTCAATTTACTTATGTTATAATAGTGTCTCAATTGATTTGTTTTTTACTGCCTTATCATCTAGAATAATTTGATTTTATCTGTCTTGTCCTTGAGAATTAGATTTCCCGTGGAATAACATTAGTGTATCTTATGTCAGTGCTATATATGATCTCTTATATGGCCATATTATGCCAAGATACTTTTAAATAATTATGAAATAAGGTAAAGGAGAAAATAGGAGCTATGTTGAACGCTTTGTTCTCAGAACTGAGGGAGGCCCTTTTAGTGTAATTAATGCCTAAACATAAGTGATCAATCTAAAGAAACATTTTTAGTAGTACCTCTTCTGATTAGACTACATGGCAAACATCTTTGACTTGAAGGCTTTGAACCCAAAAAAGTATGAGACTTGATCAGATCATTGTTTAAAGTAGGCCTTTATGAAAACAGCGAGAGCATTAGTTGAAAATGACTGTAGCAACACTACATAATGAGAAAATATATTTGATCCTGTATGAATATCAAATTAAAATCTCTTCATAGGTGGTATTCTGATTCCATTTTAACTTGCTTTCATCATAAATTGATTCCAATTGGCTGTTGTTCAATTACAGTTCAATTTCTTATCTAAGTTCTATTCTGTGTGCCTCACCCTAGTCCATGCTAAAAAGACAATTTTTGTTTCCTTTTTTATTCTATTCCCTTATGGCCTTAATTTTAGAATATTTGATCTTTTAAAAATAGTTTCTCAATGTTTTTGATTGTTAGAGGTAGTCTTTATTAATTGTATTCTTAAATAGGGTTGCATGCTGAAATGTACTCAACAGTCTGCCATATTTCCTCATTACCAAGGAATGTCTTCTCTGTGTCTGCTTGGGTATTTCCTGTGTGGAGTGAGATGCTATATGGTGCTTGTGGGAACACAGGCTCAGGTACAACAGAAACTTATAGGAAATGACTGCTTTATTACTTACACAGCACAAAGGGCCTAAGAGAGCAGGGGAGGAAATCTCATCATGGTTGGTATCCTGGGGAGGCCAACTGCTCAGATCAGTGGAGATGAATGGTAGCTCCACAAGCTCCACTTCACATCAGAGAGAAGAAAAATCTATTCTGCCTGAGGGTGGGGTATTTTTATAACCCAGCGGGAGGGGCCCTGCCACTGACAGTTTCTACCTTTCTAAGCAGCTAGAGCTCCTTGCTCTCTGTTTCGCTGAAGGTATGTTCAGGTCACTCTATGGACTTAACATTTCCCTTGAGCTGCAGAATGGAAACATGTTGAAACATCTGTACACGATAGAAGAAGTGGGAGTGAGTAGGTGGGGACAAGGAGATGACCGCTAGGCATACCCATGACTTTCCCAGCATCCTTGAATCTTGAAAAAAAACAGAAAATTGTGAGCTGAGAGATATCATCAGGTTGGCCAATACACATGACTTTGGAGTCCCTGAGTGAGAGGAGAGACAAGGGAGATAAAAATATTTGAAGAAAATATGGGTGAAAATTTTCCAAATTTGATGAAACCTCTATGCCAACAGCTGCAAAAAGTTCAATGAATCTCAAACATAAGATCCTTGAAGAAGACTCCATGAGGTCACATCATATTCAAATTGCCCAAAACCAATGATAAAACAATCATAAAATTAGATGAATAAATATAAGTTATATAAAAATAAGGATGACAACCGACTTTTTACAATGGAGTGGCATCTTTAAAGCACTGAAAGTAAAAAGAAATCGCATTAGAATGAAATGGCTTTTTAAAATGAAGGCAAATTAAAGACCTTTTCAGATATATAAGCAGAAGAAATTCATCGCTTGCATACCTATATTATAAGACACGATAAAGGAATTCCTTCATGCTGAAGAAAAAGATAAATAGAATATGGATCTACACAAAGGATAAATATCTTGATTTTCCTTTTTATATAACTTTCTTTCTGACTAATCTTGTGATAAACATATGCTACCTGTTTGTCTTTAAAAAAAAAAAAAAGTTTGTTTAAACAAAGATAATGTATGGAATGGCTTAGTAATACATAAAAGTAAAATGTATACAACATTAGCAAAAGAATTTAGAAGGAAAAAATGGAAGTATACTATGGTAAAATTCTTATACATGAAATGGGATAATATCTCTTGGTATTATGCTGTGCTATACTATATATAAACTATATTATACGATATTATAATTCTAAAGCAACCATTAAAATAAAAGTTTTAGTTACCAGAAGAAGATGAAATGGAGCCATAAGAACTTAAAATGGAACAGAGGATGATGAAAAAAGAGCAAAAGGGTAATGGGAAATGGATGGGACAAATATAAAAAAAAAAATAGATGACATTGCCATTATAACTGTCTATGCTCCTAATTCTGAGCTTCAAAATATATGAAGCAAAACCTGATAGAAAGGCAAGGTGTGAAGTAGAACAACCAAGAAATATGGTCAGAGATTTCAATACCTATCTCTGAAACGTGGGTGGTGGTAATGGTAGCACAACATTTTAAATGTAATTAATGCCACTGAATTGTATACTTAAAAATGGCAATTTATGTATGTTGCCAAAATAAAGTATAGAACAAGTTATAATCGGTATATAGAGAGATGTGAACAACACTATCAACCACTTTAACCTAATGGTCATTTATAGAACACTTCACTTAGCAACAGCAGAACACATATTCAAGTGCACATGGAATATTTACCAAGGTAGACCATAATCTGATACATAAAAAAATAGCCTCAATAAATTGAAAAGTATGCAAGTCACCGAAAGTCCATGACCACATGGAATTAAATTAGAAATGAATAATACATCTCTGGATAATCCCCGACTATTTGGAAACTAAGAAACCCACTTCTTAAATAACACTTAATTCAAAGAAGAAACAACAAAATTACAAAGAATTGTGAATTGAATAACAAATGTTTGTCACTTTGTATTTTAATTTTCAGACATTTCTAAAGCAGTTACTGGAAGAAAAACTTTTGGACTAAATCCCTAATCAGAGAAGAAAATTCTCTAATTAGTAAATGTAGACTCCGTCTTAAAAACTAGTATCAGAAGGAAGAATTAAACCAAGAGTAAGTAGTAGAAAATAATGAAAGGAGGAACAAAAGTTAACAAAATAGAAAACAAAAAAATCAGTGAAGAAAATGAAATATAAAGCTGTTTATTTCAATAAAATTTATAAACTCTGATAGACTGAAGGAAAAAGGCAGAAAACACAAATTACCAATTCAAGAAATGAGAAAGGGGACAAAGCAACAGAATCTACTAATATTAAAGGCTAATAATGGAAAATTTTAAATTAGCCAATTTGAAAATTTAGCTAAAATAGAACATTTATTGAAAGACATGACCGACCAAAGTTTAAGAGAAATAGCTAATGTTTTCAGACTTATATCTAAAAAGTTAGTGGATTTGTAGATTAAACCATTGCCATGAAGAAAACTCCAGGTCCAAGTATCTTCATTGGTGAATTCATCCAAACTTTTAAGAAAGAAATTATACCAATTCACAAAAGTTCTTCCAAGATATGGAAACTCATTGCATGAGGCCAGGAGAGCCAAGATAAAGCCCTTATAGCAAAACTAGACAAAATATTAAAAGAAAAATATGCTACAGACTAATATTCCTCAGGAACATATATGTAAAATTTCTAAACATGAATTTGGAAAACGGAGTCAACAATATATAAGAAGGCATAATACATCAGGATCATTTGGAGTTTATCTCAGGGTTGGAAGGCTGGTTTAACATTTGGAAATGAATATAATTCATCATATCAACAATCTAAAAAATCATTTCATTATTTCAATCATGCAGAAAGAGCATTCGACAAAATCCAACATCCATTTGTGCTAAAAATTTGGAATGAGGAATAAAATTAGGAATAAAAGAGAATTTCTTCCTCAACCTGGTAAAGGGCATCCATGAACAATCCACAGCTGACAAGCTACTAAATGGTGAAAGAATAAATACTTTCCTCCTAAGATCAGAAACAAGGAAAGGAAGTCTACCCTCATCACTCCTGTTCACTGGAGACTCAAGCCAGTACAATAAAGCAACAGCTACAATGATAAAAAGGAATAAAAGGCATCAAGATTAGAAAGGTAGAACCAAAGTTATTTTCTGAATGCATGGTCATCTATGAAGAAAATCTAATAGATTTATAAAAAGCTATCAGAACTAATAGGAGATTCTAGCAATGTTACAGGGTACAACATCTATACGTAAACCTATTGTATTTCTATAGTTTAACAATCATAATTTAAGAGTATAAAACAATACCAGTTACAATAGCATCAAAACTGTGACACATTTAAAGATAAGTTTAACAAAACATATGGCAGACTTAAACTACAAATCATTGCTGCGGAGAAGTTAAAGAAGACCTATATAAATGGAAAGATGTATTGTACTCATAGGTCAAAATACTCAATAGTTTAGAAATGCCAAATCCTCCCCAATGGATTATTGATACATGCTAAGATATGGGTGACTCTAAAAATAATTTTGTCAAGTGAAAGAAGCCATATTCAAAAACTATGATTTCATTTTTAGAAGATTCTAGGAAATGCAAACTAATCTATATTGATATAAAGCTGATCAGTCATTGTGCAGAGGTGGCATGGGGAGGTGGTGGCAAGGGCTGGAGACAGAGATTACAAAAGGACATGAAGAAATTTTTGCTGGTTATTATCTTGATTTTGGTGATGGTTTCATGGATGTATAAGGTAAAAAAAATCTATATACACTTTAAATATGTGCAGTTATTGTATGTCAATTATACCTCAGTAAAGCTGTTTAAATATTTTGTATATCCAGAGTGATAGTTGACAGTTATACTTTATACATACTATATTATGAAAAAGGTTGAAGACAGTTAACACATATGTATTTATTCCTAACAGAACGCAAATTTGAGGAGTCACAATTATACAAAGTAAGACTATTTTGTCTGCTAAGACATTCTTAAACAGGAGACTATTTAGCATAATGTATCAAAAGATATCATCAATTTAATAATAAATTTAATCCTGTGAATGAGTATTTATATATTTTCAAAAAATCATCTAAATCAATTTGTATATGTATGATTTAGGGGATTTGGTGTGTTGATTTGATTTTTTTTTTTTTTTGGATCTAAAGAAACTGTGAGATAATGTAATGGCAAATTAGTTATATATAGAGAGAGATATAAAAACACGAGCCAGGCATTGTTCTGGTTACAGAAGCATTTCTTTCACATCAGCAGTTCGTGATGCAGCTTACCTATAAGTAATGTATTTGTTGGTAAAAGTTATGGACAAAAGTAAATAGGAGTATATTAGAAGGAGAGATTAAAGTTTTGAAGGGATCAACATAGATTCATGGTGCTACATTCCACTTGTGGAAATACAGAAAACCAAGCATCTTAAATGCATCTGTCTGCCTTGTATCTACTACATCAATCATTGGTGTGGGGTTTTTGGTGGATGTTCATCTAACCCAGGCTTAGAAACCCCAGTGATGAAAGCTAACTACCTTATGAGGAAAGCTATTCCTAATATCAGACTCTTCTTAGTCTTTTCAGAGATCTATGTAATATCTATCCATAGGCCTTAGCTTTGGCCTTTGGAAAACATTATTATTGATAATGAATTTAGAGAAATGGATTCTAACTTGTTTGAATTCTAAATATCTGTTTGTAGAATTACTAAATTTCTGTTACTCAGTGAACATTAGCCAGCTTTTAGGTGTAACATAGATAACATGAACAGAGATAATATTTTATAATTGCTCACTTTTTAAATATGCTTTTTTACACCCCCCCCCCCAAGATGGCTCCCTTGTCTGTCTGCTCATTGCCTGTTTGTTTTTTCTTTAGGAGACACTGGAACCAAAGCCAGGACCTCCCATGTGGGAGGCAGGTGACCAATTGCCTGAGCCTCATCCGCTCCCTGCTCATTTTCTGCTTTTTTTTTTTTTTTTCTAGCTCCTTGTCTGCTCAGTTTGTCTTCTTTAGGATGCACTGGGAACTAAACCTGGGACCTCCCATGTGGGAGGTGGGAGATCAACACTTGAGCCGCATCCACTCACCGTAATTGCTCATTTTTATCTTTCTGACTAAAATGAAAGCAATATCACAGTAGCTCACAGAACACATACTATTATCTACAACTGAGAAAATTTTATCTCAGCTGCAAACTGAATTTATTTTACCAGTAGATGCCAGTGCTCACAAAATTGAGTTTCAAGTAATTACATCTTCAGTAAATTCCATCAGAGGGTTTTGTTTATTGATTTTAAAAAATATATATATAGAATAACAGAAATTTGGTGTCAGGAAAAAAAGGCAATTAATGAACTTTGAAGGCAGAAAACAATACCCACTCCTAAACAAGTATTTTACCAAAGCAACAACTTGAAATAAGATTATTTCCTCCAGATTTTTCATGTTGATATAAGAAGTAAAAGAAATAAAAAGAGAAAAAAAATTAGTGTGTCGGGGACACTTATTGCAAGGATACCTCTGCTCACCTTAACATCACTCCTGCCTGTTTTTTTAAAAAAATTTAATGGATGTGGATTAAGAATTTGTAGTACCTTACAGCTAAGTGGAATGAATTTTTATGTATTAAATTGTAATAGCCTGCATTTCTTGAACTATACAATGAGATGCCCATTTGGCCACAGCTATATCTGTATGTAGTGACTTTTCTTTCATTAAGGCAAAGTATATTCTTGTATTATATTAAAGTTTAGGATAGTCCTTAGATCATCTCTCTGTGAAAAGTTCAGATATGCCTATTTTAGCACAGATTCAGGTGGTGATCTTGACTGACTAGGCTAAAATTACACTGGTAGTAGACTGAGTCATAGCTGTGATTTTTTTTTTTTTTTTAATCTCTAAATTATTTTCAGACATATTTACAGTGTCTGGAGTTCTAATACTTTGTGCCTATGCTACAATGCTCAAACTTTTATCTACCCATTAACCTTATAAAATTATACTAGTAAACACTTAAGAGGATAGCAGTTTTCAGAGGGAAAAAGCTCTAGAACTAAAGGGCCTATTTGCTCCAGTGAAAGCTAAAGCAATTCTGAATAGAAGCTATGCTTGGGAAATACCCAGATAGAGCACCTATGAACAGAGGTGATACATTCATGCACAAAAATACTTCTGTTTTTGAAATGTATAAAGGCACACCAGCTTTGCCAAATTAGCTTCCCTTAATAAAAGAGGAAGAAAATAGTGGCAAACTGTGGTAAAACATTAGGCTGGTGCTCTCCTGCCGGAGCATCTAAGGATCTGTGTAGAACTGCTGATGACTAGACTGAGTATACCCAATGAGGAAAGAACTGGTCCTCAATAAATGAAATGCCACTGCCCATAGACTCCTTTATATATGACCCAAGAAGAGGTCACTCAGAATGAGCATAGGGAATGTGAGTGAATATGTACATGTAAAATTTTCCTGATAATTTTCTCTGTCCATTGTTCTTGCACATAGGGCAGAATAGGATTAAGAGACAAAATTAACTCTGTCTGTAAGAGCACTGGAATACATTTCAAACTGGTATTAGTCAACTGAGAGCTCCATCCCACTTCTGATTCCTTACAGAGAGGGTTATACCTGTTCTACTTAGGAAAAATTAGAAAACATGTTCAAATGGAAAATTAAATAAAAAACTATCAACAAAGAACATTCCATCATTAGCCTTTTGTGTTTCGAAAGTACAGGGATGTGAAAGTTGAGTTATGTAACTCTAGGGGCACCACTAGTCCTGACAACAACTAGCTAGTTGACTGCTGACTGAAGTTGACAGTTGTAGTCAGGCGAAATTCTGAAACAAAACGATACATTTCATGGTGCTCTTTGGAGGGGAAACAGGCTTTATTTTATTTTCCCCTAAATTATAAATGCCTTCCTCTTTGTCAGAAATTTGCAAAAGAAAATTGAAGGGATAGAAGGAGGCCAAGTGGGAAATTTAGGCCATATTGAGTACAGAAAATAAAATACATTTAATTAAATGAAATTATCTTATGCCAATCCTTTTTTATCCAGACATAAAATATGGGAGAAAAAGGAAACCAATGGCAAATTAGATAAAATGTTATATCATTGCATGATCGTGGAGCACATATTTCTTTCCATTGCAGCCACTTGCATGCAAACCATTGTTGCCTTGCCTCTCACAACCATGCCTTGTTAAACAGCATCCCTGCTTCTATACTTCTCTCCTCAAATCTATTTTTCACACAACTGAGCGACAATTTGTAAATGGAAAACAGATCTTTTAATACCTTCCAGTGGCTTCCCACTGCTCTAGAATAAAACACAAACTTATTACCATGATCTATATACTATGGATTAATCAGGCCATTCAGAGCACGCCATCCTCACGTCCAACTGCTTCCTCCATGCACCTGTGCCCCACCCCAGCCCCAGCCCGCACTAAGGTGAGGCTCAATAAGAATAATTTCTTGGATATTTTAAGTACTTTATTTCCTCAGGACCTATTCACCTACTGATTCTTCTGCCTGGGAGATGGTCTTTTAAGCTAGTGATCACAGTTCACACTAAGGAAGAGATTTCATATCATGTTCCAGTATAAGTATGTGTGTGTGTGTGTGTGTAAGACTGAAATGAATGTTTCACAAAACAATACTTTCATTATCCTTACTATGGTATGCAACTCTGTTTTTCTCTATTTTATTTATTTTTAAAGGGCTGGTCATGATCCTCTAAACTGATTTTATCAGCCACTATGTTATTGCAACTAGAGTAGAATTATACTATTATTTCCACTCATCATATAACTGAATTATTGCCATTCCCTCAAATGTTATCTATATATGAAGTTTGTACCTGACTACCCAACCTAAAATAGTCCTTCTTATTGTTATTCTCCATTGAATCATAACATGGTTAAACATTTGTTTTATTTGTTACTCTATTCCAATAAACTGTACAATCCTTTCAGTAGATGCCTGCATTCCTCTTGTTCATTTTATCCAGTGCCTTGTAGTTTATCTGATACATAGTATAGACCATGGGTTTTTAACAAGGTGCCCATTGGCTTGAATTGGAATTCCAAAAAACATTATTCTTGGGACGTGTTGGTGTGGGTGTGATATGTTTATTAAATAACACTTAATAAGGGGTTTGTGGTTTTCATCTGACTGGCAAAGGGATCCGTGGAACAAAAAGGTGAAGAACCACTGGTATGGATCATATAACCTCTTTACAGTGCCCTTGAGTATGTAGTGATTGCAAAAAGTCATCTTGCTTTCAATTCCCCCAGATCATTTGTGACTAGAATCTTAGTTGTGCAGGTAAAATGAATGAAGTAAATATTCATTAAATGAAAGGAAAAATTGGATCCTAAAGGGAAAATTATTGTATCCTGTCGTTGCTATAACAAATTTCCACAAAATTGCTGACTTCAAACAACATAAAATTATCTCACAGTTATGGGCACCAAAAGTCTGAAGTCAGTATCATTGGGTTGAAATCAAGGTGTTGGCAGGTCCTGATCCTTCTGGAGGATGTGAGGGGGAGAATCTTTTCCTTGCCTCTTCCCAGCCTCTTGTGGCTGCCAGAATTCCTTGGCTCATGGTTGCATCCTTGAGATCTGGGCCTCTGTCTTCTCCTTCCCTTCTATTCTGTGTGAGCCAAATCTCTCTCTGCCTCTCCCTTATAAGGATATGTATGATGCATTTAGGGCCTATCTAAAGATTCTTAATCACTTCTGTAAAGACTTTGCTTTATGAGGGAGCATTCATAAACTCTAGGGATTAAGAAATTGGATATCTTTTGAGGGGCATTTTCACCCTATCACAATTCACTTTGCATTGTTATCAAAGATCCATGCTCATCAATTATTCTTCAGTAGTACTCTTTACAGTATTTGGCACTGATAGTATAATTAACAAAGGAAATTCAGAGGCATTTAAAAAGGTATGCTTTTTTCCTTAAAGACTGGACTTCACTCTTCATAGTATTAAGGAACATTTCTACTGAAAAGAGTGACAATTGAAATAAAAAATCCTCCTGATTCTAGAGAAATCTCATGAATAAGAGAAATCTCAAAAAATAAAAATCTTGTACACTTGAAACCAGGTGTAACTCACGTGATATTGGGCATGCAGTGACCCAACACTTTTTGGAATGTACTTTATCTTTTTAAATTTGTTACAAAACTTCCTTGATGTGCTTACTATTTTAGTTCCCATTTTTTTGCCCTTTAATATTAGGAACAAAGTGACCATATCTGCTCCTCCCCTTCAGATATTTAGTCATTGACCTAGGAAAGGCAACCAGAAAACTACATTCATTTATGTGGCAAAGACCCCAAATCACAGACTTCACACATTCTCTTATCCCCAAACCTATAAAATTTCCAGTTGATATCCACAAAATCAGCCATCAGATACCTTATCATTTGCCCAAACCCTGGCTTCATTCTATTTCATTCTATTTAATTGAATTGTCAAAGCACTGCACAAATAGCATACTCATATTCTGTTCAAATTCTAAAAAGGAAGGCCCTCATGCAGCTAAAACAAGATTGAAATCTTTCTATGTTGAAGCTAGTGAGAATGCAGTTCATGGAATTGAGGGATCCTTCTTCCGAATAGGTTTCAGAAACAGAGTTCAAGTTGGGGCAAGTATGTGGAGTAGAACTAACAATCCAAGAATCACAAGAGAAGCTTCAAGCTCCAGAATTTAATGACAGAGTAGATACACAAGCAAATGGCTAGGATGTATAAAGGCCTAGAGGAAAGAATTGAAGGTCCTAATGTGTATATAGATCACACGAAGAGAGGATCCCAAGGGTACCAACCTACAGAATATTTCCCCAGCCACCCTGACTGTTATCATCAGTGCCTTAGTGAGGAAGAACTAGAGAAGAACGATATCTGGTATTGTTCATGGTTTATCGGATTAGGTCATATCCACAGAGAAGTTTTAACCATGCTCAACAGAATTAATTTTCATCTTCATAAAACTCATAAATAAAAATATATAAAAATCAACAACTTAAAGTACCTTTTTATGTAGGTAACTTGACAGGATAATTGCTACCCATGTATTCACATCACAATTTTGATACATAGAGTGTAAGTGGTAGATTGGAAAGATTGAAGAAGACTTTATTTTATAGGAGAGAAAATGAAACTAATTTCTTTCAGCCACTATTATTTTGACTTTGTTCTTATACTCAGCTGAACCCAATCCTAACTGACACATTGTTATGTTTTATAATTAGCTGTGTCATTGTGCAATTGATGAAATTCACTCAAATTTATACTGTAGCAAAATGTCAGCCTGTGTAGGGCTGCTAAAAAGTTGGTAAATATTGTGGGGTACTCTAGGAAAAAAAAAAAATCTAACTTTAGGGAAATAGTTACATTTAATTTAGTTAACTTATTTGAGAATAAAACTGTAAAATCCAAAATCCATTTCTGCCCTTCTGCAATCCTTACACAGCTTTGATTTTACTGCACCTGTAGTTCACAGTTTTCCTTGGTTATTTTATCCCTTCCAATTTTACATGTGACTTTTATCATCTAAGTCACCAGTCATCAGTTAATCTTATGTTTTGATGACATGTTTCATGGCTAAATTTTTATAATGTGGAAAGAGTTTCAAAAAATATGGAAAGACATTAGAAGGAGTGGTTAGGTATTTTGATTTCACAAGTCACATGCAAGTTACAACCGCTTTGATTAAAAGACAGTTTGTCCAAATGGATATAAAGATAATTTATATCTGTCATTCAAATTTACTTTTATGATACTTCCTTGATTCATCATTTAATTTTCTGTCAATCTTATTTAGCTGTTTAAGTGTATAAATATACTACTTAATCTAATTAATATGCATTTCTGTTCCAAATATAGACATATCGCATATATATGTTAATTTTTTCTACATCTCCATGAACCAATTATTTTATTTCAAAGGTAAAGCTCTGGGCCATATTTAGTTTTCAGCTAAGATGATATTTGAAAAAGGATAAGCTCAGTTTTGCTGTTATCCTTAACCTTATATTTCAGATTCATCAGGTTTCTATTAATTCCAGACCAGTTGCAATGAGCATGGAGATGAGGAGTAGTTTTATTTATACTTTGTATTAGTCAGCCAGAGGGGTGCTGATGCAAAATACCAGAAATCAGTTGGTTTTTATAAAGGGTATTTATTTGGGGGTAGAAGCTTACAGTTACCAGACCATAAAGCATGTTACTTCTCTCACCAAAATCTATTGCCACGTGTAGGGGCAAGATGGCTGCTGTCCTCTGCCAAGAGTTCAGGTTTCCTGGGTTCCTCTCTTCCTGGGGCTCTGTTTCTCTCTGGGCTCAGCTGCTGTACTCTTTCTACAAGGCCAGCTGTAGACTATCGGGAAAATGGCTCTGTCTCTCTCCCTGGGGCTTCTGCCTAAGAAGCCATCTCTAGTGCTCTGTGTTTTTTTCCTGTGTGTTTACTTCCCAGGCTCCAGCTCAAAACTCCCACCTCCCTTCTCTGCTGTGTAGTTTTCTTTGTGAGTCCCTTGCCCACCAAGGGGGCAGGGACTCAACATCCTACTGATGTGGCCCAATCAAAGTCCTAATCATAATTTAATAAGTTAAAAGTGATACCTCCTACAGACCAGTTTACAAACATAATCCAATAACTATTTTTGTAATTTATAAACAGTGCCAAACTACTACATACTTGAATGTAAATATAGTTAATTTCATGATTAATTTTGGTTCATCTCCATGGTTTCACTAAGGGGGCTTGCATAGTGATGTTAATTTGGTCTGAAGGGCCATATTGAATATATCTTAGTCCTGTATTCAAAAGTGTATATGCTAAATGAATAAAACACAACATAGATTTAAAATATCACATGTGGTGTTTGTGGTGATCAATCATGTTATTCACAGTAGCCTAACTTTGCAATTTACATGAACTAAACAGCAAGTGTTTTTAAAGTTGTGTTATATAAATAGGTGGTCACAAAGTATGTGATTTTTTTCATTGATACTTGTGCATCTAGTGTATGGTCTTCCTATAAGATAACTTTATAAAATGTTTAATCACTTGTAATACAGGTAGACACTTTCTTATAAATATGCTGTTCTATAAATTTTATTTGGAAAACAGTTATCAGTAGCATTAAAAACACTTTCCCATAGTCTCTGTGTTTTAAAAGTATGTTGTCATTATTCTACAATCACATATTTGACCTGTAATGCAGTTGAATTTTAGTATATTAAAAATGATAATGGGAAATTGTTACAATGAAAAATAAGATATTTTTAATGTGTTATGCTTAAATATTTTTAATATACAATCATTTTGACACTCTTGGACAATATAAGATCTTCAAATATACATACAACATATTCAAACAATTCCTTCCAAGAAGATGTATGCATTTCAACATAGCATAAATCTTATGTGAGGTAGGTAATTTGAGGTATTATCATGCTCACTAAAAACAACTTAGCTTATTTCAGAAAACTAAGTCAATATAATAAGAATTCAAATGCAGACAACTTAAAAGGTGTACAGTTTTTAAGCCTTTCCCTTTAAGAGATAGCATAAAGAGAATATTTGAGAATTATATATGATAATTCATATAAAATATTTAGCAACCTGTTTAGTCACAGCAAGTGCTCATTCAGAAGCACTCCCTTGCAGTAATAAAAATCACATTTGTTGTCATGAATCATTAATTTACATAAGGCTTTTGAAATGTCTTTTTTAATGGATGATTTTTTAAACTTGTATAATATAGTCACCTCAGGTATTTTAAAAATGACAATGCCCTTCCCACAGAAATGGTTTTATATGTTTAATTGTAAATAACACGTTTGCAATTATGATATTTCAACATTTCCAGTGAAAAGAACTTTAATGTCCCTTTAAAAAAAATCAGGTATGCTAGAAATTGCTGATCAAGTCGGGTTGTCAGTTTATAAACCAGATACTGTAATGAAGAATTGTATAATCCAACTTGCCTATTCACCCTTTTTCAGAAGTATGAGAAAAATTTCATCACTAAACTGCTTTGTTTCTTGAGTTAGAAACCATTTCTGTTTTAAACAGTTCATCTCTAAATGCAAAATTGGAGACAGAAATGAATATTGCCCTATTGACTAACACATAATTGACTGTCACCTCATAGTAACTGCACTGTAAACAAGTCTTGTATTGTTTTACTTTTGGAAAATGAACAAGGGCGTTCCATATCTAGCATCTTGTCGATGTTCTTGTTAAAATGGCTAAAAATACAGAAGTTTTAAATATGGCTAATTTTGACTTATCTATCATAATAGTGTGTGAAGTATAATAGTAGTTATTACCCAGATAATTATTCAAATATACAGCATTCAATTTTCTTAATTAGTTTCTGTTATCCTTCATGAAGGAATCACCTATTTTTTTGTGTGCGTGGACCGTATCCAGAAAAACTAGTTTTAATAAGACAACTCCAGTTTTAACTTACCTGTCTGAAATATGTTTCCCAGAATATTCCAGAGCTGAAGATACCAAGCACTATGCTGCTGTTGTCAAATTAAAAAATGCTCTCTATAACCATCTTTTGAATATAAGACTGGTTATCTTCCTTTGACAAGTCATTTGCATTTCTTAAAAATATGTTGTACCAAAATACATTAGGCTCAAGAAAACCTCAATCCACGTTTTCTGCTTCCTGCACCTATCCTCATAAAGAGGATATTGTATTTTAACACTGTAGAAATTATTTTTCCAGAGATTATCTACTATTATATGTCATCTGCATACTGAGGAAATCAACTTCTATATTCCAAGATACCTTTCCTAAAGTATAAATGATCGACTGATTGATTGATCACTTAAGGAAATGGCTCATGGAAAGGGGAAATTTTTGTTTACCCAATGTGTTTATTTTTCTTAATTGCCTCCTACCTATTACTTCCCTGTATTTCATAGCTTTCCAGTTGGCTTTTCTTGAACTGCTGTCTTATATTGTTATATAATTCTTTTATGTGTTTTTAAAAATACATTTATATAATATGTCCTTTAGAGGAAGCACCAAATTTATACTTTACATTTGCCTTGGTACCTATTTCAATTTAGTATCTAAAGTAGCTTCTTGATAAATGCTTAATGATTGTTTACCTTGTATTTTTCCTTTAAGAGTATGAGGTATCAACAGACACTAAATTCCAAAGCAATATGCAAATTAGCAAAACCCCACAAACTTAGTTTTGGAAAATGTCCTGACCATTCACTTTGCTACTTTTCCAATTTAGTACATTAATTCCTGCATAGCCAAGATAAACTGTGGAACAGGAAAGATGAGTTACTTGATATTGGAGAAAGCAGGAGGATCCTATAACTCATTTTTGGCCTTTTGTTTTTTAAAATCTTTGCATTACTGTCTTTGAGCCAGAGCTAATTAACTAGTAGGAGTAACGTCCAAATAACAGCTGTATTGGGTTAATTCGTTATTGTTGACATAAGTCCATTAGGATTTGTGAAAAATAAATACCACAAGTATGTTCCACTAATCTGGATTGATAAGGAGGAGTTTACTAAAATCCTCTCAAAACGACTTAAATTAACATTGGGACACTGGTTGTCTAGCCTGGATTTCCACACTTATGGTTTTATACTTCTAGTCTTTTAAACTCTGGGAAACAAATACACAATGACAGGGACTCAATAGAAAAATAATTCATAAAAACTGGAGCTAATAATAAAAATATATTTTATCTGTGTTTGAAGAAAAGAAATACTTTTTCCAAATCAGGGATAACTTAAAGAATTTAATTTACCAGTTCAGAAATTGTATTCTCAAAGCCAAGGATATGGTTATATATATATATATATATGTATGTATGTATGTGGTGGTTTGAAGCTATATATTCCCCCAAAGAACATGTTCTTAAATTTAATCTGTTCCTTTAGTGTGGCCCCATTGTAATTAGGACCTTTTGATGAGTCTACTTTCAGTTTTAATGAGTCTACTTTAATGAGTCTACTTCAGGGTGGGTCTTAGTTCTATTGCTAGAGTACTTTATAAGAGAATGAAATGCAGAGAGAAAGCCAAGGATTCAAGAGCTGGAATTAATGAAACATGAAACATGGAAGAGAAGGGAGAGTCCAGCAGACACAGCAATGTGTCTTATGACAGTGGAGCCAAGGATCAATAGCAACTGGTCTTTGGGAAGAGAACATCACCTTGATGGTACCTTGATTTGGATATTTTCCTGGCCTCAAAACCATGAACAAATAAATTCCCATTGTTTAACTTGACCTATTTCATGGTATTGCTTTGAGCAGCCTAGGAAACTAAAACAATTGGTATCTGAGTTTTCTTATACACGAAATCCAGAAATTCAAGCAAAAAATAATAACTGATACTAATTGAATGCCTACTTTGTGCGAGGCACTGTTCAAAGGTCTTTTTCATTCTTAATTCTGACAATAAATCTACTAGGTGGGGCTTTTATTCCCTTTTGCAAATCAGGAAACTGAAGCTTTGAAAGATTGTCCAAATAGCTATGTGGTAGAATTAGGAACAACTGATTTATTATGATCATGTTTCTGTAAGTTGGGTTCATACTGTTGACCCATATTTCTGGTAAAGTGCTTTTGAATGCTTTATATTAACTTGACAGTATTTAAAATAGCATTCTTATACAAAAATTGAATTTTTCCCTATAAACCCAAGATGGCATAATAACTTTATAATTATACATGGTCTGCTGTTCATATTAAAAATATATACATTAAATATATTTAAATGTGTGTAATCACTATTAATATTGTCTTAGCGTGAGGTAGGTTCTGATGAAATTTTCTGTTGGATTTTAATAGCAAGGTTTTTATACATTTGGAGTTGGCTAATGACATTCACGCCTCCTTTCCACTTCAGCATTCTTCTCTCCTTCTTCCACCCACTGTAATGTTGGGGTGAGGTAAAGTTGACCTTTTTTCATTTGCACATTGTCATTTGCCTTATTGTCCTCACCTCATGTATACACTACCCGGTAGTGGGAAAATGCATTCACGTGTGGCACTTGGTGAGATGTCTCTAATGCAACTCATCAGTGTTCTGAGAACAAATATAGCACAGACAGCACATCAGGTAGATATTTTTATAAGCTACTGAGCCTCTGATTAGCATCCGACTAGCTATAGTTAGTAAGATGTGTGCCCTGCCAATGATTTATGGTGATTAACATAATACAAGATTGTTTCTCATCTTTAAAATATGCCTTATCAGCTAGCTTAAGGAAATAACATACACGCACAGACACACACACATATGATGTTCCTTGTGAGAAACTAAACAGAATAAAATACTTCTTATACTATAAAAAATGATTTGCAGTAAGTAGGATATATTTGTGGAAATATTCTGTTGGGATGAAGGAAACAGTAGAAATATCTTTATTGTGAAGAGCATGCTGGCAATCAGGAAACTCCATACATGGGGCTACCTATTGATAAAGGTCTACCTGATAAGGTTAAGTAGCTCTGGATAGATAAACCTGGGTCTGGAATTTGAGCCTTAAGTTAAGGTTTCAATAATTCCTACATTTGTACATTTCACAAATATTGTCTGAGTATGTGCAATTTGACCTTAATCTGTGTAAATTTCTGGTGCTATGACAATGGGCAATGTAGGTATGGCACCTGTCTGCATAACCTTTACAGCCTGATGGGGTAGACAGGTGTTTAAGGCAGTGATGAACTGTGGTAAATATCATGTAGGAGAGGTGCATCACAGGAGGAGGAAATCTAGTCAGGAGGCCAAGGAATTTCTACCAGAGAAAATTAATTTCCGCCTGGGACTTAAAGGCTGAAAAGGAAGTAATCAGTGAAAAGATGGGTGTGTGTGTGTGTGTGTGTGTAGGAGGTGAGTGTGGTTGCCTGGTATTCAGCAGGCATTTTTCTGAATTTTCTCTCTTGTTTGTAACATGGGGCAATTTGATCACACAAATACTAAGGCTTTTTCTTGCTTGCTTAGGAAAATGTTTTCTTTTTATTAAATCCTAAAAGCAACATTACAGTAATGAGACTCAAGGAGTCAAGCTCTCCTAGTGCTTAAGCAATATTCTTCCTGATCAAAAGTTTTACATCCTTTTAAAGTTACAATAACATTTTTGAACCAAAAGGTAATAGACTCATTCCCAGCATTATTAGAAATCTTGTATTGGATCATATTAACTACTTTATCATTTAGCAATTGCTATTAGGGTAAGCTAAATGATAGTCTAGGGCTTGAAATAATCATTGCAGTCTCTAATTTTCTTGCAGCGGTTAGTGTGCGAGGTGAGAGATACTGATCCTTTTAAACCTGAAAGGAACCCATTGCTCAGAATCAAATCAAATTCCATGAAGAAAATTAATTTCATGCAACCTGGCCTGTAAAAGTGACTTCATTTCATCTTGCAGAAATAATATATTTAAGAAATTTAGACCATCAGAATCAGGACTAATGTAACTTAAATCCTTAAGTGTTTCATAGCAGCTTCTAGCCTCCAACTCTGACAACCCTTCACCTCTAAGAACATGGAAACAAGGGACAGGATTTAGTGGTAGTCGCAAGAGGGTAGAATTTGCTAGTTGGATCTTATGGGAAATAGATTTGAGGCTGAAGCCATTGTACTAAATTCAGTGTCAAAACTACCAAGACATAAGGATATAGTCAGCAGATGGTCTATGTGGAAACCATTTTCTGGAACACTGGAAAGATTTAGGTTCTCTCGTTGTTTGGTAACGTGTGGGCACAGGGCACTTTCTCCCTCTATGTCAAGGTGTGGCCTTTTTTATCTGAGACCGGTTCAAGAAAGAAGAGACCTTCTCTCAGTTAATTATTTTTCTGGATAGATTTGATAAACCTTCCTTTTCAAAGATGCTAAAGACCTGTATTCAGTTTAATATGAATTGAAGAGTATTCCTAGTTATAAACACATGCTTTTTAAATTCAAAATAAATTTGTTTTAATGGCAAAAGTTCAGGAACGAATGACAATTTTGTGGAAAAGACATCTCTAGTGATAGTCCGCAAATAATCTCCTACTTTGAATTGCAAAGGCAGTATGATACAGTGACAAAAAAAAATGCTTGAGTGAAATGTGCAGATTCCAGTATTTCTGGCTCTGAAACTCTAAGCGATATATTTGCCATCCCAGTTTTTCATTTTTTCCATATGTAAAATGGATTGTATAATAATCAGACTCTCAAAAGTTTTTTGTCTGGATTAAATGGGATTCCATGGGTAAAGAATTTACCATGGTGATTGGTACACAGCAAATGCTCAGTAAATGTTTGCTGTTATTTGTCCAAATGTAGGGGAAACAAGAGCAGTAATAACCACAACATAAGTGTAAGCTTGGAAAGAACATTAATATTTTCATAAAAATCTGTGATTTGAAACTGAAGACCACTTGCTCCTCTCTCTCTACCCATCTCATATCCTGCCCACACCAAGGATTGAGGGTGAATGGCATTGAATTTTATGTAGAACATTGTCATTAATGTCAGTCAATTAGATCTTTTTAAAAAATCAACAAAATAAATATTGATGCCATACTATACACATCCCTGTTCAGCTTTATTCTCAGGGTTTCCTCCTTAAATTTTCAGAAAAGAATAAAAACTTCCTATTTCAAATAGCCTCTATTGGAGTGTAACCATATCTCTTTCCCAAATATAAGTGTTTCTCAGCTGTGGAGCATAACTTAAAGCCGCACTGTGAAAGTAAGCATTTGTTGATGTTCAGCAAGATCAGCCAGAGAGTGAAATAGTTTTGGTCCTGCACCAGTCACCAGGATAGGCAGCAATAAAATGATTCAGTGTACTCAATCCAGGACTCATGACACAGAGCCAAAGAATGCTGCCGTCAAAAAATAAATTAGCGGCAAAAAAAGCCATGGGCATAAACAATCTTATAGTTTTCACTGAAAAGCAAATTAAGTATATACAATTTTTTATGAAGTAAAGAGACTATGTCAATGAAACACCAAATTCTTAATGATTACTAATTGAATATTAACTTCAATTTTTTTTTTTAAAGATTTTATTTATTTATTCATTTATCCCCCCCTTGCTGCTTGTGCTCGCTGGGTCAGCTAACCACGCCGTGCGGGCGGGCTTGCCTTCACCAGGAGGCCCCGGCAACCAAACCCGGGGCCTCCCATATGGTAAACGGGAGCCCTACTGATTGAGCCACAGCCGCTTCCCTTAACTTCAATTTTTAAACTTCAAAAATGCTGATTTAAATTTTTAAAATAGTTTTATTTTCTAAGTACCCTATTCATCCCATGCTGTTCAGTTAAATCTATATTTCATAAATCTCTTGCATGTTATAGTGGGGTGATATTAACTTAAGATGCAAAATAGTCATTAGCAAACCTTCCAAAATATTTTAAAAATGAAGTTTCAATTCTGTATTTGTAATCTTCATCCATATTATGCCTATTACATGCTGCACAATGTATTTACACGCCCTATAACTTCATCTTGGCATCAGCCCTACTAGGTAGATGATATTATACTAATTTCACAAATGAAGATAGTTAGATCTAAAGAGTTTGATAACTTAGGTTTGATAGCTAAATATGTAGGTGAATCTGGATTCACACTTATGCTGGCTTTCCTATAAGTTGCAAACTTTTTGATAAAAATTAAATTTAAGAAGTTATACATGTATATATTTTAAAGATTCAAATACCCCTTCAAGGTAGATTACATAAAAACAGCATCTTCCCAGTTTCCTCCTTATAGACCATTATTTTTAAGCGTTTAGTTAATTATGTTGGTATTTTCCTCCATATCCATAAAGCATTCTACTTCTTAATTTCTCAGTGCTTGCCATTATCTACTGACAAACCACCAAAGCATCTGAGGTTTTAGTGCTCTTTAAACATACAGCTCCAAACATAAAACACACATATCCCCTCTCCCCCACCTACCTCATTGTCAGTTATAATTTTGGTTAGTCATAATTCATATTTGGAACAATAACTAAACACATATATTATGAGTATGTTTTTTCTTGTGTAATATCTTTTTCATTGGGGTTAATTCCTCCATTTGCTTAGTTAATTTGTACTTACCAATTCTTCTTGATTGTGATAAATCTATTGTCCATAATTCAAACATATTCTGCATTCTATCAATTTCCTCTTCTGTCTTGTCCCAATCTGGAATGGTTATTCTCTAGCATTGAGGGATTCTGTTTGCCTCTATCTTTGACTGAATCATCTGCTATTTGGATCCCATATCTTCTTTAACAACTGATTACCTTTATTTCTAGGAAACATATGTATGTGTTGAGTCTTTTCAATATGGAAACTTAGTCCATTTTAGGAATTTTTTTCTTTTATATCCTTATCCTATTTTCTCTGTTCTCTCTTTCTAGAATCCCTACTGTTTGTGTGGCCCTCTTGTACTGCCTCTCTAATTTTCTTCCCTTTACTATTTTCTATTCCTTTGTCTTTTTGCTTTTTTTCTTAGAAGCTTCCAAAATGAATCTTCCATTCTTTCATTTATTTTTTCATTCTTTTAATATAATATTCTTTTAATATTCAATAGGTCTTCCTTTTTCTACGAATATTTTTCTAACCTGTTATTCTTTCACTGGTACAATACTTTTATTTCTCTAATTTTTTGAAACTTAATCATGGTGTATGCTTTTATTTATATAGCTAAATTCTATTTGCTAATATTTTAAAAATATGCATCTATATTTTCAGATTGGTTTATAGTTTGCAGTTTTCTTTTCTTGCACTCCCTTTGGTTTGGTATTGGTAAAGGTAGCCTCATAAAATGACTAGGGAAGTGTTATCTCCACTTATTTTCTTGAAGAGATTTGTAATATTGATGCAAATCTTATTTAAACATTTTGTAGAATATTCCAGTGAAACTCTTTGAACCTGGAGATTTGCTTGGGAAATTTTTAATTATAATTTAATGATCTTAATAGTTATAGGATGATTCAAATGATCTATTTCATAGTGGGTGAATTGTGGTTGTGTTTTTTGAAAATTGGTTGGTTGCATCTCAGTTATCAAATTTAACTGTGTAGAATTGTTTGCAGTGTACCCTATAATTTTTGATGTCAACAGAGTATGTAGTAGTGTCAGTTTGTTACTGATGTTGGTAATTTGTGTCTTTTCTTTTTTCTTTATTATTTGTCTTGCAAGAAGTTTAATTTTATTGATCTTTCAAAGAACTGGCTTTTTTTTTTTAATTGATTTTTTTTCAGTTTTCAATTTTATTGATTTCTGTTCTTTGTTAGTTCCTTCATTCTACATGCTTTGGTTGTATTGTGTTCTTATTTTTCTAGATTTTTGAAGTGGAAGCTTAGATTATTGATTTGAGACTTTTCCTTTTTTTCTAAAGTATGCATTTAGTGCTATAAATTTCCCTCTATATATTACTTTATCTGTATACTGCAAATAATGTTTTCTTGTATTTCCATTTTCATCTAGTTGAATGTCTGATTTCTCTTGAGACTTTCTCTTTGGCCTATTAATTATTTACTAGTGCTCTTTTTAATTCCTAAAATTTTGGATATGTTTTCTGTTATCTTTCTGTTATTACTTATTTCTAATTTGAGTATATCATTATCTGACAGACACTCTGTATGATGTGAATTTTTAAAGAAGTAATGAGGTATATTTTATGGTCTAAGACATGATCAATCTTGAGAGATATGCTCCCTGGATACTGAAAAGAATGTGATTCTGCTATTGCTGAGTAGATCCTTTTTGCTGTTGATGCTGTTGAATCTTTCTACATCCTTGATATAATTTTGTCTAGTTTTTTTAATATATATATATATATATTTTAAATTTTTTTTATTGTGGGTAAAAATCAAATTTTTCACAATACATACCAATATTTGTAAAATGATAAATATATATGCATATATGTGCATTTACTTACAAAAATGTTATTTTTATATATATTTTAAAAGGTGCTTAGATTACCTAGATATTACAAAGAAATTACAGGGATTCCCATGTCCCCCACCTCCCACACCATCCTACACAAACATCCTTCATCAATGTGGCACATCATCTGTAATGGACATACACATCCTGGGGCTTTGCCACCAAAGCATAGACCACAGTTCACATTGTAGACCACACACTCTCCCACACAGTTCTGCATGCTATATGCTGACGTAAAATGGTCTATATCTGTCGCTGCAACGCCACTAAGGACAACCCCCAAGTCCCGAAAAAGCCCCTGTTTTTCAACTGCCCTTCCCCTCCCTGCCCCGAAAGCATCCGGTGGCCACCGGCTCTACCTCACTGTTATAATTTCTTCCATTGCTTGAATCCCAATATTTCTACAACAGAATACCATTGATGGTGTTGAATATTCTAAATATAATTGTGATTTTTCTATTTTTTTCTATTCAATTAGTTTTTGCTTCATATATTTCTACAGTTCTAGCATTTGGTGTACACATATAAAGAGAAAGGGGATGCTTTGAAGACCAACACATCAATTATGTTAAGGAATAAAAAACAGTACTTTAGTTCTGTGTGGCAATGGGTGCACATTTTATGAGGGCATGGGCAGCTTTAAAGTGTGTACTCTGAGCTGTCAAGCCCAAATTAGAATCTGAATAATGCATATTAGGAGAGTGCCCTTGTAGGATTTGCACCTCTTTTCTTGTACCAAAGCTGGGGTGAATGTTTCTTTACAGTAGCTTCTTTACATTGGTTTTAAGTTTTAAAACAAAGTCCTTTGACTTTCGGCCTATGGTTTTAGTCTCTATTTGGGACTGATGGGAGGCTTGGCTCCTTTGTTTCACTCTTAAGTTTAAAATAGATTATAAAATCATTTAAAAAAGCAATAGCAGCTTCTGAATGCTGACAGCATATGATGTTGACAATAATTTATATACACACCCAGACAGACACACATACACTTGGACAGATTTATAGAATTCATAGTAAATTTCACTGAGGAATAATTACAGTACATGTAGGTCTACCATTTTCAATTTTGCTTTTCCTTCCCAAATGCAGTTAAGCTACCTGCCTTATGATTTATAAGGTGAGGAATTCAGGAGCGTATATGCCATCACGTTTGAAGATGGAACCTCTGATGGCTGACTGCCAATATGCAGGGGTAGCCAACAAAATTGATACACAGCCTGGAGCCCTTGCACAGTGACTATAATGGTACAATCCTTCCTTTTAATAGTTTCTGCAGCTGTTGCCTCTAGGTCCTATACGCTACTGATTTTTAAATAGTATAATTGTTTCCTTAAAAAGCATGTCTGGCTAATTTGCCAAAGCTCTGATAGAAAATTTCCAAATTTCCATATGTGGAATCAAAATTCTAACACAGGTTGTAAAAATTCACTGTGCTCAAAATCATGATCTCTTTTTTTCCCCCAGTGTGCTTTATAAAGTACAGCTGTGATTTCTGTTGCATTTACTTTCATAGTCTGAATGTGATTAGTCAGGTAAAGACACTGGGTGTAACTTTGTGAATATTTAAGTTGTATGTGTAATGGGGCCTTGATGTGGACAGCATCACTAGGAGAGTAAAGGATCCAATGAATGCTTTATTGAAGTAAAAGAAGTATTCAGTCTGTTTTAGAATTTCTTCCAGATTCAGTGCATTTTCAGGACAGTGCCTAATCTCAGGTGATTTATTTTTTAATTTTTTTTTGAGAAATAGTCCAAGGGAATGAGTTTCCTAGTGCTTCTGCTTATCCCACTCTGAAAATATGTGATAACAAAAATAAATAAACTTCACAATATATAAGATTTGGTCACTACCATCTACTTCACCTGATAAAAAGATAGCAAGCAGGGCTGGTTTTAACCAGCACAGTCAAGTGGGTCAGGGCCTGGAAGGACAATCAGAAATACCTGACGCCTTTTCCCAGGCTCCTGGCAGCCTGGCCGTATCCTGGGTATTTAAAAAGAAAGAGCCATCTCCAATGACTGAAGGCCTACATGGAGAAAGAATACAGCAACTTTTTATTTCTGGTAGAGACAACAAAATCAAATCATCTCCTTATTTCAGCCTCACATAAAAATGGTGACACTATTTGAGAAGATAGTCTTGATAGGAGCAATCACAATGGGTTTACTTTTTCTCCCAGTAAAATTTGGGAGGGAAAAAGTTTTCTTTAGCCCTCATTTTCCTTATTTGGGTTCTCATGGAAACACATGGAGACCCTTAGATTAACTGAGAATTGATTCACTTAACTATAGGGCTTTGATGCTTAAACGATAGAGCAACTTTCCTGCTTGACATTTGGTTGATCATAGGATATATTTTAAAACAGGAATACATTTCATCTGAAAAAAATACCAGACTCTTGTTAAAAAGAATTTGAGAAATGGGGTTTGGTATGTACGTGAGGTTGGTACTGCTTATATCAGTGGTAGATAATGTTTTCTGATTCTCCACCTCCCTGGAGGTAATCTGTACCTGGCTTTCATGGTTCTCTTTCTCCATGCGGTGCAAAGTTAGATTGAATGAAAGGACATTCCTTAGTTATGTTACTCATGAAGAACTTATAATCTGATTTAGTAATTAAACACACTAACCAATTTCATATGTTTTATAACATTTTGTTTTTGAAATATAGGTCTGCAATTCCTTATTTGCATTTCTAAAATTAAAAAACGTGAACAACCACATTTTCTCATAACTCATTTGGTGGCAAAACCTGACATGGATCTATTAATGGTCTTTAATCATCTCATGTAGTGTGACTCTTCATACTCTGATAAATATTGTTATAAATGTTATATTGGTCTGTTACAGTGTGCTGCCACAGTCTCCAATGTATAACAGTTGCCTCATATTAACTTTGTAAAACCCAAAGAAGCCTCACTTGCAAAACATAGCTGGCCATAAAGTTTTCTTATAAGGAACTGTGGACCTTTTATTTTCCTTTTCCAAATTGGTTTGTCTAGTTTGGTTTAAGCTCAATGAACTAATTTTGGTTATTGTTTTTGAAAGACTCTCAGTGTATATAACTAACTTTGCAGTTATTCTTCCTCTGGCCATTTTATCACAAAGGTACCATTTTATTATTTGATTTGAAGAGGCTCAGTGATTAATCATTTTTAAGGTGAGAAAACTTAAGAAAGCCTGAACTGATCTTGTATAAACGGATCTGAAAGCTAGCACACAGATTAGGCATTTAAGGTCTGAATTTTGATAGTTGGCCTAAGGAAAGAAAGGATGCCTTAATCTAGCGTTATTTCATGATTTAGATAACAGAAGAATTTGTCATTTTTGTTTTTTCAGTCCATCTTTGACATTTCTTTCTTTTTGCTCAAATGCAAAAACAACCAAAAAGGGAAGAATATTAGTATTTATTTGAAAAGAGCAGTAGTGTGGTATATTTACTTCTACTATTAAATTTCAAATTTGGAATTAGGTGTCACTTTTTACCTTAACATAATTAAAATCAATGATCCCTAATAGAAGGAAAAGAAATAAATGTTTATAATACTTTTTAGTGACAGGATTAATGGCAGATTACTAATTATCTGTATTTACATTTTACTTCATTTCACTTTGAAATATAATTTACGTTATTGATGGCATCTCAATGAAAAAGAAATAGTATCTGTAAATAAAGTACTCATAATTTATCTCATGAGTCATTTTACAAAGTGATCTTCCTTACATGGGTTAAAAACTGTAATTTTCACTAAGAAAGATTAACAATAGAATATTATATTTTTTCCTTTATACAAACAGGCAATGAGATTGATTTTTCATAAAAATGTTTGAATATATATTTAAAATAGTATTGCATTTGAGTACTCTCAAAGAAAACATTCATTTATTCAATGATGCTTTCATCAGTGTTTTTGGAGCATATCTTTAGAAGATGAAATTCAAGAAAATCTACATTCTATTTTAGAAATGTGTGTGTGTGTTCCAAAACTAATTTTCTTATTAGCTTGGTGAGTATTTTATTTACTGTATTTGCTTCTCAGTGATTTTTGCAAATTACCAGACATTGCATTCTCACACAACAGGGGAAAAAAAAAAAATCTATCTCATTACTGAGTGTTTCCAAAGACTATGTATTGAATGCCTACCTTATTCCTGGTATCTTAATGTTATTGGGAAACAACAGGAACAAAAACAGATAAAAATATTCCAACCTTCTTTGGGGCTAACAATTTTGTGTAGTGAGAAAGTCAATGTATACTTTAAATAGATAGGAAGTCAGAAAATAAGGGCCAGAGAAGGGAATAGAGAATAGCAAGGTAGGGGGGAGGTGGTTACAGATTTAAAAAGGGTGATCAGAGAAGGAATTAATGAGAGGATAATATTTGAGTAAATACCTGAGATACGACAGTAATTGAGCCATGTGGATAGCTGGGGGAGAGAATTTCAGTGAGAGCAATCAACAAGTGCAAAGATTATTGCGCAGAAGCATGCTTTCTGTGTTCCAGGAAGTATATAGAAGCTTGTGTCCATGATATATGGTTTTGTCCCATAGAATTCTGAAATATTAGTTTCTAAAATGGTATTTAATTTGTCATGTATAATTAATGCATCGATAAATTAAGGTTAATACATGTGTATTCCTCTAAAGATAATACTGTGATATCATTTGCTTCCACAATAATAGAAATGTTATATAACAGAATATATAGTAGAAAAACTATATCTAGATAAAAGGGAGAAAGGGCAATGAGACCCACATGTTGGTCATTACTGGTCTTCCTGCATGTGGAGCATTGCATGCAATTCTGGCTAGTTTGTTTTAGAAAGGCTGCTAATAACTAGGAGTCTGACCCAGAAGAAAGATCAATATAATGAGGAAACTTAAAAACATATCATATAAAGAACATTGGAAGGAACAGATTGTTGGATGTGCATACTAAAGTCTTCTAAGGGAGAAAAGGTGGGCAGAGGGGAGATGATAGCTATCAAATACTTGATGTTTTGTCATACCAAAGAAGTATCATTGTGTTTTAAATCTGGAAATTATACCTGAGATATATTGTTCAACCCTTTATTTACATATTTCTCTTATGTATCCTGAATTACAATTAGACTTTCTCCATGTGGCCTTAGAAGGTAGAGAAAATATGAGTAGTTTCTCTATGAATATAAAAATATAAAGTTTTTATAGCCCTTAATAAATTCCTAGCATATGCATTCTTCATCTCATTTATCTATTTAGTCCTTAAAATAACCTGATGAGGTTGTGTTCCAATTGAACACCTGAAGGGCACAAATTGGGGCTGTAGCAGGACCAAAGAATGCACCTGGCACTGTCAGACATAAGCTTTATTTGGACTTATGGACAGGAGAGAGTCTCTGGCAGTGGTGGCAGCGGTCTGGAAAATGAAGACAGTGCTCCACAAAGAGATGGGAAAATGAGGGATGATACAAAGGGTTTCAGAACAAAGGCATTCCATAGGGTATGAGAACAGAATTCCTGCTAGGGTCTGGTGACTGCATCACTAGTGATGTTATCGCAAGAATGAAATTTTTCTAATCAGAGGAGATTGTGGTTTTGATACCATCTATACATCCTTTCCCCTCCAGGGAGGGTTGTTAACCTTTAACTTATGTCTAGGTCATGCAGGTGGCTATGTGCTGAGGGCTTAGGGGAAGCCCGGGCCCTGGGTCCCCACAATCCACCCCTCACAGCAGCCTACATTGACCATAGGACAAGCATTGCATCCATATTCTATAGCAACAGTATAAAAGACAACAGAATAATAGGAGTCCTCTATCAAAAGCTAGTAGACCTATAAAAACATATCTCCAGGACCAAGAAAGAGAATTAAATCAATCAGATAGGTGGTCAGTATCTAATTTATCAATGTGCTATATGTGCTCTTGCATGTGCTTTAGAGCTTGTGAAATATTACAGTAGTGATCAGGAATATATACACAGCATTGAACACTAATGAGGGCACAGGTCCCACCTTGTGCCACAGTAAGAATGTATAAATCCATCTTATTTTGTAAAACTACCTTTTGTAGTTGGATAGTTTCTTCATTTAGTAAGGAAATGCTACTTTGGAATCATTAAGGGCTCGAGCAGTGTGATTGGCTAAAGCAATTATGTGTTTTTCAGTGACAATTGCAGCACCAAGTGGCACAAAAATGACGAATCGGTAGAATCACCAGGGGGTGTGCTTTACTCTATATCTAGCCTTGATCATTTTCCAGGTACTAGGAGTATGGGTTAATGAGTCATAGAGGGTGGTGGGGACACATGGCTGCCCCACATGCATTGTCTGGTTCAGTTATAGGGCAAATATGGCCACTCTTTTGTTCTTAACCATCCTTTAAGGGAAGGGTAGGCCCTGGCAAATGAGTGGTAGGTCTGCCATTGGATAAAGGTTATTATTTTCTAGCTTGATAGTAAAATTACACAACTCAGGGAATAACTACCCCACATCACAGGTTCCCTCTTATCATTCTGTGCAGACAGGGGCGATACAATCTAGGCTGACAGCTTCAGCTGTTAACCATCCTAAACCATCATATACAGCATATCCTAATAAAGGCCCGGGCATATTCACCTGTTGCTTTATAAGGGGAAAAATATAATTACGAGTCTTACTGAAAGACGGCAGCTGGATTTCAGTCTTAAATGAGAAGGTCTTGTTCCAAACTTGTCCATACATCATATTCTGCCATGCCAGCAAGGTGTTCCACTCTGTCCAATTTGCAGGAGTTATGGTCCAAGGAAGGCCAGTAGCACTCGAGGATTGTAAGTCTGTGCAAACCAAACATTTGGTTCGATAGCGGGCATGGGTTACTGCTGAAGCGCACTGTAGAAAGATATTGGCTAGGGTGCTATGGGCAAAAAGAAAGATGTTTATAGGGAACAATAAGGGGCAGATTGTGCTGGTCTAACAGTATAAAGCAACATTTCCATTAGTACAGAACAAAGTATCAGGTAGGGGAGTCCTATGAGGAGACTTCCAATAACATACATTTTCCCCTTCTAAATTTTTTGAGCTTTCCACGGTGACATAAAACACTAGTTTAGGCATAAGGAGAGTCCACATAAACATACATAGGTCCCCAGTGGGAATAAGTGACCCTGGATTATTAATAAATGTGGGAACCCTCTAATCTTTACATCTAAGATATAGCTTGGAGTCCTGTTTCTCTGCCCACATAGAATTCACCTTATCAGTTCCTGCCATAAACAGGAACTTTCCTGCTTATCTTATCTCCCTTATCTCCTACCCTATCTCCTATGTATATCTCTTAATGTTTCTGTAATCTTGCTTCCCCATTATCAGCCTGGAATTGATTTATAAGCCCCATACCTGCCTTTTCCCCTGCACCTGCACCCTTTGACTATAAAAAAATCCTGAATAAAAAGTGTACTAGGGATCAGCTGGAGAGTACAGCTTCTTCAGCTGTTCTCCCCCTTATCTCTTTCAACCTCCCTGTTAAGAGTAATCTCATTGCTCTGTCACAGGCTCTGCTGGACAGATCCCTGCAAGACTTTGCAGGATGGATTCCTGCAAATAAAGATTTTTACTTGCAAATTGTAAATTGTGGTCTTATAACAATGCTTTGGGTGACTCCTATTCCTCATGAGCTTAAGATTCCCAATCAATGAGGCTGCATAGGCCAGTACCATGGCCAAAGGAACTGATTTTCCACAGTTTGTATAGATTGAGGTGTAGGCAACAATAGATTATTACTTCCCCTTTTGGGCTGTAGGGCTGCTGGCCCTTTAACTTGTATTCTCAATGCCTGCATCCGCCTGCTGTTAGTATTTCAACAGGAGCAGGGGCCACAGCAGCTCGTTGGGCTGAATTTAAATGGGTCAAGAATGGATACTTAATCCCTTGTAAATATCCCTTATCACTTTTTACTTGTACCTTTAAAAGGCCATTCATCCATTCTATAAGGCCTAGGCCCATAAGGTTATAGGGTAAATGGAAAGTCCAAGCAATATCTTGGTCCATCGCCCAAGATCAGTAAATGGAGTTCCTTGATCACTGTCAATTTAGGCTGGTGTCCCATATAGGGCACTTAGCTGTCCTACTGGGAAGGCCAATGAGAGTCCAGTGGCAGTGTCTGCAGCAGTGAAAGCATATCTTGGGAAGCAGATGTGGCTCAAGCAATCGGGCTCCCATCTACCATATGGGAAGGCCCGGGTTCCATTCCCAGAAAGCTGGTGGCCCATGCCACAGAGAGCTGGAGCAGCAGGATGATGCAACAAAGGCAGATGCAGAGGAGAGAAAATGAGAAATGCAGCAGACCAGGGAGATGAGGTGGCTCAAGCAATTGAGTGTTTCCCTCCCTCACTGGAGGTCCCAGGATCAGTTCCCAGTGCCTCCTAAAGAGAAAGATGAGAAGAAAAAACAAGCAAACATGGCAAGAACACATAGTGAAGGGACACAGAGAGCAGACTGAGAGCGCAAACAACAATGGGTTGGGGAGGGGAGAAAAAAAAAATCTTACAACTCAACAATAAAAAAGCAAATGACCCAATTAAAAATTGGGTAAAAGACCTGAATAGACTTAAAAAAAAAAAAAAAAATCTTGTCCCTCTCAGTGTGGGTGGGAACCAGTATAATCCCCTTGCCACTGTTACTGGAGTCTGTGCTCAACTAATATGTCCCATCCAATGAGGTAATTGTTGCAGTTGCCAGAGTGAGCACAATGGACACTCATGGGTGATGCCCACTAGCTGCTGGCGAGTGACAAGCAATTGGAACTGCTGGTCTAAGTGCGACAGGGTCTGGTAACTACAATGTCCACTCTTTTTATGCAGCCGTTACACCGCTTCTCTGGTCTCAATGGTATTGCTGCTGACCTTTGCGACGGCATCTACCTTAACATTCCCAAGAGGGGTGTTAGAGGGGTGGACAGGAACATGATAGTTACCTGTCACTGCTGGCAGGTGTCCCAGATGTCCTTCCATAGATCTCTCCTCCACAGAAGGCAGCCCATGACAGTTCATTGTTCTTGCTTCCAAGCTGCCATCTAGGTGGTGAGACCTTTGTATACTGCCCGACTATCAGTAGAGATTGTTAATGAGTCCCCAAGATCATGTACTATAACCATCCACATAGCTTTTAATTCAGCCCATTGACTGCTTTGCATGGTGCACATTTCCCACCAAATAGTGTCAGTGCTGGGCTGTACAGCCTCCGCTGTCCACGTGGGAGGCTGTTCGCTAGCCAAACCATCCGTGGACCATGCATTCTCTGGAACTGTTCCTACGCTTTCTTTAGTGTACATGTCAACAGCCATTTTGGGGGTTGTAATTTGGGCAGAAGAATATTCCATATAAGACACTGGTCCTAGGATCTCATGCATTTCAGTACTTAAAGGGCTATTGTTGAAGACACTGCATTGCATCAGGTAAGTTTTCTACTTTGTTAAGGTACTTAATTGTGCACCACCAGAGTGAAGCTTGTTCCCAGTATCTGTGATTCATTCCTGGATAGGAATGGCAGTCTTCAGAATGACTGGGCACTTTTGCGTTAAAGCTTCTACTTGCAGCAAGGCGTGGTATGCTTCACATAGCTGGATCTCGAAGGGGCTATATCATAATTCAGCCCCTTTCCATAATTGTGACCAAAACCCAAGGAGTACTCACTTAGAATGTTGCCCTTGCCACAAATCCTACCTGAAACAAATACCAGTGCTGGCCACATCCAATTCCCACTGTAAGTCAGGGTCTACCCCCCTTAGTGCTTGAGCCTATGCTACTGTCTTTTTTGCCTGCTGGGGGTCTTCCCATCCCCACGTACTACCTTTTCTAATTGGCATATACAATGGCTTTAATATTGAGCCAAATGAGGGCTGAATGTTCTCCAATGCCCCACAACCCCAGAAAGGCCATTAATTGTTTTGGAGTTTTGTACTTTATCTATTAGAGCAGAGGGTATAGCTTTTTTTTTTAAAAAAAAAAAATAAGTACCAAGGATTGAATGCACATGGGAAGCAGGTGCTCAACCACCTGAGCTACTTCCATTCCCAGCAGAGGGTATAGCTTTTGTCTTACCTGACTAAATAACCCCCAAGAATTTGACAGAGCACCCAGGGCCTTAGAGCTCGTCCCAATGGATTGCCTATCCCTGGCTTTTAAGATGAGATACTGTTGTCTCTGATGCTTCTATTAATCCTCAAAGAGAATTACTGGTTATCATAATATCATCAATATAACGAAATAGGATTATAGCCACAGGTTTCCCCCACATAGTCAGATCCTTTGCCACTGGACCATGACAGAAGGTTGGGCTATGCACATAGCCTTAGGGAAGCACTGTAAAAGTCAATTGTTGGCCTTCCCACCTGAAGGCGAATGCAGGCTGGCTTGTCTTGTCTAAGGAGATGCTAAAGAAAGCATTAGCAAGATCTAAAACAAAGTGATAGTGACATAACTGGGTACTAATTTCTTGCAATAAACCAGCACTGTTTGGAACTGCTGCATACAGTGGCAGTGTTACTTTATTTAATTTACGATAATCTACTGTAGTGCTATGTTCCATCAGGCTTTCATACTAGCCATACAGGACTATTGAAAGGACTATACATAGTTGTTGTTATCCCTACCCTTTCCAAGTCCTTAATTGTAGCAGTTATTTCCTGTTGCCCCCTCAGGAGTTTGTACTGTTTGTTTGCCATGATTCGGTGAGAGCACATTCACCCGGGACCATTTAGCTTGTCTCTTTAGCATTACCTTCATTACCCTGCATTGAAGATGGAATTCTCCTAAGTAGTCGGTAATGTGGCATTCTGGAGAATGTCAATTCCTAAAATAAATTCAGGAATAGGAGAAATATACACTATAGATCTTTGGAGAAGTAATTGTCCAACTTATAAAACTAAGTTTTCTTGCTTAGCATAAATTGTTTCTCCCCTATAGTCATCTATAGCCAGCACTGGCCCATGCACTCATGATACATTGCCATGAATTAAAGTATTCAGCACCCTTGTATATTAAGGCTAATACTCTTTGTTGATTAGTAGAGGACCAGTAAATGGTTAACTCTACATGTAGCCTGCATTCTGGGGATCCCCAGCTACTGTTCTCACCCAGGGATCTTGATAACCCCCTGCCCCCATGATAGGGAGCGGGAAGTGTGCCTGCCAATTTTTTCCAGGGGAGTGGAAGGCTCCCAGGATTGGGGTGGCAGCTTTTTTCCTATTTTCCCTTCTCTCTCAGCATTCTGAGGGGGCAGTTTCATAAAACTCTTGTCCTTAGGGAGCTTGCTCCAGAGTCTCTCTAAAACCATGTTGGGCTGTCTCTCAATTGTTTCTAGCTTGATGCCCACCACAATATCTACCCACATATGCTTGCATGACACACAATTAGGATCATCATGTCCTTGAGGTGTTTTCCCTGCTGCCTAGACCCCAGCCCCCTTTCTCCTTAGCCTTTCTGATTCCCCTAAGTCTGCTATAGCCTGCACAGCTCATGACACAGGTTGCCCCACTAGGGGACTCAGAATTACCACCAGAGGTCCATAATGATGGTTAGAAGCAGTATGTAGCATGGTATCTTTCATTCCTGCAGTGAAAGCTTCCCACAAAATTGGCAGCATAAATGACATGTTTCACCCCCAAACCCCATAAAACATCCTGTATTTCTTCCATGGATTGCCAATGAGGATGGCATGGTGTATGTCCCCCTTCCTTAGGCCATGCAGCCTTTCATCCATTAACCAACCATACCAATAGCAAAGCTGTTGTCTCACTAGAAATGGTATATAAATGTGAATGTAGAGAAGGTATATAAATGCCAATTTACTAATTTCCACCCCAGATACTGCAGCTACTTCTGCTCCAGTGTCCCATAGTCTTAGAAGCCAGTTAGGCAGGAACTCTCTAAATCTCTGCCTATACCTTTGTCCCAAATTGCCCAACTCAACAGCAGTACAGTCCCCTATGGTTATATGTAACTCCTGCTCAGGGGGTTGGAATTGTTGGATCCCTGGGGGTTGGTCTTATGACACCTTCCTCTTCTGTTGTATTTTATAGGGAGCACCCTTGGGGACTCCTCATCATCTTCCACTTTCCATTCCTACTCTTTCTCCTCATCTGAGGAGGAGTCCATAGGAACCCATGCCTTAGGGTCTCATCCAGGTGTGGTTAATATCCTCAGGACCCAGACTCAAGGCAGCCTGCAGCCCCTAGTTTGAGCATATCTACAAGCCAGGGTTTCTAACTGATTGCCTCAGTACAGGTGATCAGTTAAGGAATCTTTCATTCCTGCCTGTTATAGGTGCATATCCCTTTCCTACTTTAACACTTCCTCTAAGCAGTGCACAGAGGCCTTTGCCACTTGTTCTGCCTCAGGAACCACCTGCAAATCTCCTAACAGAAGCCATGCGGTAGCTGCCACTATCTGGAGGTTTCCCTTTTTCTTATTTAAGTGCAGCTACTCTGTTACCTATTGTAGAGCAGCCAGTATAACTGCCAGAGTTTTTAGGGTATCCAGATATTCTCTCGGCAGTCCCTAATCATGCAGGAGGGCAGCCGCTTCTCCCCACATGGACGTTTATAGGCCAACCCAGGATCTCCCCCACTGCTTATCCATTCCTTGAGCTCATGCCCACTACTGTCAGTGGTCCTGTGGTTTCCTGGCTCCTGGCTCGCCAATTGTTCCAACCCAGCTCCTGAAGAGCACTAGCTGGGGTGGCTGTGAGACCAAAGAATGCACCTGGCACTGAGTCAGACATAAGCTTTATTTTGACTTACGGACAGGAGAGAGTCTCTGGTGGCAGCAGTCTAGAGAATGAAAATAGTACTCTGCAAGGAGACTGGAAAATGAGGGGTAGTGTAAGGGATTTCAGAACAAGGACATTCCATAGGGTATGAGGACAGAGTTCCTGTTAGGGTCCCGTGACTGCACATATGGGGCCTGGTGATGTTGTTTCAGGTATAACGTTTTTCTGCTCTGAGGAGGTATGGTTTATGACACCACCTATACATCATTTCCCCCCCCCAGGGAGGGTTGTTCACCTTTAATTGACGTCTAGGTCATGCAGCTGGCTATGTGCTAAGGGCTTAGAGGGAGCCTGGACCCTGGGTCTCCACAGGTTGTCATCATTTTTCTTTCACAGCTGAGGAAACAAATTTCAGGGCACAAGTCACTTGTCCAGAGTCATGTGGGTGGTAAGGGTTTATTCAAGGTGTTCTCCAGACCCTGCATTCTTAACCCTCAACTGCCAATCAGGAATTTATTTAGTATTATGCCAGAAGGACCTTTCTAACAATGAGAGCCATCTGAAATTGGAATGCATAGACCTCGCAAGGAAATTAAATTTAGTATTACTTCAGGTGGTCAGTGATAGACTGGGCAACTGTTTTTTGAATTCATATCTGAGTAAAGAATTGGAGTAATGTATATCTAAGATTCCTACTAATGCTATTGCTTTGTGATTGTAAGTTATATATATGTTAAAAAGAATCAGAACAATTTATGTGATGACTTGTAGATAGCCTTATTTGTATTCTGTATAAGTTTTTGAATCAATTCTATTTCATTTTTATTTATTGCACTCTTAGTTGCTAAGCCTATTTGCCCAAATCAAAATTGATGGGTTAGTCACCAAAAAATCTGAACTAGATATTTGCATATCTAATTATTCTTTGGATTTGTATCAGAAACTAAAGACATTTCTCAATGAATATGCAGTTTAACATCTGATGATAAATGCTTTATAAATGGTTTGTTTTTTTCATAAAATCTAAAATATTTGATTAACTGAAAGTTGCTACAAAATCTATTCCTACAATCTTGTTTTTCACATGGTGTGTCTTTTAATGATACAAATGTAATACTCAAGCTTTTGAAGGTCAAAACACTTTCCACGAAAATATTAGAATACATTTTCTAACCTATATTTTATAAATACAATCCTTATTTTTTATTGTTAGTTTATGATTCCATTTCTAAATGAACTGAAGCAGTGATTCTTAACTGCTGATTGGATATACCTCAGAAAATAGAAAGATGTTTGCTTTTAGGTTTGACATAAAGGGGTGCATAGGCACTTATTTTATAAATAGTCTTCATTCTAAACATGTCAGATCAGAGCTTGTTATTTCACTCATTAAAATGTCCTTGCTGCTTGGTTTTTTCAAAATATTGTTCCCCCAAAAGGTCAATTTTCTATTTGCCTTTTTTTCCCCAAGATTGCCTAATTATTAAGTAAGGCTTTATACTTCCCCAATGTATGTTTTTTGTGTGTCTTCCACATATGGCAAAAATAGTGTCCCCAATTAAAATGAAATAGTATTCATATTTATAGTAGCACTCTTTTTAGTTTTTTTTTTTTTTTTACCAAGTATTCATTCTATTGTACTGACTACTATTATCCTTTGTCCATATGTATATTTGTAATGTGATCTATATTTTTAAACGCCATCTCATCACTAAGATCTTCCCTGGCCACACTATTCAAATGGTGATTGTCAACACTTCCTATCCCCTATTCTGCTTTATTTATATCAATATTTATTACTTTCTAAAAGATTGTGGTAGATTGAGTCATGTACTTCAACAAAAGATGTGTTCTAAACTTTAGTCCTCATTTCTCTGTGTTTGAACCCATTTTTAATAGAATTTTTTGATATGTTAAGGTTAGTCAGATTGTGGACTCACTTGTGAATAGGATCTTTAATGATCCTATTTAAGTGTGGACAAATTTAATCAGGTGGCCCTTAATGCATATTACTGGAGGCTATATCAAGAGAGGAAATTTGGACTCATTTAATAGTGGAAGCCAGGAAGCAGAACAAGTAGAAGCTAGAAGTCAGAGAAAGTAGGAGGAGAATAAGAACTTCACCATGTGACAGAAGTAGATAGGGAAGTTAAGGAAGCAAGCCATCACCAGATCTCTACAGACTCCAATAGAATACATGCCCTTGCCAACACCTTACTTTAGGACATCTGATCTCTGAAATCATAAGCCAATAAATTCTTGTTGTTTCAATCAACCTATTGTGTGGTGTTTGTCATAGAGACCCTGGCAAAATAAGGCACAGACCTTGTGCTATTTTTGAATGTTGTTTATTGCTTGCTTCCAAACTCTAGAACAGCTGCTCCATGAAAATAAGGACTTCTGCCTGGATTGTTCAAGGTGAATGTCATTCACAGCCTAGTAGGTTAGGTAAGGACTCAGTAGGTAAGGACTCAATAAATATTTGTTGAATATCCCCATTTCACATGAAAGGAAACTGAAATAAAACAAAGGAAATGATGTCATCAACAAACATATAATGAACAGCTCTATGTGCAAGGCACAATGCAGGGAATGGGAATAAAATAAGATAAAACAGATACAGGCATATCTAGGAGATATTGTGGGTTTGATTTCAGACCACTACAATAAAGCTAGTGACAAATATTTTAGTTTATCTATGCATGTAAAAGTTATGCTTATACTATGCTGTTGTCTATTAAGTGTTCAATAGTGTTATGTCTTAAAAAACAATGTACATACCTGAATTTATAAAAATACTTTATTGTGAAAATATGTCAAACATCACCTGAGCTTTCAGTGAGTCATAATCTTTTTGCTGGTGCAGTGTTTTGCCTTGAGGTTGATGGCTGCTGACTGATGAGGGTGGTGATTGCTGTAGGTTGGGGTGGCTGTTGCAATTTCTTAAATAAAACAATGAAGTTTGATGCATTGACTGATTCTTCCTTTGATGAGTGATTTAGAACTTCTTTCATTGTCGAAGTCAGTCCTTTCAAAGGAAAAGCTACTGCTTTTTCAACTAAGTTTATGTAATATTATAAATCCTTTGTTGTCATTCCCACAATGTTCATGACATCTTCACCAGGAGTAGATTCTATCTCAAAAAACCACTTTCCTTGCTCATCTGTTAAAGTTTCATCCTGAAATTACAGCAATTCAGTTACATCTTTACACTCCACTTCTGATTCTAGTTCTCTTGCTATTTCCATCTGAAGTTACTTCCTCCACTGAAGTCTTGAACCCCTCAAGGTCATCCATGAAGGTTGGAATCAACTTCTTCCAAACTCCTATTAATGCTGATATTTTTACCTCCTCCCATGAATCATGAATGTTCTTAATGCCATGTAGAATGGTGAATTCTTTCAGAAGGTTTTCAATTTATTTTGCTCAGCTCCATCAGAGGAATTGCTATCTACAACAGCTATAGCCTTACAAATTGTATGTCTCCAATAAGACTTGAAAGTCAAAATGACTCCTTGATCCATTGGCTGCAGAATGGATGTTGTGTTAGCAGACATGAAAACAACCCTAATCTCATTGTACATTTCTATCAGCATGCTTGGGTGCATTGTCAATGAGCAGTAATATTTTGAAAGGATTCTTTTTTTTCTGTGCAGCAGGTCTCAACAGTAGGTTTAAAATGTTCAGTAAGCTAAATTGTAAACAGATGTGCTGTTGTCCAGACTTTGTTTTTACATTTTTCAGTGCACAGGCAGATCGTATTTAATATACTTCTTATGGATTAGGATTTTCAGAATGGTAAATGAGCATTGGCTTCAACTTAAAGTCACCAGCTTCATTAGTCCCTAACAAGAGAGTCAACCTGCCCTTTGAAGCTTTGAAGCCAGGCATTGACTTCTCTCTAGCTACGAAAGTCCTAAATGGCATCTTTTTCCAATAGAAAACTGTTTGATCTACATTGAAAATCTGTTGTTTAGTGTAGCCAGCTTCATCAATTATCTTTGCTAGATCTTCTAGATAGCATGCTGGAGCTTACATAGTGCTCCAAATGCAACTGCCAGTGGTCAGAGCTGGATGAACAAATCGACTTATTAATTGTAGAGTAATTTGAGAACTGTTTTTTTATATCTGAGAGAACAATTTTTACTCATATTATGGCTTCTTTTTCCATCTCTGAAATTAAACTTATAAAATAAGCAAATGTATAGAGAAACAAAGCATCAGCTTTATAAAGGCACTTGTCATCTGCTGTATTTCTTAAAGTTTTGGGTGCTAGGCACAGTTCTTGTCAAGAAAATGACCCATAAGAGGAACAGTATTAGATCTACTGCAGAAGTCATTTTTAAAGAAAACCAGTCAGTAGTTTTCTCAAAGAGATAACCAGCTGTTGTTTCTAGCCAATTTCATGCGGGTTGATTCCTTACTGAATACTTATTCCCTCAAAATTATTATTTTATACATGGGGAAACAAAGGTGGGCCTCCATAACATTGACAAGGATGATGATTTCATTAATGAATTGATTTTGAGGCCCAATAATTTCAAGTACAATTTTCTGCCGATTTTTACAATAGTGGTAGGACAGGAAAAACAAGCGTATAGTAAACTGTTACTATACAATATTTTGATTTACATGTAAAATGGAGTTAGGTTCCAAACTCAGATAATTTTAGCAGACTTTTCACTTTGGTGAACATCTGTCAGTACTATGTTCATTACAGGAAGGCGAGCATCCTTGGTCCGTCCTTCTCATCGCTAGGGTAGTTATATTAAACGGTATCTGAGAAGTGATCCTTCACTGATTTCCAAAATGCCCACTAGGAGGTAGTATACTCCACTGAGAACCACCCCCACCAATAGGAGTCCGATTTGTCAGTCGCAGATAACAGCAAAGAGAAAGAAAACCTCCTCTCTTCTTCTACAGTAGGCTCCAGCTAATTTTTCTCATTTGCTGCCTCAGAACCATGCCCTTCTCAGGACAGTTGCTGGCGTGAATTACCCTTCCTGCAAGGAAAATTCTAGATCCTCACATTTTGAAATGGCTTTATCTTCTTGTTTCCTAGAGGAAACTTTTATCCCTTCTCCCCCAATATACATACTACCACCAAAATTATATAGAGGGATGAGGATAGATAACTAGATACCTAGAAAGATGTAGATAGATAGGTAGAGTGGATAAACAGATATATAAAGTTTTAAGCCAACAAGATTCAAATAAAATAACTTACCATACCTAACAGAACAATCAGCATCTTAGCGTAAAATATTTGCGTTCAGGTTATTTCAATCTGCTCCAGAATAACGGGTATGCTATTGCTTTACGTTTATGTAACTATTTAATTGTTCATAGAATGTCTCCAGAATAAAGTCTATCCAAGTGGGAATTCAAATCCCCATCTTTTCAGAGGCTAAAACTTATTTTAAATAAAATGAAAGTACTTATCTCTAGCTTCAACTATTTAATATCTATATATCCTTGATCAAGGGGAAAAAAAAACAAACTTTTGCCTTGGGTTTCATCCATGGCACCCTGCTACATTATTATTTATATCCTCAAAAAGAATGCCTTACCTGGATATAATAAAATAGTGTTATATTCACATAGTCATCATTCTCTGATTCATTGTTGCTGTAATATCGCCGAAAGTTTTAAAGTGGGTCAGGAATATAAGGCAAAAGAATCATTGCTTTTTACTTGAGCACCAAATTGTCATGTCCAAATCTTGCTTACACAGCATGTTCTCTGGGTGCGCACTGTCAGTTCTTTATTGTGAGTTCTCATGTTTATTGCCAACTGTTTGCTAAAGTTTTAACTCTAAAAAGGATGCGGGCTTGGTTACACATGGCAATGAAATTTTACCATGCTGTGACTTGCAATCCAGTGATCAATACTGTTATTTTTTTCTTAGCTCTGTAATGTTCTCAGTCATATTTGATTTTCTGATGGCTGTTATAAATCAAGTTTCAAATTACCCATAATTTTTGGATTAGAGAACATAGGTAGAATTAGTAACTTCCTACTTAATAGCACTGCTTACATTTTAAGAAATAAGCATAAATAAAATTCTACCAAAGTGGGTCCTTTAAAATTGAATGTCATCAAATAAGTACCTTTAGAATAAATGCAAGAATCAGTGTAAGATAAAGTGGCCCATTATAGCTGTCAAACGAGACACCTCGAACAAAGTAGTGTATTGATGATCATAACATTTTCCTCCATAAAGAAAACAAACCAAAATTATAGTAAGTGTGGTTAAGTTAAAAATTTTACGTACAGACGCTAAAATAAGTGCAGTAATTATTGAGAAAGTTTAGGGAAGCATTTTTCATGCCTGAACTTTTCTCTCCATATACTTGAATGGGATACTTGGTGAAATAATTTAGGTCTTTGGCCTACAGTGTATGGAAAATCAAAAACAAAATAAATGAAATGAAAATTAAAACCAAAACAAACAATGAAACCAGCTCTAGGTTTTGAGATCTAAAGCTTGGGAGGCAGCATTGCCCCTAACAGAAATTTTGTGAATCTGTGATGGCTATCTGTTTTCTAGCAGCATTTACGTTTTTAAATGGAGACAGACATTTTATGTCTGTAGGATCCAGAACAGTTCCTGGCACACAGTAGAACCTCAATATGCTTGTTGATTTGGAGTAATTGAATTAACTACCTTGTGCTATTGATGTAGCCAAACAAATGAAAACATTATGCAAATCACTGTTAGGCAGCTGTTTGAAGATAGAATCAGTATAATATAGTATTAGTACAAACCACATGCCAAAATTAAGACTCCTGGCCCTTTTACTGCCAGTCCTTTTACCTCCAAATGTAAACATCCAGAGAAAATCCTCAAACTGGTCTTGTTTAGATCATTTGTGTTATCCTGAACCAATCACAATGAGCCAGAAAATTGGGTCCTAAGATTAGCTGGAACTTTGATCTGGACTGAGACGTGATATAATTGAAAGACTGTCCAAACTCATATGATTGGAGTAGGGCAGGAGCAGTAACCCAAAGGACATTGGAGTAGGTTGTTAAAAGGATAAATATGCAATATCTTTAAGAATTGAAAATCATGGAGCCTCTTTCCAAAAAAAGTACATGTACACTCAAACACATACTGATTATGTTTTATTACAAATCAAAACTGATTGTTTTGAAACCTAACTTCCCTTAATCTTGAGCAAGTTATGGAGGTAGATGAATGTGAAGCAGCAACTGACAATATTCAGGCTCCTCTGCATGTGAAGAAAGCTTGGTCTTCAGAGGTGAGAATGAGGCTTGGTACAGCAAAGCAGAAGTAGGAGAGAGCTGAGTTCCTGGATCCAGTTATGTACTAGATTTGTTTCATCTATAATTTCTAGTTATAGGAAACAATAAATTTAGTTTTTGTTTAATTTGGTTTGGGTGCTGTCACTTGTAAACCAAATAATCATTTTCAATACTGTTGGTAACTCGCAACATATCAAGAACAACTGCATTATAATTTAGGAAAATTATTGGGCCTCAAAGTCAATTCATGAAATTGCAAATACCTTATCTTTTAGTAATTAATTTTTTAAAAATTTTAAAAAGAAGCTTTAGATTACGTAAATGTTACATACAAAATATATAAGGGATTCCCAGATGCCTCATCATCTCACCCTCCCACACTTTCCCACATCAACAACATCTTTGATTAATGTGGTACATTTGTTACAATGGATAAACACATATTGAAGCACTGCTACAACTGTGGACAATAGTTAATATTATAGTTTACACTCTGCCTCGCATAATTTTATAGGTTATGACGAAATGTATAATGGCCTGAATCTGTCATTACAATATCATGCATGACAATTCCAATGTCCCAAAAATGACCCCATATTATCCCTATTCTTCCCTTTCCCTCCTCTTAGAACGTCTGGTGGCTTCTGCCTTTAATATCAATGGTAAAATTTCTTCCATTGTTAGAATAATATTAAGTCTATAATAGAATAATGATAAATCTACTTTAGTCCATTTTTCATTCCCCAGTCTTGAGGATTTGGGGATGGTGATGCCCACTCTGCTTCTAATTGAGAGGGGGCTTAGATTCCATGGGGCAGATGGGTGTAACTATCTTGCTTGCAGTTGCAGACACTCTCTGTTCCCTGGGATGGTCGTTGTCCATTATCATCTCCTTGTTAGTTGTCCTGGGTGAATCTAAAGAACTGGAGAGTAGATGTTGCAACTCTAGTGAGATTCAGGGTTCAACAGGCACATGAACAGATCAAAGATTTAAGTCTCTGGGACATATATTTAACAAATATAGTGATAACTATAGGTTCACATGTAGGGAAACTATAAATGAATCTGTTACACTGGGAAGCATAAATTCAAAAGTAAGGCCCACTGACAGGGTACTGAATTCCTGAGCTTGTCTGCCCTGCTTATAGTATCTAGATGTCTCTAGAGCCCTCAGGGGCCCTGCTGTTTGAGGCACTGTTTACTTGTGGCAGTCAATGAGATCATGCTGAGACATGCATAAGTATTACCTCTTGAATGACCTCTAATTTTAATTATTTTTTAATCCAAATGCAGAGAAAGAGATTGCATGTTGTAGGACATATGTATTTCCAAATTCTCCTTAAATTAATTATAAATTTCTTTTCTTGAAGGAGAGTGTCTTGCTAATTTTTTTACGAGGTACACACAAACTGTTCACAAAAGGCCATGAGAATAAGCCCATAAAGGGTAAAAAATTTAAACTCAACCTGGGTTATAGTCATAAATGTTAAAAAATGTTGTGTGCTGCCTCAGCATCTCTTACTTTGGCTAATTTGCCTAGTTAATAAAGTTTTCCACCTCTGGCTCCTGAACTCCCCAGGGTTCAAACCCACATCCACAACCACCACCCACACCACCCACACGCCTCACCCAGAACCCACAGCAGCCCCCTCAGAGCTAAGCTAGCGTTTTCCCCCCCCCCCCCCCCCCAATCTTCTCCCCCCCCCCCCTTTTGGGAGCATTTGCTTTAAACTAACCCATCTTTGACTCCCGGAGCACAATAAACAAGCCCATGGGTCCCTCTCCTTGTATTGGTGTGCTTCCCACCATCTGGCTGAGCCACCTGAGCCCACTGCACTTGCCCTCGATCTCTAGTGGCTTCCTCTCCCTCTGGGACCTGAAGAGTAACAAACTACATTTTCTCATGCATTATGGGCTCAGTTTACTACCTGTCCTCCACGGGGACCCAAGTTTAAAATCTCCAATGTAACTAATTCGAAACAGTTATAGAGATGAAGTTTTTAAAATTCTGACACTAAGAAATATGCTGACAGTTTGTGACTCATTTAGCGAGGATTGCTCTCTTGATGATTGTCTGTCACAACATTAAGTGCTGCATATTTTTCTTTTCCCAAACAACTTAATAGCATGTAAACTCCTTATTCAAGTACTGAGTTAGACTTTGTAAAGCAGCTACAGATCTGTCTAAAATCTATGGCTTCCCACACGTTTCCTGTAGTCTTTAAATTAAACAACAATAAAAGCAACAATTAGACATGAAATGGAAAATTATGTATTCTGTTTTCCTGAGTCAATTTAATTCTAGAGTCAGTTTCCTTCCATTTTAAATCTCACGTAAATCACTTTAAGCATTTTGAAGATAAGCACATTTCTTTTCTTCTATTATATCATTCCATACAGAAACATGTGGATAACAGTGGAGCCCCATGTTTGTTTGTTATTTTAATGCAAACCATATGGTTGATGTTAAAATTAAATTGTTTTAATTATGGGAACAGAAAAGCAAAATTTATTATTCATTTAGTCAGCCTAACAATACTCTCCATTAAGTCCTCTAAATTAATTGAGCACATCATACAGATCAGTCTCTTAAATGACAGACTAAATTTTTTATTGTTTTGGCTAACTTGGTTAGGTGTCTTGAGACATTTAGAAAAGCTAGTAGTATACTAGGAAACTGATCACTTGATTCCAGACAGAAATTTCGCAGAGCAAAAAGGTAGTAAATACTTGTGATCTGAATCTATAAGCTTAACTGTTTTGATCACAGAAATGTTCAAATCAGACACCTCTCTTTTCTCTTAATTCCCCAGTTAACTTATTTGAATCATTTTTTATTGTCTTAAGGATCCAAATGATCAACTAATTGTGCAATTGTCATGGTAATGAGTATCTTTTATGTGCCTGATTAAATTTGAAGATTTAAAAAAAAAGCAAAAATTTATATTTCCATTCAATACTCATTGTACAAGTTGGAGACAAAAGCTAAAAATACCACACGTTCTAATTATTATACCACCTGGGGTGAGTAATTTGAATAGTTCAATGAGTGCAGATCTTATAGTTACATTTGTCTTTATGCACAAATTGATATAGCCAGAGTATGCTTAACAAGTTTTATGCCAGTTGGTCAGTAATTTGAGATATTTTAATACATGGATAATGCAATAATGAATTTCTTACTTTCATCCAAGTTAGACTCATTTATAAATACTATATTCAGTGCTCTAAGAAGAAGTTTATTATTACTGGGAAAATTTTTATTTGACATGGAGAAAAAATGAATAGCATTAACTGGTTTGTTTTGATCCTGTAATTATAAACTTGAAAATATTCCAGTCAAAATTACCAAAAAAGAGAAACTATATCAATGTTTAGTTGTGTTATAGAAGAAAAACAAAAAACAATGTGATACTCCTTTTATTTTATTGTTTTCATAGGAAGAAAAGGAACACATTGGTATTGAAATGATCTTGAAGTTGATTATTTAGTAAGACTCAAAACTGCTTGAGTTACAGATTTGTGAGAAGCTTCGATATAAAGATTGATCTTACCCTTCTAAGCATCTTCATATTTACATTGATATATAAGGTCAAGAAAATAAATTCATTAGTTTTTAATTGACACAGTATCTTTTGTATTAATATTTCTAGAAGAAAAATAACAGATAATTTCTTTTGTATTTTATGTCTGGTCCATATTGGATGGCTTTGAAAATGTTGAAATGCTCTAAAAATGGGTCTAAATAATGCATTCTGTCCTATTTTGTACAACTTACTCTTTCATTTTTTTAGATAATGAAAAGACAATCTCTATCTCCCCATTTTATCTTGCCTTTTTTAAAGGAGAAAATTCTATTTGTGGCATACAAAGAAAATTGTTTCTCAGGTTTCCACCTTTTCAGTCAAATTACTTCACTGATAAAATCTGTGATGCTCACCACTCATCCCAGAAGTCATGGGATATGAACATACTTCTGTTGTAATAAATGAGAATGTAGCTAGTTTCCTAGGAACCACCCATGGCAGTTAATGAAAATGAAGTGGTATGTTAATATTCCAAATAGACTTCCATTTCAAAAGTGCAGAATCATCAAATAGAATTTCTTCATGTTATCATACTTTTGCTGAACCGTAATGGTTAAGAAATAGTGAGTATTTGAATCCCACATACTGTGGCCAACAATATGATGCTTATTCTCTCCATTAAATTGAATTTAAAAAACTTCTCTAAACAAAAACTGTAAAACATTGTTTTACTTGAGCTTGGTATTTTCCCTGTCATATTTATATGCCTTACTGTGATGTCAAGATCATATATATCTATAGAGGCCAAATGAAAGTAAAGATAATGGTGTAGTTTTAGTGAGATGCCTTTGCATACTTGTGTAATGAATTTGGATGTTTCTGGAGACAATGCTTCTTCCCCCCAGTTAATACATCAGCTGGAAAATAATAATTTCAAAATGCCACAAACAATAAAAAATAGTCAAAAGTGCAGGACAAAAAGCACCACCCAGGGCATTATATGTGAATATTTGTACTTCTTTGTAACTCAGATCTGCCCAAAGGCTTCATTGGGTAGTTGGAGGCTACATGTACTAGGAGTACATATGAAAAAATGATTATTCAATTATATAGAAAAGTATCCAGTTATGTGACTAATGGCATTTTAAAATAGATTAATTAGATTGATGGTAGGGGATGAATAAATGACTATTTAGATAAGTAGGACTAGTGGTAACTACAAAAAGGAAACAGGTCCTAATGGACGGAATACTACAAAAGCACAGCAAATTATGAACTTTATCTGAAATGGAAGAAAACACTTTTGTCTCTTCATATTGTGTGCCCTCAGATTAATCTCTATGTCCATTTCAGTTTGAGAAATGATAAAATGAGAAGATCTCTGTTCTCTAGGGCACAAAATTAAATAATAATAGTAGAAGCAATGGTCATGGTGGTGGTGGTGGCAGCATGAGAGAACTGTGACTGTGACCACAACTATTAAAATTAGATAATGCTCTTTCTATATCCTAGGCCCTCTCTTTAGAACATGTGCTTTACATGTACTAAATTCATTTAAGCTTTGCAATAATGAGTCATTTTTAAATTATTAGTAAAATTGTTTTAGGCTTATAGATTCTTAGTAGATCTAGTCATTGAGGTTTGAGTACATTAACATATCTGAACAGTGGGGGTATTATAGACATAGATTGTCCATGGTTTTCCACTAATAAGATTGTGATGATTAGGGTAATGTATCAACTTGGCCAGGAAATTGTGCCCAGGTGTTTGGTCAAACAAGCACTGAGCTAATTGTAACATAAGGACATTTATGGACTTTAGTCATCAGTGAATTTATGGCATAGACAGCTGATCATGTCTACATCAGTCAGGGAGATTGCTGTCAGCAATGAGTGGTGCTTTATCCAATCAGTTGAATGTCTTAAAAGGGGAAGTGATTTTAACATTCAGAGATAATTTCCCAGTTCGTCTTTGGACAGCCAACGTCTCCCCAAAACTCAAGGACCTTCATTGGACTTTTATCGAAGACCCTGGCTTGCAGCCTGCCTGCGGAACCTGGACTTGTGCGTCCCCATGGTCACGTGAGAGACTCATAAAATCTCATATTATTGACAGATATCTACTGTTGATTCTGTTTCCTTAGAGAACCCTAATACAAAGATTTTTTGGAGAACTTTTATTACAGGGTCTTCGAATATTGGAACTCAATATGGGAAGAGAAAACACCTTGCATAATGGAGACAGGAAATTCATATTGTGAAACATATGTAATATGTGTCTAAGACTACAACTCTGGTTGATAAGAATTGATGATTTAAAAATCATCAATTGATTTAAATGCTTGCACTTAAAACTGGTGTCATAGGCTTGTTAATAGAGTCACATTAGAGAAAACAGTTGATCAAATATTTCCAAATTTGGTGTGTAAAATGATCCCAGCCTCTCTTCATGTCATCAAATACTTTGTCCTTTGATATAAGTTGATGTTTTTCATATAGTGTGATGAATTAAAGTTCTTTTTTAGCTTGAAAAATATAGCTACAAAATAAACGTTGTATTTCTTGTTTTGCACATACATATAAAACTAAGGAATATTACAATATACATTATAGGACTACTTGATCAATTGCTCTATTAATACCAAATTAGCTTTTATAGCGTTCCTTGGCCAAATTTTGAAACTTTCAAAGAAATTGTAGCAATAACCATAATTTTACTTCCTAAATTTATTAGCAATATATTTATTCCATATATATGCACATAGTAGATATTTGAGCTTGAATCCACAGTAATAAATATATGATAAAGGCAATAAGGAAGAATAAAAATGTTCTTAGACTCTCAGTTTTCCTGAAAACTGACCCACTGGAGCATAAGCATATATCATCTGCAAAGATGTCAGTCATAATCTTAAATGGGCTATTTGCCAAGTTCTATTAAGTGATGTTTCCATGAACTGAAGTTGAGATTTACCCAGTTGGCCTAAAAATTATATAGATTTACTAAAATGTGATTTCAAGCATGTAGCCCTGGAGGTCACTCAATTTAACAGTCCCCCAAAGTTATAATAATTGATTATAGTAGAAGTCAAATGGCTAGCATACAAAACTCATAGCCATAACTGAACTCCATTAAACGCATTCACAATGTCAAAGCCAATTGCTTCTAGCACTGCCATTCCTGTTATTACATTGATCAAAAGGTAATGGGAAGTGACAGGCAATATCACAAACACTTCATCGTAAACAAAATACTCTTCACACACTTAAATGACTGTAGTGATGGCCTGTTTTCATATGAGTAAAATCCAGCAAGTCTTACACAGTTTTCAGAAACATACCTATGTTTTATAGGGACATTGTATTTTCCCAATCTAAACAATATACCCTAAGTACTTTGAATATACGCCTGTAAGCTACCCTGAAGAATGCCAATATAATCCTTTTCCCACCTCCACCCATAAGTTTGGTTGGTTGGTTGGTTTTATTCCCTGCATAAGTATAGATGCTGGTGATATAATCATATAACCTTCTTCTTAGCCAGACCATATACTTACAGGGTTTTATGGATTTATGATTTTTCTCCCTCCCTGGAATAATATTTCCTCTATTCTTGTCAAAAGACAATGCCACCTCAACTTCCATGATTTACTCAAATGTTACTTTACTCCCAAACAAATGATAATTGCTCCTCCATTTGTGTTTACAATATTTTACTTAATATCTATATTATAATAAACCACACCTCTCTGCTTGTAAATCAAAGCACGTTATACTCGGCATGTACAAAATTGAAGTTAGTTTTCCCTTTCCCAAGCCAAATTGCCCATACGCCATTGTGTAAATGATTAAAATTACCATCTATCTATCTCAGTCACTAAATTAGAAACTTAGAAAATTAATCTCCACTCTTTATAATCCATTGTATTTGTGAGTAAAACTTGTCAGTACCTCATGAAAAATCATATCCAAATGCTTATAACTTCTCTGTGTCAACTTTGCCACCAATATCAGATACCCATGGACTTGCCATCAGCTTCTTTTCTAAATGGACCATCTGAAAATCTCTCTCTCTACCACTTTGTCATTGTATTTTCCCAATCTAAACAATATGATGTGATAACATCACTAAGTCCAAAAATGCAATATTGAAAGAATTCATTGATTTCTCATTTGCCTATAGGATTCATCATTTTTCTTTACAGAAAATAAAAGTCTGTATACAACTTGAAAAGTCAAGCAATTTTCCAGTCTCTTTTTCTTGATACTATATTTATTAGTCTACAAATTATATTATGTATGCAAATATTCAACAAATATTACTGAGTTCCAACTATGTGCTGGGAATCGTTCTAGGTCCAGATGTTACAGCAGCAAACCCAACAGGTGTGACTTTATCCCTCAGCTCTTTCAGATTTTACTCAAATTTCACCTTCTCATCTAGGCCTCCTTTGGCCACCCTAATTAATATTTTTCTTACTCTCTTTCATACTCAGCTTTTCTCTATAGCTCTTTTAATATTAAACTAGTAAATATTCTAGATAAGTTTTTATATCTTTTCCTCTACTACAAAGTAAGCTCCATGAGGGCTAAGATTTTTGTTTATTAGAAAAGTTGTGAGCTTACAAGAAAATCATTCATAACATACAAGGTTCCTATACATCACCCTACCACCACCTTGCATTGTTGTGGAGAATTTGTTACAAATGATAAAATAATTCATCAAAATGTTATGGCTAATTATAGTCCATAGCTTACTTAATGCCTATGTTAATGCATTTTTGCATTGTCATTCAAATCACTCAAACCCTGTTCATTTTTTTCCATTCTTTTCTCTGTTCTCCTGTTTTTTCAAGTTCAGTTTTCCTATCCTCTAATTTGCTTATACATTCTTCTGCCATTTCAAATCTGTTATATGCATCTAATGTTTTTCTAATCTCATTCTTTGGGTCTTTCATTCCCATAAACTCTGTTACTTTTCTTTGCAAACTTTCAGATTCTTTTTTGTGTTCATCCAGTGTCTTCTTAATATCCTTAATCTCTTTAGACATCTCACTGAATTTATTAAGGAGATTTGTTTGGACATCTGTGATTTCTTGTCTCAAAACCTGTATTTCATCTGGAGGTTTGATTTGTTCCTTTGACTAGGCCATATTATCATGTTTCTTAATATGGCTTATAATTTTTTACTGTTCTCTCAGCATCTGTATTAGTCAGCCAAAGGGGTGCTAATGTAAAATACCAAAAATGGGTTGGTCTTTATAAAGGGTATTTATTTGGGGTAGAAGTCCACAGATACCAGGCCACAAAGCGTTAAGTTTCTTCTCTCACCACAGTCCGTTGCCACGTGTTAGAGCAAGACAGCTGCTGGCGTTTGGCCAGGGTTCAGACTTCTGGGGTTCCTCCCTTCCCAGGGCTGCGTTTCTCTCCGGGCTTAGCTCCTGTTTCCTCCACAAGGTCAGCTGTAGACGATCAGGTGAACGGCTTGCTTCTCTTCTCCTGGGGACTTCTTTCCAACATCAAAACTGCTTCTCAAAAGACTGCTTCCCAAAAGACTGCTTCAACTCTGTTCTTTGCCTTGCGTTTTATATTCAATTCCCCACCCACCAAGGGGTGGGGCTCAATGCCCTAATCCTAACCTAATCATGCCCAGATTAACAGATTAGTTTACAAGCATGATTCAATTATATTTTTGGAATTCATAATTATATCAAACTGCCACAGCATCTGATTTTTTTAATGTGATTTTTCTGTGCTCAGTTTCTTTCTTTAACCTATAGGTTATTGGATGGCTTTTTGCTAAAACTCCTCTTTGACACTTGGTTCAACATATTTAGAACCTTTATGATAGCTCATGCTTACTAAATCATATTTTTTTCAGCTCTTATTCATCTGATTCTTAACACTAAATATATAGTAAAATTTTTGAGATTGCAGTATCTGTGCACTTTTTCATCCCCAGGAGAAAGTCTCCTTCCCCCTGTTCCTCTTCCAGGAATGTTAATTTGTTCTGTGTGCGTGTGTGTGTAGTTTTGCCTCTTACATTTTTAAGACTTCTTTAGTTTTCTCTAAAACTAAATAGTTTTTCTGCTGTTACCTGGAGGGATAATTTTAGTAGGAATAGTCCTCCAGAGACAACCTTCCCAGATAGATTTCCCAGCCAAAACAGGCCCAGGGACAAACGACATCTCCCCAAATCTTCACTTTCCTAACGCACCCAGCAGATAGCACTCTTCATCCAGCTATTCTTTCTGCCCTAAGGTGTTGCTGTGCCTTTAATTCTCACCTGACTGTCCCCCTGATGGGGGCATAGTTGACACTGAGGCTGGCAGCCTGGCTGTGATGAAACTGTTATCTGGGATCTAAGTTTTCTAATCAACTGCCATAACAGGTTCTGGGCCCCACCAAGTTAGGTGGGGTGAATCTGTCCACACTGCCCCAAGAGAGGGTGTTCAGACTGCACCTGGTTTCCTCTCCTGCCTAGGGCATATTGGAACTGTGACCATCAGTCCTTTAAGGTAGGAGGTGTGAATCTCCCTGCTCTGCCCCAAGAAAGTAATCAAACTGCACCCAACTTTCACTCCAGCCTGGCGTGAGTGGTTTTTTCAGTTCAACCCTGCTTCCACTCTTAACGGTGGTAGAGATAAAACAAAGGATCCTGGCTTCTCTGTGTCTTGGGCAGGTCCAAACTTTAGCTGTGCTCAGAAATGGAATCCAGACAACCAAATTTGCTAATCAATGCTATAGTCAGTGACAGGTCACTTCTCCTACCCTGTTTTTGGGAAAGGGAGCTTCTGTTTCCAGTTAGGGAGTGGCTCCAGAGGTGCCTGCCTTACCAGTCTCTGCAATGTGGAGGGATCTACTCATGAATCTTCACCGCAGATTGTCAGTGTCTTCCTTGCTCTTTCCTGGATGGTGTATGGTGGTGGTCTGGTCTCCAGAATCCTCCAAACAGTAGATCCAGACAGATCCTCACTGATTACTAGCTACCCTGTGGGATGAACTGACTCTTAGAACTCCCTGCACTGTTGCCATCTTAGATCTCCCAGGGCTAAGAATTTTATCATTTAGAAGTTATTAAAGTGACAATGAACAACTCTAATATATGAATTATCCTCAAAAGGAAAGTGAATCTTAAAGAACTTAAGCCAGCACTTTATTGTCCATTTAATACTGTTTTTCCATTGTCAATCTTGAATGATCTGTTGGATTTTACTAAAAAGGTTAGGGATTTATGTGACTCTCCACACCCCATTTTAATAACCCAATTAAATTAATTTCATATTTTAAGCCCCACCTCAAATATCTCCTTCTATACAAAGCCCTTCCTGATTGCCTTGGTAGAATTTCCTGGGTAATATTATGATTGTTTTCTCTTCAGGAAGAAAAGCAAAAGTTATGGTAACTGTACCAGAGGTTCAGATAATCATGAACAGTTTTTGCTTAAAATTTAAAATACTAACATGATAAACCTCCAAGATATACTATTATCTTGAATAAAGATGGTACATAAAAATGAGTACATTTTGATTGAGGACAAAATTAGGATAAACTCTTTATTCTTCATTCTTTATACTATTTAGATTTTAAACCATATGCACATATTATCTATATAATAAAAACAACCAAGTACAAAAAAAAAAAAAGTGAATATCCCCTTATTTGCATTTGATATAAAATATTAGAGACATACTCCTTTTTCTACAAGTAAAATTCTGATTGTTTACAGTAGTTGAGCTATTAGTGATAAACTGATATAATTAGGTGTGAAATCCTAAGAGGGAATAAGCAACAAGCTAATGGTAATTAGGTCCTTGCCTTTTTGTTTTACGTGTGTGTGTGTGCATGCATGTGTATAACACTCTTGAGGAATATTATAATAGTGGTCATTCAATTGATAAATATTTATTAGCTTCCATACTAAGTATTGGGTATAGAGTAGTTAACCTGACGGTCATATTTCTTACCTTCATAAAAATTACCGACTGTACAGGAAGACCAAAAATAGTAAAATGGGTAAATAAGATGCATAATAAGTACTGTGCAAGGAATGCACAGAGTGCTTCAATAGAGAAAGAGAGAAGGATGAGTAAAGCTGGGAAGTCCTCTGAAGGAAGGTAATGTCTATGCTGAGGCCCAAAGGATGGCAAGCAATCAGCCATGCATAAAGAATCAGGGAGCCATATTCTAGGAAGAGATAATGAATAGTTCAAGTATTCTGAAGCAGCAAAGAGACCTCTGGCTCTACTGATAGTGCAGAGCAATAAGCAAGTTAAAGATGCTTGCAGACACCAGATCTTGCAGGGCCTTGAAATGTCAGGTAAGGAATTTGGATTTTACTCCAAGTTCAATGGGCAACCATGTGACTTTTTAAAAATAGTAGAATAACAATGCATTTTATGTTTTAAAAATATAATTCCGGCTCATGTCAAAGAGGACAATAGTGAAAGCAGGGAAAAATAGTTAAGAACTGTCTGTTTTCTTATGGACTAAATGTGTGTGTGTGCACACATCTGCACTTAGTAGATGTAAGGATGGAAAGGAATAGTAAGTAAAGTGTGGTGATATTAGCACATATAACCTGTTCATTCCAATGATGTCTTAGACCTAGTATGGCCTCATGATTTCCCACTCAAAACAAGCAAAGTAATGGGAGAGAACACGGCTAATGTGGCCAAGTCTGGTTTCCTAGAAAGAAAATGTACAAACTATGAAAGAATCCTACATTTAAATGAAGTGTGAAAAATTGGGATATTAGTAATACTTTTATCTCTTCCATTTTGTTGATAATATCCAATAAATATTTTCTTTGTTTCAGGGTATAGTGGATACCGAGTGCCTAATTTGGTGGAAATATGTACGTTATGATGGGAAAATTAAGATGTCTATAAATTTCCTTAATAATTCAGAATATCATACTGCAAGTAAAAAAGGAATGAAATTATGTATTTACTTTTTTTTTTTTTTTTTTACAAAGATGTATTTACTTTTTATCTCCCATTAGACTATGAGATTTTAAAAAGTAGTGTCAATGTTTTATTTATCTTTGGGTAATAAAAATAATAAAATTAAAAATTGATTTTATTGAAAGCCTATTATATACTAGATGCTGTGCTAAGAAGTTTATATAGATTATTCCATGTAATCTTTTAAAAAACCTTATGAACTACATTGTATGAGTTTGAATACAGCAGGTTTAGTTGCTAAAACAAAAGTCAAAACTTGCAGTGGTGCAAACGAGATTGAGATTTCTTCCACTTAGTATATTGAGCCTAGGCATTCCAGGACTGTTATGACAACTCCAGGATGTCAGGGACAAAGGATCCTTGTACCTTATTACTTTGACATCTTCAAATCAGGCTATTAAATTGTCTCTTTAATTAAAACTCTAGCATCTCGCCCTCTATGCAGCAGGAAAGGAAAAGGAAAGATGGAGTGGATGTTTCTTCCCTTTATGGATTCAGTATCTGTTCATATCACTTCAGTGATTGATCAGACCTCTAGTCACATGCCATATCTATGCCCAGAAAGAGACTTGGAGACATAGACTTTAAGTGGATTGTCTTGTGCCAACTAAACCACATGGTTTTTATTATTACAAAATAGGAAGCAATCAGCCATGGGGAAAAACTAGCAGCTCTGCCCAAGTTCTCTCTTCTGGTCACCCAAATATCTTATACATAGGTCATTCCTATGCATCAATAGTACCCTGTCTCCATAGGTTAAAAACCCAAAATCCATCTTATTACCCAAGCCAGCTCAGGTTCTCTAGGTAATCCATTTTCTCCTCCAAGTCTGGTGACTTATAGACTGAAAGAAATGATGCCAGTTTCTCAGCACAAATACAAGATGATGAAGCAAAATCAAGGTGATTCTACCTAAAACACTGTCTGAAAAGGAATAAATGGGAAAAATATAAAAGTCACTTGTCCATGCAGTTATCAAATCATCCAAGGCAAGTATTGCTAAAATTTGGTGTCCTGATAGTGGGATAAATTTCCTGTAAATCCCTAGAAAGACTCTTTTGAAGGAATTCTATCATCCATCATACATTATGGCCACTGGTTTTGGCCTAAAGAGTTAGATTTCCTTCAACTGGATGGACAGTCAAAATGGCTGAACATTTCTAGAATAATAATATCTACTTTAGTCCATAGTTGTATTTGCACCCCCTTATGTTTGTTCATTCCTCAATCTTGAGGATTTTGGCATAGTGATGCCCACTGTTTCTAATTGAGAGGGGGTTTAAAGTGTAAACTGTAATGTAAACTATAGGCCATGGTTAGTAGCAGTGCTTCAATATGTGTTCATCAATTATAACAAATGCACCACACTAATGAAAGATGTTAATGGGGGAAAGTGTGTGTGTGTGTGTGTATATGGGAATCCCCTGTATTTTTGATGTAACATTTATGTAATCTAAAGCTACTTTAAAAATAAATATTAAAAAGAACATAAAAATATCTGAACAAACAAAAATCGTTCTTTTTCCTACATAAATTTTGAAAGTGTAATTGATATAGGTAAAACATATAATTACTTGAGCTTAGAATTTAAATTTATTTTACAGATAAATTTGGGGAGCATATTTTAACACTGAATATTCTAGGACAACAATTAACAAGTGAATTGAGGGAACTTATATTTTCTTTCGTGTAGATACTTAACAAAAGTTCATCATTTGAGAAAAATAAAATCAAGTATTTTAATGTCATTAGCATTTAAGACACAGATGCAGAACATCTATATTAGACTTTATTTGAAACTTTAACATTCATGAAGATTTTAAGTATGGGTGTAAATACCTTACCACTTCATTTGTCTTCTGGTGTTTCTTTTCCTCCAAGTATGTAAGTCCTTAGATATATATTATTTTGCTATAAATCCATTTTATTATATTTACCTTTTCAGTTGAGCATCATGTTAATTTTCTGAAATTTATGTATATATAAAAAGAGAATCTCAATTGTCTTTGCATCTCCAGGGTCCAGTCTAAGGTATATTCCCTCTTGATTAACCTAATAGTGTCAATGCTTTTGGAGAAAAAGGCTATTCTAACTAAGCACAAATAAGATTAAAATTTTAAACCAATGCTGTTTACTTTAATATTTATTTTGGCCAATTTTATTAAAAAGCAAACCGGGTACTGAGAAAAATAATTCTAATATTTTTTTAACATTTTATTCTTAGTAAATACACAAATAGTATATGAATATGGACATTTGTTTAACTATTATAGTCTAATTTAAGCATCAGACATGGGCAAATGTAAAAGTACATTATCTTGGGAGGCAGATGTGGCTCAAGTGATTGGGCTTCTGCCTACCACACGGGAGGTCCTGGTTTCGGTTCCCGATGCCTCCTGGAAAGGGCAACCTGGCATAGTGGGCAGGCGTGGTGAGCTGACGCAATAAAATGATGCAACAAAAGAGACACAAAGAGGAAAGACAATGAGGAACACAACAAACCAGGGGACTGAGGTGGCTCAGATGATTAAGCACCTTTCTTCTACATGGGAGGTCCTGGGTTTGGTTTCCGATGCCTCCTAAAAAGAAGACGAGCAGACACAGAGAACACACAGTAAATGGACACAAAGAGCAGACAATGACCTCAAACAATGGGGGGCGGGTGAGATAAATAAATTATTTTTTAAAAAGTACATTATCTTAATTGTTTATATCCACAGAAGATAAATATGCTAGTAGAAAAATATTTTATCAGCATATTAAATTGTTATCCAATGTTTTTTTTTCCATTCTACATGTACATGGTTAAATGCATTTATTTATTTTTCAGGATATTAACCTTCAACATTACGGGAAGAGAGTAACACAGATGATTTAAAATTAAATGGCTCTCTCAACAGTGGGAAATAGCAGCCACTGAAAGACACACTTACCTTTTATTAAATTGTATATAAAGACAAAGAGAATAATAACATTTCTTAAAAAACAATAGCAACGACTGACAGAAAATATTTTGTCAGAAACCTAGAGCATTTTTTCCCCAAATTATCAATGTAATCAATGCGGGTTTTTTGGTTCTATATTACTTGATTACTTTAAAGTTGATTGCCTCTTTCTCCTGGAAAGATTTTCTTCACATTTTCCAATATACATCATGCCTTTGATTTTCCTCCTAATTAATTGGCTAGTTTTTCTTAGTCTTCACTTTAGATCCAGTCCCTCCTATAAACCAAGTTCTTGAACAGCTTCTTTTCTCTACCTACATTCACTCCCTTAGAGAGTTCACCCAGACCCATGATTTTAAATACCATCTATATTTATAGGTGACTCCAGCCTGGACCTCTCCCCTGAACTTCAGACTCATTCATGTATATCTTCAATACTCTATTTGAATGTCTTAAGACATATTCAAAATTAGCACATCCAAAACTGAACTTCCAATCTTTCCCATCTAAAGTCACCAACATTCTTACCAAACTAAGAAAAACTCTTCTAGTCATCTTTGACTCCTCTTTGTCTTTCAAAACCATCACCAAATCTGTCAGCAAACTGTCTTTCTCTTCAATTTTATCTGTTGCAAGCCACTGTAATTTTTTATTAGTATCTTTGCTATAGTTTCTTAACTGCCTTCCCCTTTATTTCTTTTCTTTTCTTTCTTTCTTTCTTTCTTTCTTTCTTTCTTTCTTTCTCTCTCTCTCTCTCTCTCTCTCTCTCTTTCTTTCTTTTTCTTTCTTTTCTTTCTTTTCTTTCTTTTCTTTCTTTTCTTTCTTTTCTTTCTTTTCTTTCTTTTCTTTCTTTTCTTTCTTTTCTTTCTTTTCTTTCTTTCTTTCTTTCGTGCTCTTGTTCCCCCTAAGGTTTATTTTCAATGGAGTTGTCAAAAAGACTTTTTCTAAAATGTAAATGTTGATTTTCTGTTCAAAACTCTACAGTATCTACTTATTTTACCTGGCATAAAAACCAAAGCCCATGTGATCTATCATGTACCCCATCCATGTTACCCTTCTGAACCCATCTAGTATGATTTTTTCCCCCACTGTGTCTTTAACACCTTTAACAGTGTCTAACTTGGTCAGAGTTTGATTAATAGCCCTTATGAACACAGATGTGGTCTTGCTCATATTGTCCTTTGAGACAATATGCCACCATTCTTTCTACATACTCATGCTACTTTTTTCCCTGCACATTAGCTATTTCTTATTTCCCTTCACAGAATAAGTTAAAACTGTGTATCAGACTTCTGTTTTCATCCCCAAGCAAATTAAGATAGACAAAATCTATAAACCCATGTAATCTTGAAAATACTGCCTGGTTCAAAGACCCAAATAACAAAGGTCATTTAAAGCCTAGGCTGAAAGCTGATCACCTCTAGAATGATTTTTCATAGGTGCAGATGCCATTTGTGCACTGTGAAATTCTATTTTCAACAGGTTCAGTTTATAGGTTTATGCTTACATTATATCAAGATGTTCCTTTTACAATAATTGTAGGAAATCATGAAATTATCAGAAATCATGAAAAATAAAATGAAACCAAACATTATTTTCAAAAACGAAAAATTAAGTAGAAAATAGAAATTATGTAATAACAATCTTTTATCATTATTATGTAAATATCATTGTATGGATATAAATTTGCATAGTATTAGCATGAATTAAGCATGCCATATCTGGGTCTATAAATTTGTAATAATCACCAACAGTATATAAAGTAATTCAATAATATTTTAAATCTGTAAAATTTTCTGTCTAAATTTTAATCACTTTTGATAATTGTTTAATCTGATGAATGCATCTACTCTGAATTACACTAATATAAGCCATTTTATACTTTTCCAATGTTAATGTCTTATTTTGATCGCTGATTTTCTTTTAATGAAAAAGGAAAGTGAAAAAGAAAAATGACATTCAATAGATATGTTATAATTAGTTCTAAATTTTCACATTTCAAGGGACTGGAGTCCTCTAAAGTTTTCATCAAGTCTATACATCTTAGCTATGTATGGCCTTTAGCAGTTTATTGAGTACACATGGAGAAAAAAAGTCTGACAGTGTTTCCTCAAATGTAGTATTAGGGACATCTGGGATAGTGTAAAAAAATTCAGATTATCAGGCTGTATTCTAGATATTTATTATTCAGAATATTTATTGTGGGAACCTGTCATCAGCATTTTGATAAGTACCTCTGGAATGCAGATGGGCTAGCAATCATACATGGAGAAATCTATCCTACACTGAAGGCTTTCCAATGGGTAAGTGCCCTAGAAAGCACAGTTTATGTTTTTTATCTTTACCTAGAAGCTAAAAAAAAAAAAAAAAATCCTTCGGTAGAAATAGCTTTTAGACCATTATTCTTCCCTGCTTATTTCTAAAGACCCATGATTCTGGGCAAAGCATATTGTAGGTGCTTTACCTTTTCCTCTGCTCTGGTCCAAGGCTATTAAATGAAGGATTTATACTACATAAGCTCAGCTATCTTCTGTTACAGAAATTTTATGGGAATTTCCCATGTCATACTAAAAGTAAGACACTAAAAGGAAAAATGAGAAAATACCATAATTGTATTGAAAATGAAAAACACTTCACCTAAGTACAAAAGAAGAAACATAAGCAATCCATATTACAGTGTCCATACCCTTTTTAAAAAATCTGCTGTACTGTTATTTAAAAATGTATAACTTCAAAAGAAAGAAACTGAAATTAGACAAAAATTGAATTATGTTAAAATATACTCAGAAATCTATACTCTGTCTCCTATATTATATTGCTTTCCAGAAGCTTTGTAGAGAAGGGAAGGAATTAGAAGTGTGGCTTTACGGACAAGGAATTGGGAAAGGAAAGAGTTTTGATATAATGATAAAAACAGCATTAACAATACATGTACTCTGCACATAACTTAATCTTTTTGGCCATTCAGATAAGCTTCCTGATCTTTACTTTTTAATTATCATGGATGTGAATTTTCACTAAATTTCTCCTGTGTTCTACAGTGTTGTTATTACTAAGCATTCCTCTTTCATGAGCTCCTAGGCAAATCAAACTTTGCTTTTCACATAGTATATTTTCCATTGTGTGACTTCAAATAATTTACAAAAGTTAAAAGTCTGTTTCCTGCATAATAATTTGAAATCATCCTTTACTGTTAATACTCCTCTCATTTATATGATACGAATTAAAGAGAACTTTAGCTATATTCTTAGGTTTCAAATGTAATCATATTTCATCAAGGCATTCTAAATGACAAGTTAATTCTATTTCTAAAATAGGCTTATTACTTGATTTCAGTGGTTTTTCATATCACAAAGTTAATTATAATCAATTATTTTATATATATATATATATCTCACTGGTTATAATTCATTTATGTACATACACACTTGTAAATAAATATCTTGCAGAATCTTTCACAAAATTTTTGTGAAATGGTGTCTTGTCTCATTTTTTTCCTTTTTTCTTTTGCTGATTTTTTTAAATTAGAGAATTGTGGACTTATTGTCTCATATTTTTTGTCTCATATTTTTAATATGTCCTAAGGCATGAATGATATTCACTAGTTTATGGACATTTTCTCTAATTTATGTTATATGTTTCAGATAAAACTTTCAATGTTATAACTGACATCTAGCCAAAACTAAATGATATTTAAAAGACATTCCGGTATTCATTTTTAAGAATCAATGCAGTAATGGACCAATTTTGTTCACAAAATAAAAAAGAAATGAGAGAATTTTCCTGACTGGTCTGATTTTACTTACATGTTCTCCTTTACTGAGTCATGAGGGAATTCTCAGATATTAGTAGAAGAACTCTGAGAAACCCCCATTTTACTTTCTCATTCTGGAGAATGTAAGGGAACACAGAAGATATTAATTGATAGACAGTAGCATAAGGATCAGTGTCAAACAGGAATAACCCTAAAGTGTTATAATTCTAATTTATAGGTTTGAAATCATTTCAAGGCTATATATCTCTGAATTAATAAGCACATGCAAGTGGCATCTGATAATAGGGTAAACACTTTCTTTTCACAATGAAAAAGTAATTGTTATCAAAGGCTGGGTAACTGAACGTGGAAGAATGAATTTGAAAGTAAATATTAAGTGACTACATTTCATGTTCGATAAGAAAATAAGAGGAAAATCAACAACAAAACATCTATTCAAAGCACAGAACTAATCACTCAAACCGTTAGTGTCATATAAATTCTAGTCATGGTGAAACTTGCATAGAATAAGGACTGACAGTGTTAAAGAACCAGGAAAGAAAGATGTTCTTTTTCTTTTTGCATATGGATGAGTGTTGTGTGTTGTTTTGTGTATAGAGATGGGCATATGTTTCAGAAAACTTTCAATATTATAACTTATGTCTGGCCAAAACTAAATTAATATCCTAAGGGTAATGAAATCATATTTTCTTTGGTAATTTCCTAAATAATTCAGATGGGTAATAGGATATATAAGGGAATTTTTAAAATTAGAGAACTTGTGGGTTTACAGGAAAACCATGCATAAAATACAGAGTTCCCATAAACCACCCTATTATTAACACCTTGCCTTGGTGTGGAGCATCTATTACACTTGATGAAAACACTTTTTTATAATTGCACTATTAACTATAGTCCATGGTGGTTTAACTTGGGGTCTACTGTTTGTGTTGCACAGTTCCACAGATTTTTTTGCATGAGAGTATTTAATTCTCATATTATCTCATTTTAACCATAAATTTTCACAGAACTCAAATATTATGGATACATTATGCAAATCCAAGAAATACATCATAAATTACTAAGCTATTTCCTCTGCTTCCTTTGTCATTTTTCTCAATTATCCTATTGTCCAACATATTAGAATTTTATGGGAATACCTATGTAAATCCATGTGGGCTCTATCACTGAATCATAGGAATACTTTAGACAATACCAATCTGTATACATATGCTGTTGTGTAGTCTACTGAAAATCACATCACTTTTTTCATGTTATATTTAGAATACTTTTCAATCCTGCATTGCCAATTTTAATATTGCTATGTTTCAATTTTTTTTTTTTGCTGACTCCATATTTTTAGAATAATTTTAAATGCTGAGATGTTATCTTTTATTTTCTCTGCTGAACTTCTTTTATCTCTGTCATATCTTTTTTAAAAAAATATATTTTTAATGATTACATAAATGATACATTGAAAACATAGGGGGCTTCCCATATACCCCACCTCCTCCCCCTACCACATTTTTCCTCATTAACAACAAATTTGATTAGTGTGGTACATTTGTTACAATTGATGAATACATATTGAAGCATTGCTACTAACCATGGACAATAGTTTACATTATACTTTACATTTTGCACTGCACATTTTTATAACTTTTGACAAAATGTATAATGGCCTGTTTCTGTCATTGCAATATCATGCAGAACAATTCCAATGTCCCAAAAATGCCCTCTTCTTTTCTCTCTTTCCCCTCAGAACCTCTGGTGGCCACTGCCTTTATACCAATGTTACAAGTACTTCCATTGTTAGAATAATAAGTCTACTTTAGTCCATAGTTGCATTCCCACCTTATGTTTGTTCATTCCTCAATCTTGAGGATTTTAGGATAGTAATGCCCACTTTGTTTCAGATTGAGAGCGGGCTTAGCTCCCATGGGGCAGATGGATGGAACTGTCTTGCTTGGGGTTGTAGATACACTATGGTTTTTTGGGGGATGGGCATTGGCCATCAATATCCTTTTGTTAGTTGTCCTGGGTAAGTTCGATGAACTGGAGAGTGGGTGTTAGCTGCAACTCTGCTGAGATTCAGGGCTAAACTGACCTATGAACAGCCAGAAGATTTAAGTCTCTGGTACATATTTTTAATGGGTATAGTGCTAATTATAGGTTCAAATAAAAGGGGCAGAAGAGCCATGTGTAGGGAAATTATAGATGAGTCTAACTCATTTATAATATATTCCAAGGTAAGGCCCACTGACAGGGTGCTGAATTCTGGATATTGTCTGCCGTGCCTATAGTGTCTAGATGTCTCTAGAGCCCTCAGGAGCACCCCTGCTTGAGGCACAGTTTTCTGTGGCATTCGATGAGATCCTCCTGAGGCGTGCATAAATGTAACGTCTGGAATGACCTCCAGACTCACTTTGAAATCTCTTAGTGATAAAAACTCATTTGTATTTAATATTTCCCCCTTTTAGTAAAGGCGTTTTTCCAAAGCATTGCTACTTGGTACTTTGTAATAATCTCTCGGTGCTAAGGAGGCTCATCCCCGGGAATCATGTCCCACACCAAGGGAAAGGTAGTAAGTTTATATGCTGAATCATAGTAAGTTTATATGCTTAGAGAAGAGGTCATATTTGAGCAACAAGGCTTTCAGGAGGTAACTCTTAAGGCAATATTTAATACTAAGCTAAGTTCAATTTCACAAGAATGAGGTTCCTAAGCACAAGCATCAATATCAAGGTCCTGGTGTAATGGTCTGTCCTCCTTCTCTAGGCACTGCCTCTGTACTCTAGGTATTCTTGCTGCTCTACTAGAGAATGTAGCAGTACTTCCCAGGATGGGAATTCAATTTTCTTTCAGTTATTTTGTGGGTGTCCATCCACTGAAACAATACCCTATGACCACTTGAACATATTCATATTCCATAAAGGTATGCCCCAGATGCACCCCTCCCCACATATCACCCATCACAGACACCCCACACCAGTGATCCTCCTATGCCACAGCTGTGGCTCTTTTGCAATCCAAAAACCTTTCCAAAGTAAAGCCCAAAAATAAGTGTATAAAATAATAAAAAAACAAACAACAAAAAAAAATTTCATTGTGTCTTTCATCACCATAAGATATGTTCTCTTATGTACAGTGAAAATTTCTTCTGAATGTTGCCCTGTAGGGTTTTTGTTTGCTTGTTTGTTTGATTGTTTGTTTTTGCTTTATTTTCAAAGAAGCTTTAGATTACAGAAGAGGCACATAGATAATATAGGGGATTCCCTTATACTCCACACCCTCTCCTTCCCCTGCTCACATTTTCTCCTATTGAAAACATCTTACATGAGTATGGTACATTTGTTATAATTGATGAAGAAATATTAAAGCACTGCTACTAACCATAGTCAATGGTTTACATTATGGATTACATTTTGCACCCATATACTTTTATAGGTTTTGACAAAAGTTATAACAGCCTGTATCTGTCAATGCTAGGTCATGCAGAACAATTCCAATGCCATAAAAATGACATATGTTAACCACTAAGTTTCAATTTTTGAAGAATAAGGTTCATAGTTACATGCATTAATATTGAGGGTTTGGTATATTGGTCTGGTTTCTTTTGTTAGGCACTGCCTATGTTCTCAAGAGATTCTTGATTCTTTAATTGAGAATATAGCAGGAGTCCCCAGGATGGGAGTTTAATATTTTCTTGTTTATTGTGTGGGTCTCCACCTACTGAGATAACATAGTGTGACAAGATGAACACTTTCATATTCTGTATAAGCATGCACAGGTGCACCCTATCCCATACATCCCCCCACCTCCTGACACCCTGCACCAGTAACCCTGCCATATTTGCCAAGAGAACTTTCCCATCATTGTAGTTTTAACCACATACTTACAAATCCCCAGAGTTCACCTGTTCCTTCCTCCTTCTGTCTCCCCAGTTCCATGGATAGGCCAACTCAACTCCTCACACTACTACCCCTCACATTGCAGCACCATGGACTCCCCTCACATCCTTGCACCAACATCACCCGCGTCCAATGCCCAACCACCCCCTTCCATTTTATCATAGGTTTTGCCCATATTGAGCATCAAATCACCACACTCCCTTTCTGTCTCCTAATAACCTGTTGTGATGGTTAGGCTAATGTGTCAACTTGGCCAGGTAATTGTGTCCAGGTGTTTGGTCCAGCAAGCACTGGGCTAATTGTAAGTCAAGAGCATTTATGGACTTCTATCACCAGTGAGTTTACTGCGTGGATGGCTGATTACATCTGCATCAATCAAGGGAGATTGCATTATCAATGGGTGACGCTTTTATCCAATCAGTTGAATGCCTTAAATGGGGAAGTGATTTCAACATTCAGGGTGAATTTCCCAGGTCGTCGTTGGACAGCCAACGTCTCCCAGAAACTCACCATGGACCTTTCATCGGACTTTCATCGGAGCCCCTGGTTTGCAGCCTGCCTGCGGAACCTGGACTTGTGCATCCCCACGGTCACATGAAAGACTCTTTTAAAATCTCATATTATTGACAGATATCTCCTGTTGATTCTGTTTCCCGAGAGAACCCTGACTAATACACCTGTCTTCCAGACTCTAGATCTATGAGTCTGCTCAAGGTCTTCAAGATTCATCCATGTTGTCCTATGTGTTAATACTGCATTCCTTCTTCCAGATGAGTAATATTCCATTGTATGCATATACCACAATTTGCTTATCTATTCTTATGAATTGTTGGACACTGGTTGTTTCCAACTTTTGGCGATAGTGAATAATGCTGCTATGAACATTGGTGTGCATATATCTGTTCATGTCCCTGCTTTCAATTCTTCTGGGTATATACCCAGGAGTGGGATTGCTGGATCATATGGCAGTTCTATAGTTAGCTTCCTGAGGAACTGCCAAACTGTCCTCCACAATGGCTGCACCATTCTACATTCCTACCAAAGTGGATGAGTGTTCCCTCTCCTCCACATTCTCTCCAACATTGGTAGTTCTGTTTTTTTAATAGCCACTTGTCTAAACAGGTATAAGATGGTATCTCATTGTAGTTTTGATTTGCATTTCCCTAATAGCTAGTAATGTTGAGCATCTTTTCATGTGTTTTTTAGCCATTTTCATTTCTTCTTTGGAAAAGTGTCTATTCAAATCTCTTGACCATTTTTAAATGGGTTGTTTGTCTTTTTATTTTCAAGATACAAGATTTCTTTATATATGCTGGATATTATGCCATTATTGAATAAATAGTCAACAAATGTTTTCTCACATTGAGTAGGCTGCCTTTTCACTTTCTTGAAAAACTCCTTTGCAGCACAAAAGTTTTTAATTTTGAGGAGGACCCATTTATCTATTTTTTGTTTGTGCTTTTGATGTAAAATTTATGAAACCATTTCCTACTACAAGATTTTATAAATGCTTCCTTACATTATCTTCTAGTTTTATGGTCTTGGCTCTTATATTCAGATCTTTGATCCATCTTGAGTTAGTTTTTGTATATGACATGAGATGGTGATCTCTCATTCTTTTGGATATGGATGTCCAGTTCTCTAAGCACCATTTGTTGTAGAAACTATTCTTTACAAGTTGAGTGGGCTTGGTGGATTTGTCTAATATCAGTTGATCATATATGCAAAGATCTATATTAGAACACTCAGTTCAGTTCTATTAGTCAGTATGTCTGTCCTTGTGCTAATACTATGCAGTTTTGACCACTGTTGCTTTGTAGTATGCTTTAAAGTCAAATAGTTTGATTCCTCAAATTTTTTCTTTTTCAATATGTTTTTGGCTCTTTGGGGCCCCTTGCCCTTTGAAATAAATTTCATAATTAGCTTTTCCAATTAGTAAAAAATGCTGTTGTATCTTTTATTGGGATTGTGTTAAATCTGTAAATCAATTTGGGTAGGACAGGCATCTTAATAATGTTTATTCTTCTGATCCATGAACATGGAATATTCTTCCATTTATTTAGGTTTTCTTTGATATACTTTAACAATGTTATGTAATTTTCTGTGTACAACTCCTTTACATCTTTAGACATTTTTTTTTTCTTTTTGAGGTACCGGGTCCAGGGATTGAACCCAGAACCTCACATATGGGAAGCTGGTGCTCAACCATTGAGCCACATTGTCTCCTCCCTTTACATCTTTAGTTAAGTTTATTCCTAGATATTTGATTCTTTCAGTTGCTATTGTAAATGGAATTTTTCTTAATTTCCTCCTCAGATGCTCATTATTAGTGTACATTTTTCCATGTAAATCTTATATCTTGCCACTTTTCTGAACTCGTTTATCAGCTCTAGAATGTTATAGATTTATCAGGGCTTTCTATGTATAGGATCATGTCACCTGCAAATAGGGAAATTTTTACTTCTTCCTTTCCAATTTGAATGACTTTTAGTTCTTTTTCTTGCCTAAGTGCTCAAGCAAATACTTCTAACACAATGTTAAATAAGAGCAGTGACAGTGGGCATCCTTGTCTTGTTCCAGATCTTAGAGGGAAATCCTTTAGCATTTCACCATTGAACATGATCTTAGCTGTGTGTTTATCATATATACCTGTATTAGTCAGCCAAAGGGGTGCTAATGTGAAATACCAAAAATGGGTTGTGCTTTATAAAGGGTATTATTTGGGGTAGAAGTCCACAGATACCAGGCCATAAAGCGTTAAGTTTCTTCTCACCAAAATTCATTGCCATGTGTTGGAGCAAGACAGCTGCTGACGTTTGCCAGGGTTCAGCCTTTTTGTGTTCCTCTCTTCCCGGGGCTGCATTTCTCTCCAGGCTTAGCTCTTCTGGTTCTTCCACAAGGTCAGCTGTAGACTATCAGGCGAATGGCTCACTTCTCTTCTTCTGGGGCCTTTTCTCCAGCATCAAAACTGCTTCTCAAAAACTGCTTCAACTGTCCTTTGCCTTGCCTTTTATAATCGATTCCCCCACCCACCAAGGGGTGGGGCTCAACGCCCTACTAAGGTGGCTCAGTCAACACCCTAATCATAACTTAATCATGCCTAGATTAACAGATCAGTTTACAAGCATGATCCAATTATATTTTTGGAATTCATAATTACATCAAATTGGCCAACAGCTACAATACCCTTTATCATGTTGAGGAAGTTTTTTTCTATTCTTATAGAAGTCCCTATGGATGGGGTTCTCTTGCTTGCAGTTGTAGGCTCTCTCGTTTCCTTGGTATGGTGGTGGTTAATCCTTACCTCTGTGTTAGTTGTCCTGGGTGAGTCCAATTTACTGGAGAGTAGGTGTTGCAACTCAGCTGAGGCTCAGGACCCAGCAGGCACATGGACAGCCCAAAGATTCATGTCTCTTGGACATACACCTACCAACTCTAGCACCAAGTATACATTCAAATAGAAGGGACAGATGAGCCATGTGTAGGGAAGCCATAACTGAGTCCAACTCTTTTACTCTCAGGAGCACAAACTCCAATGTAGAGTCCACGGGCAAGGCACCAAACTCTGGAGGTATCTGCCCTGATCATAGGTCCTTGGTGTCTCCAGAGCCCTCAGGAGCCCCACTATTTGGGTGGTATCCACTTTGGCAGTCTATGAGATCCTGCTGAGATGTGCATAAGTGTTACCTCTGAGATGACCTCCCTATTCACTTTGAAGTCTCTTAGCCATATAAACTCATTTGTCTTTAGCTCTTCCCCCTTTTATTTGAGTTCTTTTTCCAGTTGCATTCCTAGTTGGTACTTGATAGTAATCCCTCAGTGTCAAGGAAGCTCATCCCTGGGAGTTATGTCCCATGCTGGGGGGAAAGGTAATGCATTTGTATGCTGAGTTTGGGTTATAGAGAGGCCACATTTGAGCAACAAGGAGGCTCTAGGAGGCAACTCTTAGGCACCCCACAACACTAGGCTAAATTTCAATTTCAAGAGCAAAGGCTCACAAGCATAGTCGTCAATATCAAGGGCCCATCAATGGACTATCCTCCTTCAACATTCATTGCCTCTGCACTTGGGGGACTGTTGCTGCTCCATTAGAGAATGGCAGAGCTCTCCAGGATGGGAATTCAATATTCTCTCAGTTAATGTGTGAATCTCCACCCACTTTGACAATGCCCCATGAACATCTGAGCACATTTATATACCTTATGTGTATGTCCAGGTGAACTTCCTTCCATGTCTCCCCCATCACTGATACCTACACCAATGACCCTCCCCTGCCCCAGTTGTAACCCTTCTGTGATCTAAAGCTTCTTCAAAAATGAAGCCAATAAAGTAGCCAAATACAATTTATTGGAAAATGAAATAATAATGATAGGTTTAAATATAAGAAATAAAATACATAAACTTTTTAAAAAACTAAAAATAAAATAAAATTTAAAATTTGGGATATTAAAAAATAATGAAAAGTATTTAAAAATTTTTTATGTCCTTTTGCCTTTCATCACGGTAATATTTGTTATCCTGTATGTACAGTGACATTTTCTTCCATTTATTCCCTAGTCTCTTATTTTTTCATTTTGTTTTTAAAGAAGTTTTAGGTCACAGTATAGTCACATACAGAATACAGGGGACTCCCATATACCCAACATCCTCCCCCTTTTCCCTTTTCCATAGTAATACCTTTTTATATGCGGATGGTACATTTGTTACAATTGATATACAAATAGTGAAACGTAGCTACTAGCCATGGTCAATGGTTTACATTATGGCTTACCTTTTAGACTGTACACTTTTATATATTTGATAATATTTAATATGGCCTGTGTCCATCATTGCAAGATCATGTAGAACACTTCCATTGCCCACTAAATACCCCTTGTTCCATCTATTCTATTCCTCTCTCCCTCTCCCCTCGGGGCCCACAGCGACCACCCGGCTTCACTTCTCAGATGACAAAATTCATAATTACTAGCAACAACACTGAGATCTTGACATTCTGGTTTGTCCTCCCCTATTAGGAACCGCCCAGGCTCTCATAGGACTCCTGCTCCTCTGTTTGAGAACATAGCGATCCTCCCAAGGATGGGAGTCCAACTCCTTCCCACCCATTATGTGGGTCTCCATCCACTAATGACAAAATGATCACTCACACACTCCCTAGAAGCCTGCCCCAGGTATGCCCTGTCCCGAATTCTGCCCCCATCCAATACCCTAAACCAGTAACCCTTCCTTATCATATTGCCATAAGAGTGTTCCCAACTTTGTACTTTCAACCACATTCCCGCCAATCCCCAGTGTTCACCTGGTCCCTTCCCCAACCCTCCCCCCAGTTCTTTGGACTATCCAACCTACTCTCCCAACTCCACCCACCTGTCAAACCTGTAACACCCAATCCAATAGTATCACTACTCTCCTGTCATATCCCTTCAATGCCCAACTACACACTTCCACGTTATCATAGATTACGCCTGTATGGGCATTGGCTCACAAACTTCTCCCTTTCTATTTCCTGTAAACCTATCTTCCAGACAATAGCTCTTTGAGTCTGCTTGATTTGCTTAATTCATATGAGTGAGGTCATGTAACATTTGTCATTCAGTGCCTGGCTTGCTTCACTCAACATAAGGTCGTCAAGATTCATCCATGTTATTCCATATGTCAGTACAGTATTTCTTCCAGCTGAGTAATATTCCTTGTATGTATGTACCACATTTTTTTTATCCATGCATCTGTTGAGGGGCATTTGGGTTAAATCCACCTTTTGGCAATAGTGGATAATGCTGCTCTGAACATTGGTGTCCTTGCTTTCAATTCTTCTGGGTATACACCCAGCAGTGGAATTGTTGAATCATATGGCAGTTCTATAGTTCGTTTTCTGAGGAACTGCCAAACTGTCCTCCACAATGGCTGCACCATTTTACATTCCCACCAGCAGTGGATGAAGGTTCCCATTCCTCCACATCCTCTCCAACACTTGCAGTCCTCTGTTTTTTTTTTTTTTTTTTTTTTTAATACTGCCAGTCTAATGGTTGTCAGATGGTATCTCATTGTAGTTTTGATTTGCATTTCCCTAATGTTGAACATCTTTTCATGTGCTTTTTAGCCATTTGTATTTCTTCCTTGGAGAAGTGTCTTTTCAATTCACCTGCTCATTTTTAAAATGGGTTGTTTGTCTTTTTATTTTTGTGATGTAGAATTTCTTTATATATGCTGGGTATTAGGCTCCTTTCAGATATAGGGTTGTTAAATATTTTCTCCCATTGGGTAGGCTGCCTTCTTACTTTCTTGATGACCTCCTTTGAGGTGCAAAAGTTTTTAATTTTGAGGAGCTCCCATTTACCTATTTTTTCTTTCACTTTTTGTGCTTTGGGTGTGAAGTTCATGAAACCATTTCCTATTACAAGGTCCTGTAGATGCTTCCCTACATTATCTTCCAAAGTCTATATGGTCTTGGCTCTTATATTTAGATGTTTGATCCATCTTGAGTTGATTTTTGTATAAGATGTGAGATGGTATTCCTCTCTCATTCTTTTGGATATGGATATCCAGTTCTCCAAGCACCATTTGTTGAAGAGGCCATTCTCTCCCAGTTGAGTGGGCTTGGTAGCCTTGTCAAATATCAGATGACTGTATATGCAAGCATGTATATCAGAACTCTCAATTCAGTTCCATTGGTTCGTATGTCTATTCTTGTGCCAATACCATGCAGTTTTGAACCACTGTAGTTTTGTAGTATGTTTTAAAGTCAGGTACTGTGATCCCTCCAATTTCATTTTTCTTTTTCAATATGTCTTTGGCTATTCGGACCTCTTGTCCTTCCAAATAAATTTCATAGTTAGTTTTACAATTCAGGAAAAAATGCTGTTGATTTTTATTGGGATTGCATTAAATCTGTAGATTAGTTTGGGGAGAATAGATATCTTAATGATGTTTAGTCTTCCTATCCATGAACGGGGTATAGTCTTTGATTTATTTAAGTCTTCTTAGATTTCCTTTAACAGTGCTGTGTAGATTTCTGTGTATAAGTCATTTATATCTTTAGTTAAATTTATTTCTAGGTATCTGTTTCTTTTACTTACTATTGTAAATGGTATTTTTTTCTTGATTTCCACCTCAGATTGCTCATTATTGGTGTACAGAAATGCTACTGACTTTTGTGCATTGATCTTATAACCTATGACTTTACTGAACTCTTTTATAAGTTCTAGAAGCTTTGTAGATTTCTCAGGGCTTTCTATGTATAGGATCATGTAGTCTGCAAATAGTGAAATTTTTACTTCTTCCTTTCCAATTTGGATGCCTTTTATATCTTTTTCTTGCCTTAGTGCTTGAGCAAGTACTTCTAACACAATGTTACATAAGAGCAGTGATAGTGGACATCCTTGTTTTGTTCCCCATCTTAGAGGGAAAGCTTTTAGGATTTCACCATTGTAAATGATGTTAGCTGTGGGTTTTTCATATATACCCCTAATCATGTTCAGAAAGTTTCCTTATATTCCTATCTTTTGCAGTGCTTTTATCAGGCAAGAGTGCTGATTTTGTTGAATGCTTTTTCTGTCTATAGAGATGATCATGTGATTTTTTTCTTTCCATCTGTTTATGTAGTGTATTACATTGATTGGTTTTCTTATATTGAACCATCCTTGTATACCCTGGATGAAACCCACTTGGTCATGGTGTATAACACATTTGATGTGTTGCTGAATATGATTAGCAAGTACTTTGTTGAGGACTTTAGCATCTAGGTTTACTAGAGAGATTGGTCTGTAATTTTCCTTTCTTGTGGCATCTTGGTTTGGCTTTGATATTAGGGTAATGTTGGCATTGTAGAATGAGTTATGCAATGTTATTTCTACTTCTATTTTTCAGAAGGGTTTAAGCAGGATTGGTGTTAGTTCTTTCTGGAGTGACTGATAGAATTCACCTGTGAAGCCATCTGGTCCTGGGATCTTCTTAGTTGGGAGGTTTTTGATGATTGATTCTATCTCTTTACTTGTGATTGGTCTGTTGAGTTCATCAATTTCTTCTTTTGTCAATGTAGGCTGCTTGTGTGTTTCTAAGAATTTGTCCATTTCCTCTGAATTATCCTTCTTGTTGGCATATAATTTTTAAAAGTATCTTATGGTACTCATCATTTCTGTGGGGTCAGTGGTGATATCTCCTTCCTCATTTCTTACTTTGTGTATTTGCATCTTCTCTCTTTTTATCCTTGCTAGTCTCCCTAAGGGTTTGTCAATTTTATTGATCTTCTCAAAGAATCAGCTTTTGGTTTTGTTTATTTTTTCTAGTGCTTTCTTATTTTGTGTTTCATTTAGTTCTGCTCTAATCTTTGTTATGTCCTGCTTTCTACTTCCTTTGGAATTAGTTTATTGTTCTTTTTCTAATTCCTCCAGGTGTGCAGTTAGGTCTTTGATTTTAGGTATTTCTTCTTTTTTGATGTAGGACCATGAATTTCCCTCTCATTACTGCTTTTGCTGCATCCTATAGGTTTTGATATGTTGTATGGTCATTTTCATTCATTTCAAGGTAGTTACTGAATTCTTTTGAGATTTCCTCCTTGATCCACTGGTTGTATAAGAGTGTGTTGTTTAACTTCCGTATCTTTTTGTCTAATCTAGTTCTCTGGCCCTTACTGATTTCCAGCTTCATTCCATTGTGGTCAGAGAAATTACTTTGTATAATTTTAATCTTTATGAATTCATTGGGAATTTTTCTGTATCCTAGCATGTGGTCCATCTTGGAGAATGATCCATGTGCACTTGAGAAGAATGTATATCCTGCTGTATTTGGGTGTAGTGTTTTGTATATGTCTATTAGGTCCAGATCCTCTAATGTATTATCTAAAGTCTTTTTTTTTTTTTAATTTTAATTTTTTATTTTTTTATTCTCTGTCAAGATGGTCTGTCTAATAGTAATAATGGTGTATTAAACTCCCCCACTATAATTGTAAAGGCATCTATTTCTCCACTTAGTTTTTCCAGTGTTTGCTATATGTATTTTTAGGTGCATAAATGTTTATGGTTGTTCTTTCTTCTTGAAAGATTACTCCTTTTACTAATATATAGTGTCTGTCTTTGTCTCTTACAATAGTTTTGCAATTAAAGTCTATTTTGTAAGGTATTAGTATAGCTACTCCCACCCTTTTTTGGTTATTGTTTGCTTACGAGATTGTTTTCCAGCCATTTACTTTCAGCCTCCTTGAATCCCTGAGTCAAAGTTTGGTTTCTTGTAGACAGCATATAGATGGATCATATTTCCTTATCCATTCTGCCACTCTGTGTCTCTTGACCGGTGAGTTTAATCCATTAACATTCAGTGTTATTACTCTCAAAGATTCCTTATATTAGCCATGTTTTCTTTAGGTTTATGTATGTTATATGTTGTTTTTATTTCTCTTTTTGTCTTTTTAGTTTTTACACTGTCCTCCAACTCTCTTTCTCCTGTTTTTTCCTTTCAACTTGCAGAACTCCCTTCAGTATTTTTGAAGAAAAGATTTCTTATTGGTATAGTCTCTTAATTTCTTTTTATCTGTGAATATTTTGAACTCTTCATCATTTTTGAATGACAGATTGCTGGATAGAGAATTGTTGGCTGGAAGTTTTTTTTTTCTTTTAGTACCTTAACTATGTCATACCACTGCCTTCTTGTCTCCATGGTTTCAGATGAGAATCAGCACTTAATCTTATTGAGTGTCCCTTGTAGGTGATGGGTCTCTTTTCTCTTGCTGCTTTCAGTATTTTCTCTTTGTCTTGAGCATTGGACATTTTGACAAGTATATGTCTTGGAGTAGGCCTGCTGTGATTTATATTGTTTGGTGTGCTTCACTTCTTGGACATGTACATCCATCTCCCTCAATAGGGTTGGGAAATTTTCAGCCATTATTTCCTCCAACACTACTTTCTGTCCCCTTTCCCTTCTCTTCTGCCTCTGAGATTCCTATAATGCATATGTTTGGTGTTTTGTGTTGTAGTTCAAATCCCTAAGTCCCTGCTGGATTTTATTTATCTTTTTATCTATCTATTCTACTATCTGCTTCATTTCACTTGTACTGTCTTCCACATCACTAATTCTTTCCTCTCCCTGCTCAAATCTGCTGTTATGTGCTTCCAGTATTTTTTTGATTTCTTGGATTGTGCCATTCATCACCATCATATCCATTATCTTTTTATGTATATTTACAATTTATTAAGTCTGTTCTCCCAGTGTCTTCTTAATATCCTTAATCTCTTCCTTCACTTCATTAAGTTGGTCCATGATATTTGTTTGGACATCTTTGATTAGTTGTCCAATGTTCTGCATCTCTTCCTGGTTTTTAGTTTGTTCATTGGACTTGGCCATGTCTTCCTATTTCTTAGTGTGGTTTGTAATTTTTTGTTTCTGTCTGGTCATCTTTTTATCTTGATGGGTTTGTTCAGTTGGTTAGCTTCTCTCTTCTCTAGGGTTTTGTTTAGTTGCTGTTTTTTGTGTATTTGTTAAGTTTTCTCTTTAACACTTTGTTCCTCTTATTCTATTTACTTGCTTTTGTCTATTTTCCCTTGAAGGAAAAAGATTAGGGCCAGAGAAAGCAAAAGAGGTAAGAAGAGAAAAAGGATAATAGTAATAATAATAGTAAAAGTTAGAAGAGGAACCATATAAGACCTTGGAAAATGATTATTTTACTCATGTAAGCAGTGTAGAGTAATAGGAATAAAAAAGTGGAATACTAACCATGAAATGGGAAACCAAATAGAGAAAAATACATAGGATGAATTAAGAGGCCAGAATGATAAGGAGAGAGGGAAAGAGAAAAGAACTGACATAAAGAAAAAGTTAATAAAAGAAAGAAAACAGGATAGGTGAGATAGAAATTAAAACCATAAAAATGGAAGACTAAACAGAGGTAGAAAGTAAGCACAACAAGAGAAAGTGGAAGACAGAAAGATGAAGGAAGGAAAAGAGATAGCGTTGGTAGACAAAATCAGTATACACAGAAAATGGGATATCAAGGAAGAGGAAACACATCAAATAAGAAAAAATCCAGCAGCACCTAACTTAAAAATGGGTGGGTGGGGTGGGGGAAGGAAGAAAGAGGAAACAAAATTAAAAAACAAGAAACAAACACACAAGCAAGCAGTCAAACTAAGGAAAAACAGTCTTTCCTCTTAGGCACCTGAGGAGCTTCTCAGGCTGCCAGCTTTCATCAATCAATTACCCTGCAGGACGTTTTGAAGCAGGTTTTAGCATGTAAACTCAGTTGCATTTTTTTAAAAAGTAACCTTTTTTTAAGGAAAAATAAGATACCCAAGAGAGGCTAATACAAAAATAATGTCTATGTTCTCCCTGTTCTAAAGTATCAGCTGGGTGTTTGCTATCCTGGTGGATCACTACTCTAAGAGGAGCCGGGAATTGAACTAGGGACATTGTATATTTAAGGCAGAAACTCCTCGACTGAGCTAAACTTTCTAGTTGGATTTGTTATCTCTTCAGAAAGCGATCCAGCTCATTTTCCTCAGGCAGATTTGGCTCTTTTCAGTTTGGTAGATTCCTGCTCATTAGGAGTCTTTGCCCCCTTTCTATTCTTATTGCTTTCTCTTCCAGAGTGACTGGATGCAATAGCCTGTGTGAGTGGATCCACCCTCACCTCTCCTGTTCAGGTTGAGTTCCCCTCTGAAATTAAATGGGACACTGGTGACTGAATTCACCACAGAAAAATGACTCTCAACCCTCTTTAAGACCACCCTGTTCCCAGGGACCCTAAATAGGCTCTTGGAAGCTTATTAAGTGCTTCCTGCTGCCTGACTCCCTTAATGGAGTTGAAATTTTGGCAGTTTTCAGCACAGGACTAGTCAATTGCCTGATTGCACCCTCTCACAGACCAAATTTCTCTATCCCAGGACGGTTAGGTAAATCAGGCTCCCTCAGCAGATTAGCCTCTCTCCTCTTCCTGGTGCCACCTCAAGCTGACTGGTATGTTCCTCAAAGCTCAAAGGGGGTCCAGGTAACCAGACCCACAGAAAGGAAACCCCTCTCCACCCTGCACCAGAACCCTCCCACCCTTGGAGAATGCTCCCTCCCTCTGAGTGGCCTGTGAGAGTTGGGTCTTGCAGCGGCTTTTTGCCTTGAGGGTGGTGCTTAGCCATCTGCAGTTTCCAGTCACAGGGAAAGAAACTCATGGTTTTACCTTGAGTAACTTATCTCTTTGTCCAGCTCTCTCCAGATCGATGGATGCCCTGACTCCTCCTGCTCTGTGGGTTCCCAAAACAGCTCACTCAGGCAGGATCTTGCCCCCAATCAGTCATTTTTTGTGAGAGAGATGGTGAACGCCCAGTTACACTGACACCATCTTGCCTCTCCGACCTGCAATTTCCTCTTTGACCCACTGATTATCTAAGAGTGTGTTGTTTAACTTCCATATCTCTTTGCCTATTCTGTGTCTCTACCACTTATTAATTTTCAGCTTCATTCCCTTGTGGTCTGAGAAATTACTTTGTATAATTTCATTCTTTCTGAATTCATTGACACTTTTCTGTGGCCTAGCATGTGGTCTATCCTGGAGAATGATCCATGTGCATTCGGGATGCAATTTTCTGTATATATCTAGATCCTCTAATGTATCATTCAAGGTCTCTGTTTCATTACTGACCCTCTGTCAAAATTGTCTAATGGTGATAATTGTGTATTAAAGTCCCCCACTATAATTGCAGAGGTGTCTATTTCTCCCCTTAGGTTTTCCATTGTTTTTCTCATGTATTTTGGGGCATCCTATTTAGGTGCATAAATGTTTATGATTGTTCGTTCTTCTCGCTAGATTACCCCTTTTGTTAATGTATGGTGTCCTTCCTTGTCTCTTACAATAATTTTGCATTTAAGTCTATTTTGTCATATATTAGTATAGCTACTCCTGCCTTTTTTTTGGTTATTGTTTACATGGAAAACCATTTTCTAACTATTCAATTGCAACCTCCTTGCATCCCTGAGTTTAAGGTGAATTTTTGTAGACAGCATTTAGATGGGTCATATTTCCTTATCCATTCTGCCAGCCTGTATCTTTTGATTGAAGCATTTAATCTATTAACATTCAATGTTATTACTGTTAAGGCCGTACATTCATTAGCCATTTTTTCTTTAGATTTGTATATGCCATATTTTGTTTTTATTTCTCTTTTTATCCTTTTAGTTATTCTTACTAGCAATTTTTCTTTCTACACTGTCTTCCAACCCCCTCTCTCCTATTATTTTCCTTCCAACCTGCAGAATTCCCTTTAATATTTCTTGAAGAGCAGGTTTCTTGTTGACAAACTCTCTTAATTTCTATTAATCTGTGAATATTTTGAAGATTCCCTGACTTTTGAATGCCAGCTTTGTTGGATACAGAATTCTTGGCTGGCAGTATTTTTCTTTTAGCACATTAATTATTTCATCCCACTGCCTTCTTGCCTCCATGGTTTCTGATGTGAAATTAGTATTTAATCTTATCAAGCTTTCCTTGTATGTGATGGATCTTTTCTCTTCCTGCTTTTAGTATTCTCTCTTTGTCTCGAGTGTTTGACAATCTGATAAGTATATGTCTCTTTGTTGGCCTGTTAGTATTTAAACTGTTTGAAGTGCACTGGACTTCCTGGACATATATATCCATGTCCCTCAAAAGAGTTGGGAAATTTTCAGTCATTATTTCCTCCAACACTCCTTCTGCCCCCTTTCCTTTCTCTTCTTCCTCTGGGATGCCTATAATACATATGTTTGCATATTTCATCTTGCCATTCAAGTCCCTGAGTCCCTGCTGAATTTTTTTCTATCTTTTTGTCTATCTTTTCTACTATCTGTGTGATTTCAGGTGTGTTATCTTTTATGTCACTAACTCTTTCCTCTGCCTGTTCAAATTTGTTCTTATGTACTTCTAGCATATTTTTGATATCTTGTATTGTGCCATTCATCATTATCAGATCTTTTATCTTTTTTATATATGTTTACAATTTTTTCTGTATATTCTCCTAGTTTCTTCTTAAAATCCTTTATCTCTTCCCTCATTTCATTAAGTTGATTCATGATAATTATTTGTACATCCTTGATTAGTTTTTCCACATTCTGCATCTCCTCCTGTTTTTTATCTTGTTCATTAGACTGGGCCATGTCTTTCTGTATCTTAGTATGGCTTGTAAATTTTGCTGGTGCCTAGTCATCTGTTAATCTTGATAGGCTTATTCAGATGGTTAGCTTCTCTTTCTACTCTAGTGTTTTATTTTGTTTTGTTTCCTCTTGAACACTTGGTTCCACTTATTCTATATCCTTGTAGCTGTCTGTGTTTCCCTGAAAAAAATTTAAGAACATAGGAAAGAAAATATAGAAAAAAGAAGAAAAGAATAATTGTATAATAAAAAAAGAATATAGAAAAGGAACCAGGAAAAAATAAGTAATAAGAGTAAAAAATCATAAAAAGTTCAAAGTTTTAAGAATAAAAACTCAAAGTAATAAAAAAGTAAAATAAAGAAATGAAACAAGAAGTAAATGAAACTAGAAAAAAATAAAATAATATAAAAGGTGGGAAAAATGAGAAAAGAGGAGAGAGAAAAAAAGACCAAACAAAAGAATGCAGAACAAAGGAAAAGCAATGGCAGAGGGAAAAATGAAAGAAAGAAAGGGAGTAAAGAAACTAAGGAAGAAAAAAAAGAAGGAAAAGTTAAAAAAAAGGAAACAAAGAAAGAGAAAATGCAAAAATCCAAAACCACCCAGAAAAAACAGGCTTCCCTCTTAGGTCACTAGGAACCATCTTAGGGTACCAGTGCTCATCAATCAATCACACTGTAGTCCACTGCACAGATAAGGTACCTGGTTTTAGAGAATAAAATAAAGAATTAAAAAAAAAATTTTAATTAAAAAAATTGAGAAATATAAAATAGATCCAAATAATCTTTTAAAAAATCTCAATCTATAAGTTCCTGTCACAAGGAGCCACCTGGATGCCTGACAATCTGCTGGATCACTGTCTGGACCCCTTACCTTTAACAGCACCATGGACTGAACCAGGGATCTAGTGGATGTGAGGCAAGTGTCAATCCACTGAGCCTCAACCACTCCAGTTTCAGTAGGCTTCTGAAACTTTGTCTGTCTCTTCTGTTTTTCTATCTCCTCAGGCTGTGACAGCCTGCCTGATCAGATCCCCCTCCCCTCTCCCTGTGGCCATTTCAGCACTGGTTAGTGTCTTTTTTCCCTCTGTTCTGCCTGCCTTATCTCCCCTCCCCTTTATACTTCCCTCTTTCTGAGTTTTCTGGGTGCCTGTCCCACACTTATCTGCCCTTCAGCTTCCACACAGATGGATCCTCATAACCTCCACTTGCTAGGCTGGCTACATAGGAGATTAAAAGTGGGCTCAAGTGGCCAGTCTCAATGTAGAGAAAACACTCTCTAGCCTCTTTCAGACCCCTATTCCTCCTAGGCAGGAGGACTGTTTTCCTCCACTCAGTTGCCTACAGTGAGCAAGGGATTCTACCAAGGCTGTTTGCCTTGAAGGTGGAGAATATGTGCAGTTCCCAGCTGCATGAGTGAGTAACTCCTATTTTCCTTTGGCCTCTTTGTCTCTCTGTCCTTCTCCCTCCTGGATGATGTGCAGCACTCTCCTGTTCTGCAGATCCCCAAATCACCTCCCTCAGAGGGCTTATTGCCCTTCCTCTGTTGTTTTTGTGAGAAAGTTGAGCCCTACCTAAGTACTCTGATGTTATCTTCCTGGAAGTCATTTCTTTCATATCTTTTTAACCTTCCTTCTCTCATGGGAGAGTCAAAACATATGTAAGTCTGTGTCATACACAAAGTAAATTAGGCTATTTTTTCAAGTTCAGCATCTGAACAACATAATCTCATAAAAGAAAAGGAATAAATGATCAAGTCACTGGTTATTTTGATTCTCACACTCAATAGAATTTCTTAATAACATGGAGTCAGTACTTCTGACTTCTATTAGGGTATAGAAAGCTGGAAAATGCATCACACCCAACTTAAATACAAAACAACAACAACAAACCAAAACCAGATAATCTACAATATAATAACCCTTCTTTCAGTCCATCAGTGTACTGGGGTCCGAGGACAACCAAGTAGCCTGAACTCTATGGAAAGACAGAGGGAATATAAGCACTTGTTTGAATGGATTAAAGCAATGAAAAAAATTGGGGTAAGACAATTCCAGCTAAAATTTTTAGTAAATTGTTGAAGATGAAATATGAGCTAACATGAATATAAGAATCCCAGAAAACCAAAGACACAAAGTATGCTCACAATCACTTAAAAGCTTTCCCAACAAAATTCATTGTGTTCTCACCACAGATAGGAACTGGATGAGAAACTAGAAAAAGTTTCCTTGATGGCGCAGTTCTGAAGAAGGGGAGCCCTTATTGCTATGGGAAAGTTACATTCTTCTCCACTGTCTCTCCCATGGAACAAAAGGCTCAAGCTGCTAGAGGAAGGGCAGCTCACAGAACCAAAGGAAGGATACATATTGTCGCAAATCATATATACTCCTGGAGATATATGACTGAGATTTTCAAAATGATAAAGGACAAAAAAAAAAACTATCCATGCAGAATTCTGTGCCCAGTAAACTATCTTTCAAAAAATGAGAAATGAACACTTAAAAAAGAACAAAAATTAGGGAATGTTAGAAAAAAACAAAACAAAAAAAACTTTAGACAGGAGTATGTTACCAGAAAAAAAAATTGTATGTATACAAAACAATGAAGAATGCTATAAATAGCAAAAATAAAGGTAATGTAAAAGTCATTATTTATTTTTAATCACTCTGAAAATTGTTTAAAACAAAAATAATGGTAATTCACTGTCTATAGCAAATACAAATTAAAATGTATGGAAATAACACAAAATTGGGAGTTAGTGGTTGACAGTATATATTTGTTATTTTCTTGCAATACACAGGAACTGGTAAATACTTTTTGAAAGACAACTCTGATTAATTAAAGAAGTATATTATCACCAAAATAATATTTGAGTTACATATAATTATCCAATTATGAAGATAAAATAAAATCATAAAATAACCCCCCCCCAAAAAAAAAGACAGAAAAGGGGAAAAAGGAAAAAAGAACAGAGCGTAGACATAGAAAACATGGAGGAAAATGGTTGATTTTAATTCAGCCATATCAATAAGAACATTAAATATAAATGTTTAAACAAATAAACTAAAAACAGATTGTCAGATTAGATTTAAAAAGCAAGGCCAAACTATATGATTTTCACAATAAACTAATTTTAAGTATGAAAACTTTAACACTTTTTTAGTAATCAATAGAGATATAGATGCCCTGAGCAACACTATCAAGCAAATTCATCTATTTGACATTTATAGAACACTCTACTTAAAAGCTTCAAAATTCACATTTTTAAGTAAACATGGAACATACATGAAAATGATATATTGTACAAAAAACATATCTTAACAAATTTAAAAGAATTGAAACTATAGAAAGAATATTTACTTATAGTTTGAAAAGATCAGTAACCAAAATATATTTGGAAACTATGCAAATATTTAGAATTTAAAGAACACATTCTATATAACACATGCATTAAAAAGGTAATTTACAGGGAAATGTAAATGGGAGGAAGTAAAATCCAAAGCAAGGAGAAAGAATATGAGCAGAACTAATTGAAATACAAAACAAAGAGACAATCACATGAACCAAAAGCTATTTCTTTAAAAAATGGTAATAAAATTGATAAATTTCTTGCCAAAATGACTACAAAAAAATGAGTAGTCAAATCATCAAAACTCAGTAATGAAAATATAAAAAAAACAAAACAAAATACAAAAATCAGTAATGAAAGAGGGGCATCACTGTAGTCCCTAGAGGATAATAAGGGACTATTAGAAACAAATTTATGCCCACAAATTCAACAACCTAAATAGACAAACTTCTCAGAAGATAAAACCTACCAAAGCTGTCTCAAGGAAAAATATATATAACCTTAATGGAATAAAAGTTGTAATTAGAAATCTTCCCACAAAGAAATCTTCAGCCCCATATCATTTCACTGGAAAATTCTACCTAAAATTCAAATAAGAAACAATCCAATTGTACACATTCTGTTCCAGAAAAAAGAAGAGTGAATACCTCTGAATTTGTGAGGCTATCATTTCCATGATACAAGGGCAGATGAATATATTACAAGAAAACTATAGACAAAGATCTCATATGAAAACAGAAGTAAAAATTCTCAAAATTTATCAAATCAGGCAATTTGATAAAAAGTAGATCCCAGCTTGACTGTTGTGGGTTGAATTGTTGCCCCCAGTAAAACATGTCAAAGTCCTAACCCCTGCTACCTGTGAATATGACTTTATTTGGAATAGGGTGTGTGTAGATATAATCAAATTATTACGAGGTCGTACTAGACAAGGATGGGCCCTAAATCTAATGACTTGGTATCCTTATAAGAAGAGATTTGGGGATACAGGTACAGAAAGACACCGAAAAAGGAAGGCTGAGGATTAGAGCAATACTGCCACAAGCCAAGAATGTTGGCAGCCACCAGAAGCTGCAAGAGGCAAGGAACAAGTTTTCTCTAGAGCCTTCAGGCGAAGAATGGTCATGCTGACCCCTTGATTTCAGAATTCTAGCCTACAGAACTATGAGAGAATACATTTCTGTAGTTTTAAGTCCCTCATATGTGGTAATTTGTTATGGCAATCTAATACAGGAAACAAATTCAATAACTGATTAAGGACTTATCCTTGGAAAATACTGGTTTAATGTTCAAAAATTAAATAATTCACTATATCAGTAGATGAAGAAAAACCAGTCATCTCAGTAGATGCAGAACAATCATTTGACAAAGGTCTGTTCATGATAAAAACTGTATTTTTTATCATACATTTTACATTACATTTTACCACTCTACCTCACAGTATTAACACATAGCTCAGAGAATTCCCTCAGACTTCAGACATGCTCTCACTGTGTAGTAAACCCCATTCTCCATAAAATTGTACACTCCAGGCTATCCAATATCCCTATGTTTGCCTGTTTGTCTGGTGGGATGAAAATTCCAATAAGGTCAGTGTATTAGCCAAAGGGGTGCTGATGCAAAATACCAGAAATCTGTTGACTTTTATAAAAGTTATTTATTTGGAGTAGAAGCTTACAGTTACCAGGCCGTAAAGCATAAGTTACTTTCCTCACCAAAGTCTGTTGTGGTATGTTAGAGCAAGATGGCTGCTGATGTCTACAAGGGATGAGGGCTTCCTCTTCCTTTTAAGGCTCCGTGGTCCCAGCTTCTTCCAATATCAGCTATAGGCTGGGATGAGTCTCATCTCTCTCCCGAGATCATTTTTCTCCAGGTTCAGCTGCTCTGCTTGCTCCACAAGGCCAGCTGTAGACTATCAGGAGAGCAGCTCATCTTTCTTCCAGGGGCCTCTGCCATGTCTAATGGAGGCTTCTCCTCTCCCCACATATCTGCTGCTCTGTGTATTTACTTCCTGGGGCTCCAGCATTACAACTCTACTAACTCCTGTGCTATTTAGTTTCCTCAGTGAGTCCCTGCCCACCAATCACAACTCAATCAAGTAAAAGTGAAACCTCTGAATCCAATACAATCTAATATGCCCAGAGGAGCAGACCAGTTCACAAACATAATCCAGTGTCTATTTTTGGAATTCATAAACAATATCAAGCTGCTTCAGTCAATTACCAGTTGGAACCATTATGTTCCCTAGGGGAGGCTTTCCTCTTTTGGAACTAATATCTCTACACCAGCAAAACAGCACCACAGTCACAGTAAGCAACAAACTAAGCAAGATAAAAATTCTAAGTCATTAAGTATAATGGTAAGATGTAAACCCTTCTATATTTTATTTCCCAGATCTTTGGATATGGGTAAAAAAAACAGAACATATCCTGTTCATTCTTGATGGTACAAAAGAAAGTATTTTGTGGAAAAATACTAAGACTGAAAACTCTGCAAAAAGTGATTCAGAAGAGGATTGAGAATGTCAACTACTTTAATAAAAGATTATATAAGAAAGCATCATGTCATAGATTTATTGGTGCTATTTTTAATTTCCTTTGTTGTAATATAAAATAATGGTACAATTACAACCATTGGCATATTAGATTCTATAGTGTCTGATAAAAAAGAAAATTTATCTGTCCCTGTGGCAGCTGTGGATATATGAGTCTCAGCTCTATGTTCAAGAGAATCTACTGCTAGGAGCATTGTTGGCTGACGGCCTCCAGCTGCTGCAATTGTGGGATTCATATCAGCATTTCTGTCAACACCAAAGTCCCCCAAGCTGCTCTCAACAATGCTACAATATGGTAGATTTACTAGGGATAGTCTATTTCTGCCCAAGGTGGGATTCCTCTAATGAGAAATCTTTGCTCTAGGGATCCACCAACCTAAACAAGGTTTTCTCAGATTAATCTGTGTCTGTCATTCCACATAATAAGGACTATCTTGAGGCTGTCAGTCTAATGTGGAAAATCCACATATTTAATCTGATCCTTGCTGAAAGGTTGGGACTTACATGGGCCTTTGCTGCTAAAGGCTTTCTTAATATTATTACTTTTTTTTTTTTTTTTTTTTTACAATTTAAGTCTACAAGCAAACAACGTTTCTAGTCCTTTGAGGCTCCATATTTCTCAATTCTATTGATTCCTTTTCCTTTTTAATAGAAGCCATTGATTTTTTCTCCTGACCATATATTTTCATTTAATATCTTTCTAAATTCAGCCAATAGTTGCCAAAACTACCCTTTGGTTCTTTCGAATCACTATGCCAAAACTTTTGGGTCAGGAGACTCAGGATATGCCTTCTACGTTAATCAGCGGTTTTATTGTTCTATCTCCATTCTCTGATATGTTTCTTTAATGCCCATTGAATGAGCAACACCACTTGAATGTATCATTGTATTTATTAGTCAAAATAGGGTAAATGCAGAAATAAACATCCCAAGATCTCAGTGGCTGAACAAAATAAAAGTTTATTCCTTGCTAACCTCACCATCGAATATGATTACAAAGGGGTTCTCTCCTCCCTGTTAATATACACACCCTGGCCTTGTCCATCTTCTTTTCCTACCATCTTCAACATGCAGTCTCCAATGTCATTGTAAATGGGAAAATGAGCCTTGAGGAGGCATACCCCCACTTAATGCTCCATAAGAAGTAATGTTTCATCTAACATTTGGTGAGAATTATTTATGTGGCTCAAGTTAAGTGAAAAGTTAAGTGAAATGGGGCTGGGAAATGATGTTTGACTGTTTGTCCAGTAAAGATAACAACTTTGTTGTACCTATAAACAATCACTGTTCCTGAAGAAAAATCCATATTGTTGAGTCCACACAAAATTTCAGTTTTCCTTCTTATTCAGTTTGGTCGGGAGTCTACTAAGCAAACATTGCAGTGGCTGGAGATAGCAGCAGACTGGACAACGAATAGTCATTTCATTGCCCTTATTTTTTAAAGCAATTCCTGTAGAGAGGACCTTTGTGTGAGCATTCTAGCCTCATTGCAAGAGGTTCAACCACATAATTCAGTAGACATTATCATCACTGGATCTATCTTCTTCCTGTCAAGCCTTTAATCATCCAGATAGACCATTCCTACTTTTCACAAATTAATGGAGGTATATACCTCTGTTCATTACTCTTTTCATGCAAATTGGTCATTCAAAAGGATAACTTGAGATTCTTCCATTGTGAAGATTTCTCTTTACTATTCTTCATAGTCAACCTTTAGTGGGACTCTAAAGCTACCACAGTTCACTTCTTTCTGATGATAGCATATTACCAGAAAGAGGCTTTTGTAAACAAGGCTCAATTATTTTTTCCTTCTCAGTTGTTGGTATATAACCAACATAGAGAGGCCATAGCTATGTGTTGTATCAGAAGTAGATGCCGTGGAAGTATAAGTCAAATATTCATGGATGGAGTATTTTTTATGATGGCTGAATTTATGACTCAGTGGATCATATATTCACTATATGGAGGCAAGATCAGGTTATCAGGTCATGTAGAATCCCATGAGAAAGCATACAGCCTCTATCAGGTCCCAAACCAAGCAAAATTGATTTCTTGGAAGCAGAATAGTTATTTGATAAAGAGGACATAGCTTTGCTCCAAAATTCTAGGATTATTTGCTGTTATTCTCCAGTTGAGGCTTGTCATGGACACCAAGTAACATTACAATCTACCACAAATACTTTGAGCAGCATTAGATCCTCTGGGTAATACACGTATTCTAACCTATACCAGGTGATGAACTCTGTTCCTCTGATACCCTTTTAAAGCTGGCAGCCCTAGATACTTTTTAGTTGGTCAAAGTTTTTAATAAGAGTTTGCTTACTTTTTGATGGTATTAAGTACAAGGTGTCACAACTTGGTTTTACTTTGAAGGGAATATACTAACATGCTCCAGACTCTTCAACTATCAGAACTTCTCTAAAGTGAAATTCACTGCATTTCCATGGAATACATTTTTCATTCTATGGCATGCATGGATCCTCATAGGGTATTAGACTGCCTTCTGCTTCCTGCTCACCAGGTTGTTTTAGCCTGATGTTATCAATATAGTGGTCAGAGTGCTACACCGTGGAATGGTGTGATGATCAATATCTCTGAAGACTAAATTATATATCAGATTAGGGAAAAGATGTTGCTCTGAAACAACATGGTAAAGGAATAGTGTTAACCATGACAGATGAAAGCAACCTCCTTTGGATTTTCTTCTTTTGGGAAAAAAAGGATTTTCCAGATCAGTAGCTATACAGCAGGCACCAGGGCAGTGTTGTTTCACTCAAGTAAGGAAACCATATATGACATTATAGGTGCAATTTGTTTTACTAACTAATTAAATAGTATTAATCAAGACAAATATATCAAAGGCTAATTAAGCAATTTTAGTGTAAATGTAATAGGAAAAACTCTTTTTATTCAATGACTCTCCATTTTAATTTTGGGTGTTCCCTATTTCTCAAAAGTTTTCTGGTGATGGTACACATTCAGCTTTTGTTGTGTTTGAGTAGCCCTCAGGATAAGAAACTACATCTAATTTTTGGCTGCCTAAATTCTGTGACTTTTAAAGAAATGATTTTTTTAAAAGATAGACAAATCTGTTTTCTTATTACTAAGAATCTAAAAGAGATTTTAAAACTTTGAACTTGATGTTTTTCTTTAAGTTTTCTAGTACAATTAGACACAATCAGTTGACTCCAAGACTTTATATTATTTAGGTCTTTCATATTAGTCTATAACAATAACCAAACTATTTTCTAGAACCCTCCTTTTAATAAATCTTCATTTCAGTTAATAATTAATTGTTTTTCCATAGTATGTCATATGTTATCAGCATACTATCATCAGAAGTTAAATGAATTTTAAGGTAAAATAACAATGTTTAAGTGTCTATTACCCTGATACTTCCTCTGGTAGTTATTATTCTATCTGTCATGTATTTATGGATTAAGTCTACAGAACTCCTTATCCCACCCACCCTAAGTAGTGCAAGCAGAAAGGAGGTCAGCTATAAAGTTACTTGTTAGCTAACATCTCTGGGAAGGCCAGGCAATAGGCTTATATATCATACTGTAAGAAATAGTGTAGCAAGTGTAAATGTGCTAATATAACATGATATTCTGAGGGTAGACACCATTGTTATAGTTTACCACCACTTCCCTATATTAAAACTGAACCTATAAAAGCTGTCCTAGAACCAAGACCCACAATCATGCATGACAGAATATCCAATAAGTTTATATGTGGTCATCACCTTATGTTGCTTACATTTCTGTTTCCATATCTAATAGGGAGGCTTCTACTTAGCGAACCCAATTCATCTGCAGAGCCATAACTGCAAGAGTGTCTGGGAAATATAGTTTTTAACTTTTTGCCTCTATATTACAGAAGCACAAAATCAAAGGGGTTGAAATAAGTTGTGAGTGAGGCAACTTTTAAGATTTAATGGAGAACTTTCCCAGATGTCTGAGTAAGTAGCTGCGTCGTCTGTGTTGGCTGCTGCTTCCAACACGGAGAAATGAGGCTGGGGCTGAGAGGAGATCTCAGCCCTGTTGAGCTTTTTTAATGCTGACTATAAGGGGATGTTATTAAACAGCTGATTGGAGCTCATGAACAGCGTGAAGACATTGATTTAAATAAGGTGAAAACCAGGACAGCTGCTAAATATGGCCTGTCAGCACAGCCCTACCTGGAGGATATCATTGCTGCAGTCCCACTTCAGTAACAAAAGGTCTTGGTCCCCAAGTTAAAGGCAAAACCCACCAGAACTGCCAGGTTCTTGGTTGAACCTGGGACCTTGTATGCAGTAAAGCCAGTACTAAATCACTGAGGAATACCTGGTGATTGCCATGACCCAGGTGCTCCAGGCTGCCTGTACCTATTACAACATTGTACCTGTCCAGCCCTGTGATTAGAGCCAGTCACCTCATCTGTCTGACCCTGGTTTCCATCTCTGCGAAATGGGTTGATCTTGAGTGATCTCTCAAACAGCTGGCACAAATAGGATACTGCAATTGGCAGCACCCAGCAGAGTGCCCAATGTACAGTGTGAGTGTTTGCAGGGGAAGATGGAACCATGTCCCTGGGAGAGGCCCTCAAGTTAAGGTGGTTCTGCCATCCTGCCACCAGGCCACCAAAGCAGAACTTAGTACCAGGAACAGCTCCCACTGCAGTGTGCAACTCTTGTGCAGCCCCTCTCTGAGCATTAGAGACACAGGCAACCAGGTCAGTGTGCACTTGGCTGCCTTCTACAGCTCTAATGTGAAGGAAATGAACATGAGCCTTGTCCCAGCATGCCCTTAGGCCAGGGAAAGAAGGTGACTGCCCACCCCTTCTCATGGAATGCTCTTCCTGGATTGACCCTTCCCTTCCTGGTGCCAGGATTTACTCTCTCCAACCACTAAAATGGCCAAGAAGTCCCAGCTACATAATAAAGCTTTAGAAGACCCTAGATCTAGACACAGGTTCACAAACTCCTTATTTTGAGACAGGTGGCTGTCTCTTAGGCACAAGGGTGGATCCTAATAGGAGAGGATAATCCACATGTCAAGACCTCTTGTTGCATGGAACTATGAATCTTGTCATCCAATGAGTCAAGACTGGGGAGTGTCATGAGCCCCAGGGGGATGGGGAGGAGTGAACAGAAAAGATCAATCAGGGGGTATTTAGTGGTCATGGGAAATGTTTTTCATTACCTTACAATAATGGACATAGGACATGGTAAATATCATCAAAAAATCATCAAAACTTATTGAACTGTACTGTCTAAATTGTAAAAAAAAAAAAAAAAAAAAGAAAAAAGATTCAATGGAGTGGTTAGAAAGGCATATCAAGCAGAAGGACTGGTAGGTGCAAAGGCCTGTACGAGATAGAAAGTGCAGGCTGTTTGAAAGTAGTATGGATAAAACAGCACTTCTCAAGATGCTCCATTAAAAAGCAATACTGTAGTTAAATGGTTTGAGACATGCTTTGTATTCTTCTTGGAGATTGACAATCCACAGTAATTGTTCTGGGAAGCTATTTGACAATATGTTAGCTCAGGATTTAACAAACTTATCAAGACAGCACTTACTTTGCATAATACCTATTAATATTCCACAGAATAGCATTCTGTGAAATACATTTTGGGAAGCTGCAAGCTAGATCGAAGGCATTGGAAGAATGGTGGTAGACAAAGATGAGATTGGACATGCTTGTTTTCTTGTGTCTTGCTAAGGGATTTAGATTTTTTTATAATAATGAAGGGATGTCATTGAAGAGTTGTAGCCAGACACTTCTGTGGAGCAAGTAGGCCAGTTAAGAGGGTGTTGCATTTATCTGGATGAGAAAATGAGATTGAAATATTATGCTTTAATAACATTGGGAGATCTGCAAAACCATTATGAAAATAAAATTTAAAGTGCCCGTTTGAAGTTAGTATGAGGGTGAAGGGTAGTTTTCATTTCACTCCCCCACTTGACCCCCACCATTTCCCTTCCTGTCTTTTGAGGAAGCTCCAACTGAGTCCTTGATAACATCAGAAAACAAGGCAAAAGTAAAAATTTCTCTGAATGCCAAGAAGTAGCAGAAGCCAAAGAATAAGTATGTGCCAAAGATTTAGGCTTCAAGGGCCAAAACCAAACAAGTAAATCCAGGAGCTGTCCTAGAATAGAAGGGACGAGAGGACCAAGTTAGAAACAGTACTGGAATTCAACATGATTGTAAGAGTTAAGTGTCCCTAAATGAAGTAATGTTGCTAGACATTGAAATTTATCTTGCATATATTTTTGAAAATTGGCCTTTTAATATTTGGACACATTGGACTGAGTAAAGATGCAGAATTTATGCATATATCATGTAGTGAGAGGGGCAGGAGTAACAAAGAGACCAAAATGAAATTAAGGTTATAAATAATTAACAAGCAAGTATTCATTGGGAGAGGAAAAATAAGGCACAGAATGTATAATAGTATCTGATAGTCTATTATCTAGTATGATAAAATACCTTTAAATATTTCGGGTATGTCCACATCTTAATCTTATTGTTACCAAATAATTGCTTGCTGAGAGATTACTGAAATTTGTTTCAGTGTTAGGAATTTTGTTATTATTAGAATTATCTGGTTGTCTGCAGGATTAGTGCCAGTGGTCCAAAGCTTTAACATATATTGCTGAACTGGTACAAGTAAGAAGCTTATATATTTCAATGCTCAATTAATAATGCTCTTATAAGACTTAGCACCCAGGAGGGAAGACATTTTAATTAGGCAAGAAAAAATGATATTGAACAGCCTGCTCATGGTTGGATATTTTTCTTCTTGAAAGTTGATGACTTTGATATGAACGGAGAAAATGTGGAACTGTCAGTAAATGTTTCATATACAACTTGGGGAAATGTGTTGAATTGTATTAAATAATTAATGTAAACTAAAACATCTATTAGAAATATAATTTATATGTCTGAATGTACTGCTAAATTATCATATCGTGGTGTTTTTTTTTAAATTATAAAATCTTTTGGAATTAACCCTAGATTTAACTACTTAGTTTAGTTATAAAATTCCGCATCAAACTTTATCCTTATAGTCTTAGCAAGGTAATACACACACACACACATACACACATATTGATGTATTTAACATTTGAAATGTAAAGTTAAAGTTCTTTTGGTGTGCTTTTTGTGGTTGAAGGAAGAGTTAGTCACCAATTAGAATATATTTGCAATTTCTGTAGGAAATTAGTGGGCACATTTTGTCCTTAGTGACACTAGTTAAAAAATAATACAAATCTGTTTAAGAAAATTCATACTTTTTAATATGACCCTATTGTCAAATAATATGTTTAGAGTAGACACAAGGACTAAGAATAGAGTCTTCTGACTATCTGCAACATTACTAAAATTATTTTATTGAAATTATGTGAAGCTCACTACAATGTTTTGAAAACAGCATAACTTTTTATCAATGATAGTTCTTCTGGTAATGAAGAGTCAGAATTTACCCATGTGTGTTTTAAACTTTTCTCCCCAGATACAGTGAAGGAATAACCTTTAGGAGCAGAGTAAAAATATATCACCGTGCTTTAGGAATGATTGAGATATTTTGGGAAAATAGCAAGCTTAGAGATGCCTTACTGTATCAAATGGCTTCCAATATTTAGCATAGGTTAGTGGCCTTATTTGCATTTTAAGGATTATAGAATGGAAAATACATTTGGATGTAAAATCAAATTATTTTTATAACATTTCAAACTTAATATTTGTCTTGAAGTACAGAATATACAACTATTTAGCTTTTCTAATTGAATAACAAATTATAAACTCAAAATAAACATGACAAATGCTCACCTCCAAGAGTCGCAAATTAATATACTTATTTCACAGTTTTCCTGTCATGGTAAATGGATACTCTTTGTTTCATGTGCCCAGACCAAAAATCATGGAATCATTCTTAGATTTCATAACCCATGTCTGGTCCATTTACTTTTCCTACCTCAATTCTATATCTACTTCATTTTCTGCTAAAATTAAATTAAATCTAAATTTCATTAAATTTACTCCTGAATTTGCCCTTTATCTTTTAGTATATTATTAACAGAATCGCTAGAAGTTTTCCTTCAGGTTGTGACAGAGTAGTTTCTATCAGACCAAGCTCTTGATTAGAAAACAATTATATTTAGAATAAGTGTAAAAACAGCTATTTGAGTGAACTGGGAGTAAGTGAAGACGCCATGATCCTGAAGAGAAGGGAAAGGCATGGCAGTACACATATATTCTCCATTGCTCTTTCCCTTTCAAGCATTTTCTGATTTAAAAGGGATGAGGAGATTTCAGCTCCCTCTCAAAATGTAGAAATTACAATAAGAAAAATATAAGTCATCTACAAATTAATAAATTTTATCCAATGCTTTAGTAGCTGGAGGTTGAAAACAATCATCTAGCCTAAAGTCTAAAAAGGAAAGACACCTCAAAAGAGGGAGAAGATATGAGTACTGGCTCATCTGGAGTAGGCACTAGGTATCATAGAGGATGGTAAGAGTATTCAGTTAAAACTGTTAATGAATTGCTGAAGGCAAAGTATATAGGCTAGGTTAGACAATAGAACTCCTGAGTGCCCGGGAAGCAAGGGGAATTCAGATCTCCTTATATATTCTTCTCTATAGATGGTCCAGCATATAAGAAAGATTGGGGGGGTCGGATGTGGCTCAACTGGTTGGGCGTCCGTCTCCCATATGGAGGGACCCGGGTTCGATCCCCAGGACCTCCCCATAAAAAAAAAAAAAAAGAAAAGAAAAGAAAGATTGGGGCTGGGGATACACAAAACAAAACTTACTTTGGTGATGTAGGCCTGGAGAGTGGGAGCAGTCACTTCTATGAACAAGGCAGAAAGCTTTACCTGGATCTTCCTTTGATAACTTCTCTATGGAAGAAAAGCCTTAAGTTGCTAGGGGAAGGGCAGGAAACTGTCATCTTCAGGACACAAGTGAAGACAGTATGGGGAAAGGAAACAATAACAACGGTGTGAGGAAAAAAAAGGATTCTGGGTTCAAAGGCAAAATTCTACGTGCTATCTTTCAGGCTAGACTACAAATACAAGGCCTGGTAGGCCTCATTGGGAAAGCTGAACTTCCCACACCAGACTTGATACACAGCTAGTGCAATACAGTTTTCTGGAGGAAGTTGCAGTCAAGGGCTCAGTTTCTTCCCCAACATTGCCCCTTCCCACTGTTCCCAGGCCAGTTTCTGCATATATCTGCATTCCTAGCCCAGGCACTAACATTCAGAGGCCAACTTATTATCAAGATGGGTAAATTTAGCTGAGGCATTTTCCTGGCACCTCTGACAAGACCTCATTGTTGGGGGGCCTTGGCTGAGGCACTTTTCTTCACTCTGACTAAAACCTTCCATTCCTAGGCCTTTTCTCCTCTCCCTCCTTCTGGCCCCATGGCTCCATAAAAAGTTAGAAGCCTTTTGTTCAGGACTCTTTGGCAGTGAGACAGTTCTTGTCACCTGAAGTGCCACTCCGTGGGGGAAAATGGAATACTCGGGTGCTAGCACCTATTTTTGCCTCTGGCTCACACTATCACAGTACATAATTAAAGGCATGATTGTTATTTTCAGTTTGGTTCATTGTCTTAATTGACCACCCCTACACCTGGAAACTAGAAAGGGAGAAACAGAAAAATGTCCTGGGCTCAAAACTTTAGAGATTCCTACCATTGGAGGGTAGGATCAGTGAGAAGGTTCCGAGGTCTGTTAAAAATTGAGGCTAAAACACAACAGTGAATGTCCACTCCTATACTGTACCATGAACCTAGTAAGCACCAAATATCAAATAACAAGAGTCTACTGTTGGAGGAAAGGGGAAGTCAAGTGAGAAAAATGTCTAAGGCAGAAGCTCTCATGAAAAGATTAAGGCTGAGAATGGAACAAGAACATTAAGAAAAACTCTTAAACCAATCCTCACACTGAACAATAAGTTATATTGGAAGAATTAGAAGCCTGTGGTGCATTGAGAGTAACCATAGCAACAATCAAAACCCAGTTCAACTCCTTGCTAGACTGACTCCACCTTATCTGGCCCCAATTCACATGCACAAGGGCCTAGCAAAAGATGAGGCATGCTCATTTCCAAGCATAAATATGAAATACTTCAGTCTCTAATGTTCTGTGGTCATTTTGTATTTACTTAGTTAGGTTATAGTCTTCAGTTATTCAGTTAAACCTCAACATAGGCATTGGTAGAAAGGTATTTTGTAGATGTACTTAAATTCCATAATCAGTTGGCTTCAAGTAAGGGAAATAATCCTAGATAATCTGGGTGGCCTGATTCAATCAAAAGGTTTTAAAAGGAGGGTTGATGTTTCCCTGAGAGAAGAAGAAATGTGGCCTCTGAACAGCATATTTAGCCAATGCCTAAGAGTTCCAATCTGCCCGCCCTTATGGCCTGTCCTGTGGATTTTTGGAATTAGCTTAGCAGCTCAAACAATTGTATAAGATAATTCTTTGCAACACATCTCTTTATATATCTCCTATTCTTCCTGCTTCTCTGGTTGAACACTGAATTATAACACTGTCAAACACAAGATGTCTAGCTTCCAACCAAAAATTATAATACTCACAAACAATGAAGGCAAAATAGCACACTGTCATGAGAGAAAGCAATGAACAGAACCATGTTCAGATATAAGCCAGATGCTGGAATTAACAGGCAGGGAAATTAAAGTTATTATGACTAATATGTAAATGACTAATGGAAAAGGTTGACAGCATGCATGAACAGATGAGGAATTTTGGCAAATAGAAGAAATATATGAGGAAGATTATAAGGGAAATATTAGGGAAATGAAAAGCATGCTAACAGAGATGAAGAATGCCATTAACAGTTTTATCAGTAGACTCAATGGTTGAAGGAAGAATCAGCAAATTTGAATACATGAGTTAATGGAAATTACCCAGACTAAAGTACAGAGAGAAAAAAATAAAATAGAATCAATTATCCAGGAGTTGTGGTACATATCAGTCAATATTATATATGTGTAATTGGTATCCAAAAGGATAGTGGAGAATGAAATATTTGAAGCAATAGTGGATTGATTTTTTTCCAAAATTAATATCAACCACCAAATCATAGATCCAAGAAGTACAACAAGAAGGATAAGTAACATGGACACACAAACTGTATTTAAACTGCTGGAAACCAATGATAAAAAGAATATCTTGAAGGCAGCAAGGGAAGAAACACATATTACATATTGAGGAAAAAGTTAAAATCACAACACATTGTTTTTAGAAAGCTTTCAACCAGGAAGACAATAGAGTGATAACATTTTTTCCCTTTTAGGATATTATAGATAAGTCATAATCTTATATATAACAAAACATCTTTGAAGGATAAAGAATTAGACACATTTTTTTTTTCAGATAAACCAGAAAATTCATTACTGGCAGAAAACAGGAACTGTTGAAGAAAGTTCTATGATGTATAAAATTGTTTGCCAATTTATTATATATAACCAAATATAAATATCAAGATTTAAAAGTTTATACACAAATCTATAAATGGGATGCCAAATTATAATCAGAAGGCTAGTTGGTGATCATGGTGATTATGGAATAAGAATAAAAAGGAATTAAATTAAGATTATATTTAGCTACATCAGTATAAGACAAATTGTTACATCCATCATCTGAAAAGTCTGCATTTGCTAATTGGAAAGAAACATCATTCATTTGTTTTTCCAAGACACTCATCAATAGTTTAGAATGCACACACATCAGTAGCTAATGATTCAAATCCCCTACCTTAGGTGGATACTGCTATTTTTTCTCTATTTCTCATTATTTCTCTTATGATTCTCAAACTGATTCACAACCCTTTGGTTTATGAATTTTTCTTTTTTGGAAAAAAAAACCAATTTATTGAAGTATATCGTTCATACATGAACATACATAACATACATAAACATCGTGAACTTACAAAACAAACATGTACAACATCACACAGGTTTCCCACACACCACACTCCCAAAACACCCTGCATTGTTGTGAAACATTTGTTAGCAAATCATGAAAGAGCATCATAAGTATTACCACTAACTATAGTCCGTATCTTCCTCCCTTATACATTTTTTAAAGGATTTATTTATTTATTTATTTACTTTTATCTATTTTTACCCTGCCCCTGTTTCTGCTGTTTCTGTGTCCATTCACTGGGCAACTCTCCATGTCCATTTCCTGCCCTCTCTTCTCATCCTTCTTCTACTATCTTCACTGGCATTCGATTCTCGGAATCTCCAATGTGGGAGAGAGGCGTCCTACCACCTGCGACGCCTTAGTTCCTGGTTTTTCGGTGTGTCTCATCTTGGCTCTCCCTGTGTCATTCTCCTGTTACGTCGTCATCTTGTTGCATGGCTTGTGGGGCCTGGCGGCACACCTGTGGATGGGGCCTGATGGCTCACCCGCTCTCGGAGCCTGACGGTGCACCCACACACACGGCCTGGTGGCCCACATACCTTCTATATTTTTCTTTTTTTTATTTTTTACTGGGAGGTCCCAGGGATCGAACCCAGGTCCTTCCATATGGAAGACAGATGCCCAACCACCCAAGCCACATCTGTCCCCCCTGCTATATCTCTTAAGGTTGACCAAAGATACCCAAAGTTACAGTCTTTTCCCATATAATAAATCAGGCTTAGTTATCACCAGCATTCCAAAAACCAGACTTAGGGAGAAAAACTAGGTCTGGGGACACATGCATGGTTTCTAATATAGCAAATGTTTAGCCTACCCTGATTATCACAAAATCAGGTCAGCGAGAATATTTGCATTATGAATTTTTCTTTTGATATATTAGCAGATGCAATCTTTTATTATACAGCATTTTATTGACTTAAGACCCCTTCCATTTCTTTATGTGACTTTGGTTTTCTCTGCCCTTTCTCATGTTTTGATTTTGTAGTGTTACTCTCAGAAATTGAATTTCCCTTATTTATACAGATCATGTTGTGTGAATTATTTCTCACAATTGTAAGTTTGCCTGTTACTCCCTGAATAATAATATCAGGCCCTAATTTCTTTAAGCTTACTTGACTAAAACCCAGTGTACTTACTAAATTCTTTGAGGCACTGTATAATCTACATGATCTAGTTCTTTACAATTACTCTGATCTCATTTCCAGTCACTTTCTTTAGCACATTCCAGTCAAGCTGCCATCATAACCATTCTTCAAATAGACCATGCAATTTTCTGTTTTTCTGCATTATGGTCTTACATTTATTGTTTCCTCCCCCTGCTGAGCTTTTCTCTCTAAATAACTGCACAATTTGCTCCTTTATTTTGGTCTCTAAACAAATGTTATCTTAGCAGTGGCTACATTCTCTGATTACCTCCATTACTCTAAACTATCCTACTTATTTCTTGACTTACAAGTATCATTAACTGACAAATTGTTATATTTTATTTAAGCGTCATGAAAAGAGAGACTTCATTTTGTTCACAGTTGTATCCTTAGCAAGCAGAAAAATTTTTCACAAAGTTGGCTCTCAGTAAATGTTTCTAAAATGAATTAAGGAATGTGTACCATGCAGTATAGTAAATCCTTTCCCATCATATTATTTCACTGATTTCTTATATCAACTTATTTTATAGATGAAAAAGTAGAAGCTTACAAAAATTAAAATCATTTGCCTGGCCTGGAATTCCATATTTTGAAAAATTAAACCCTGCTAATTTGCCATTAATAATTAGCTATGGTGTTCAAAGACCATATTTCTTGAGATATTTCATACTTGGTAACCTTTGAAGAAATAAGGAAATGAGGTAAATATCAAGGGGAATGTTGGATCAAAATTTAATTTGAGGAGGGATGACCCAAATGAAATTCTCAGGGTTAAGGAACGGAGATTCTGGCCTTCATGCAATTAGGAAAGTGCTATCAAATGGTGGTAGTAGAGAAGACTGAGAAGAACATGAAGTAGGGAAACAAAACAAAACAGAGCTTACGATACATATATAAAAGAGAAGTTGTGAACTTACAAAACAATCTTGTAAAATGTGCAGAAGTCCCATACAATCTCGCACCACCAATACCTTACATTGTTGTGGAAAATTTGTTACAGATTATGAAAGATCATCATTAGACTATTACCACTAACTATGCTCTATAGCATACATTTGGTATATTTTCCATACTCCCCTATTAATAACACCATGTATTAGTATTGTATATTTTTTATAGCTCATGAGAGAACACTGTCATATTTGTACTGTTAACTATAATCCATCTTCCACCACATGGTTTACTGTGTTATACGGTCCCATGCCTTGTATAATCCATCCACAGTGTACACTCAATGGTACTCTATTTTATCACAGAATCGTGCAGTCATCACCCCAACAAATTTTTGAATGTTTTCCTTAGTCCAAAAGAAAAAGTCCCTTACCACCCTGTTGACTCTTAATGTTGATATAGTACCTTCTTTGACAATGAAGCAAGAATATTACAATATTGAGAGCATGCTTTTTAATGAGAATTCTACTTACATAGGACAACTACCTTGTGGATTTCCTGTCCCTAGAAACTTTTCAGAAGAAGAGTGACTGACTGTCAAGCATCTTCTAAAGGCTATTTCTACATTGTTTTGTGACTAGTTTTATTAGTTGATATAAAAACTATTTTGTAAGATTTGTAAGTTTGTTGGTTAAAGTATGCAGATGGAATAGTCTCACACAAACTCTTTTGTTTAATCCAGTTCTAGTAGCGTAAAGTATGAAAGTGTTTTAGTTTTCTAACTGATAAAACAAATACCATAGAATAGGTCCACTTAAACAATGGGGATTTATTGGCTTGCAGTTTTGAAGCTAAGAGAAGTCCAAAATCAAAACGTCAGCAAACTGATGCTTTATCCTCCAAAACTGTGGTGCTGGCTACTGGGGATCCACGGTCCTTTGCTTTTTTTTCACATAGCGATACACATGGCAACACCCTTCCTGTCTCTTCTGGGTTCTGCTGACTTTCAGCTTCTGGCTACTCCTCGAGGCTTCTCCTTCTGTGTCCAATTTTCTTTGCATATAAGGACTTAGGCCATATTGGATTAAGGCCCGCCTTCATTCAATTTGGACACACCTTAATAATATCGTCAAAGGGCCTTTTTACAAATGGGTTCACACCAACAGGTCCAGGGGTTGGGACCTGAGCGTGCCTTTTGTAGGGGACATGGGTCAATCCCCAACAGTAGTCATCTAAAACATGTTAATTTATGATGTCATGATTCAGTAGAGACCAGGTCTTTCCTCCTGAATCAGAGCATTCATTTTATCCAGTTGCATCTATAGAAAAACATCAAGTTTCATGGAAAAGGCAATGGCAGATGAATCAGAAGAACTCAGACTTAGTCTGTTTCTGTCTAATTCTGTCACTCAGTAGGTGGTGAATTCACTTAAATTCTGTATCCTACAGGAGGAATAGTATTTATTGTCTGGCTCATCTCAGAGCTTTGTGATGAATGAGAAAATGAACGTGAGAGTGTTTTGAAACCATAAAGTCTATAAAGTTTCAAAGAATTTTCATTCAATAGAGATTAATTGCATTTCACTCTAAGTAAATGTTTTGATTTATGGCTTTATTATTATTTTTTAATTTTAGTTTCCACAATTTTGTCTTATCAGATTAAGAAGAATCTCAAATATCATGCAGTATAGGTCCCATATAGCCTTTCTCAGAATATTAAAATTATTTTCCACATTCTAGTCACACAAACCAAATCCTCACATGGAAAAGTGAGGGAATTGAAAGTGGAAAAAGAAAGTATTTTAAAATAATATTTCATATATGTCATAGTTTCTTTTCTGATATTAAAGGAATTTCATAAGCAAATATATCTGTTCAATCATCGTGCCAATCTAATAAAAGAGATTGCTGGGTAATAAGACAGAAATACCTGCATTTGGAACTTGGTGAGTTCTATAAATTGAAGTTACAGCTACTCATGCAGGCTTTGTGGAGGGATTATTTGTAACTATCGGACAAAAAGAGCCCACACCCCCTTTTTTGTTTAGATATTTGCAGTTTGAAGGAAATATTCAAGTTTATTATCCCAAGTGCAAACTTTTGGGAGTAATAAGAAACTTTATGGGGACCAGTTCTACTAAGTCTGTACATATTTAGAGGCTAACTTTTCTTTTGAATATAATAAAACACAAGTGAATCAACCAAAAGTTTTTAGTACTTTTAATGCATGGTAGCTATAATTTTACATCCGAGGAATGGTAGAAGATATTATCAAAAAAAGTATATGGGGTGTGTGTGTATGATTAAAATATAAATATATACAATTCTAATATATATATATATATATATTATACACACCTACATATATATTTATATATATACACTTGAATTACATATATATGTGTGTATATATATATCCCTAACTGAATTTGAGACATTTTAAGTGATTTGATATAAAGGCTATAGAATCTTTTTAATGTGGAATCAGAAATTGCTGCTGCTTATTAACACCTAGCAGTTTAGTAGATGTCAAAGGCTAAATTATGAATGCAGATGGGCAAGCTTTTTAGTGTAGCCCCTGGGTACAGAAACAGAAAAATATGTCCAAGGAATCTGAAATATTTTGTCTTAAAAAACCAAAAAGCTACAGAACTTGTGGTTTAAGATCTAAGAAGGTTGTACTGTGACTAATGCCCCAGTAACCTTCTAGCCATGCGTTACTTTTGATTTTATATCTGAGTTCGTCACGAATTATATCTAACAGATTAAAACAGGTTTTACTGAATTAAAGGGCAAAGGGCTTGAGTAGAACTCCATCTTAAGAAAATGGGATGGAAAACAAAATTGAGGGAAAAAAGGCAGAAAAAAAGGATAAGGTAAGGAAGAAAGGAATCAAACCTGAGGTGGGGGGTAAGAGAAGAAAGAATTGGAATCACGTCACAAAGATGCCATTCTTTCAAAAGAGGGTAAATTCAGATATTCTGAAAAATAAGGATTCCCTATTTTACTGTAAAATAAAGTGGACTTCATTTAGGTAACAAATATTGTTACATGTTTAGTGATGTGTTTTGATCACTTCCTTTGAAAGGTGTAGAGTGTGTTCAGAGTATATTTGACAAAGTTAATTCAGTAGCTTGGTGAATTTCAGGAACATGTATTCAAAATAAAATAAAGAGCTTGCCCCTATTCCTCCTGACTGATTTCAATCAATTCTGCAGATTTAAATTGGAAAGAATTCTTGAAGACAAACTTTGGTAGAAAACCAGAAGTAGGCCCACTTAGTTTCCACAGTTGTAAATTTGAAACCCATATATTTGGCAGAATGATAAGGGAGACAGAAATGATTTGGTGGCTATTTCACTTAACAGGATCTGCTTTCTAGACATGACTCACCGTCACAAAGTAACGAGCTCCAAGCTAGGAATACAGGGCATTTCATAACATTTAGTTGAAGTCTTACCGATCTTTAAAAGAGATTTTCACACTGCATTTTACGGCAATGATTAGAAACGGATCGAGAAAGGTATGACAAAATGCAAGGGTAATGCTGAAAGCGGTGCGAATACAAAGTAGCATGAAGAAGGCATGAACCCGGGATCTTTGTGTATCTGAGGTGCTCGGCAGAGGCTCAGCCTCATCAAGTGGTTCTCTCCCACCTGCTTTGTATCTGTATTCACTTTTGCCTCTAGTGGAATATCTGTTCCTTTTCCTCACCTTAAGAAATTCCACACCCAGACAGAGAATCTATACACTTTTACTCTCTTTAGTATTTCATCGTCCCTAAGCCATTTTCCTGTACAGAAAGCTCACGTCTTTGCCAGCTTCAACAAATTTAAAAACAATGAAACATTCAAATAACATATTTCTAACTAGTATTCCATTTGTCTACTTCCCTTTACAGCCAAGATTCTTAAACACAGATTCCTTCTGTTCCTTGTTTCCAAAAATTCACTCCCCAAATCATTACTAACAAGCTTTCAAATTTAGCTTCTTACTCAACCACTCCACTAAAGTGCTGTGGCCAGCTACCATGCGTAAATTATCTCATACTTTGTTAAAACGAGGAATCATTTTTAAGTCTTATTTGACCTCTCTGAAGGGTTTGGTACGTAATAACACCCTTGGAAGAGCCTTTCACTGTGACCCAAAGATAATTCATGTGGTTCTACCTGTCTGGTTGCTTTTTCCTGGTCTCTGTGATGGTTTTCTCTTTCCTTGAAGATTCTTTAAAGGCTGGTGTTCCACAGGGTTAAATCTTTGAAATCTCATTTTTCACATTCTCCTTTTAGAATAAATTAATGAATAATTCAGTAAATTAGGTTATTTTTATGCTTTTTTTTTTTTTCACATGGTCTTAGGCTTGACATATAATTATGAAGATGTTCTTCTATTTAGAGGCATCATATCACTTATAGAATGGATGTGCTATTGTGAAACACATTTCTCATCGCTGGTTCTCTTCTTTTATATACAGAAAAGTACTTTCGCATAATGATCAGTCCTTCCTCAGTGCATAGGCAAACCAGAATGAAATGCTCTTTTATTTTGTTATTTTAAATAAATCCAGGGGTTTCGACACTGAAATTGCCGACCTCTCTTCAGATCTGCTAAAACTGTGTTTGATGGTTCAAGAATAGTAACTGGCTTCTTTTTCAAACAGCACATTAGACATACTCAATTGCAGGACTGATATGATGATCAAAGCTACAGGAAATTGAAACTTATAAACCTCTTAATTTAGACTATATAGCAGTTAGGTTCCTACCTTTAACATTGAATTAGAGTATAATTTCACATATTGTGCTCGCTCACTCTCCCTCCCTCCCTCCCTATCCTTATCTCTATCCCTATATCCCTATCCCTCTCTCTTTTAGAGGAAACTTGTATTATCTTCTTTCAGTACATTCTTTTTTCCAGATGGCTCTGTTGGAAGATAACACACTGAAAAACAAAAAAGATGGCATGGGAGCAGAACCGTTCTCACAATATAACTGCTTTCTTGAGATTCTTATGCAGAGAAAAGGCATTACTAAATAAATGCTAGGGAAAATTGACTGTCCAAGGAGAATCTCAAATATCTAGTGAACTTTGACCATGAAGCTTAAAACAAGAGAGGATGACAGATTCTGATTTGTTTGTTTTGATTTTCCAAAGAGCTTTGACCTAAGAATATGCCATTGAATTTTTAAACCTTTTAAATTATTCAGGTCCTAGAAAACACTATAAAAACATAACTGCCTTTTAGTCATTTTGTCTAGAGATTCCATTGATTTGATGGGATATTACATCTCATTTCCTTCAGGAAGGGATCAGAATTAATTTAGGTTCAGTATACTTTTTTTTATAACAAATTTTATTGATACATATTAATAAAGCATGAAGCCATCCAAAGTATACAGTCAATGGTATTTGGTATAATCACATAGTTGTACATTCATCACGTCAATAATTTTTAGAGCATTTTCATTTTTCCAATAATAATAATTAAAAACACAGAAATTTATCACCTCTCAATCTCTCTATGCGTCCCATGCCATACATAGCTGTTATTCTGTTTCATTCTCTATACTATATTTATATTTTGTAAAAACAGGTGTGTGTATATATATATATATATATATATATATATATATATATATATGCAATATCACCCATATTCATGTTTTACATGAGGTTTCACTATGTTATACAGTCTCATTTTAAATTTTTTAGCTTTCTTTCTAGAAATATACATGACCTTAGTCTTTCCCTTTCAACCACTGTCATACCTGTATAATAGCACTGCTAGTTACAGACGTAATGTGGTTTCAACATTTCTAGTCATTTCCAAAGATTTACAAACAACCTTTTTACCAACTCTCTGCCATCCCTCAGCTTTCCATTCTCTAACCTCATTCTATTTTCTGGTGACTTATATTCTAATTATTAACTCCATGAATTTACATAATATATTTAGTTTATATTAGCACAATAATATAGCATTTGTCCTTTTGTGTCTCGCTTGCTTCACTCAGCATAATGTCCTCCAGGTTCACCCATGTTGTCATGTGCTTCATGACTTCATTTCCTCTTACCTCTGTGTAATATTCCATCATGTGTATACACCACTGTTTGTTTGTCCATTCATCAGTTGATGGACACCTGGATTGTTTCCAACTTTTGGCTATCGTGAATAACACCATTCTGAACATTGGTGTGCAGATGTCTTTTTGTGTCACTGATCTCAGTTCTTCTGAGTACATATCTAGTAATGGTTTTGCAGGGTTACATGACAAGTCTATCTCAACTTCCTTAGGAACTATCAAACAGTCCACCACAGTGGCTTTATCATTATACATTCCCACCAACGGTGAATAAGCATTCCTATCTCTCCACATGCTCTTCAACATTTACAGTTTTCTGACTTTTTAATAGTGCCCAATCCAATAGGTATGAAATGATATCTCACTGTAGATTTGATTTGCATTTCCCTAATCGCTAGTGATGTTGAACATTTTTTCATATGTTTCTTCATCATTTGTATTTTTTTTTGGACAATTGACTTTTCAAATCTTTTGCCCATTTTTTAATTGGGTAGTTTGTCTTTTTATTGTTGAGTTATATGGTCCTTTATATACCATGGATATTAAGCCCTTATCGGGTATGTGGTTTCCAAATATTTTCTACCATTGAGTTGGCTGCCTTTCCACCCTTATGAAAAAGCCCTTTGAAGTGCAAAAATATTTAATTTTGAGACCGTCCCACTTATCTGTTTTTTCTTTTGTTGCTCATGCTTTGAGTGTAAGATTTAAGAAATTACTGCCTACCATGAGATCTTGAAGAGGTTTTCCTATATTTTCTTCTAGGAGTTTTATGATTGTCACTTTTATATTTAGGTCATTGATCCATTTTGAGTTAACTTTTGTATAAGGTGTGAGATAGGGGTCCTCTTTCTTTCTTTTTGATATGTCTATCCAGTTCTCCCAGCACCATTTGCTGAGTAGAGTGTTCTGGCCCAGCTGGGAAGGCTTGACAGTATTGTCAAAAATCACTTGACTGTAGATATGTGTCTATTTCTGAGTTCTCAAATAGGCTCCAATGGTCAATGTGTCTGTCCTTATTCCAGTACCATGCTGTTTTTACCACTGTAGATAAGTAACATGCTTTAAAGTCAGGAAGTGAGAGTCTTCCAACTTTGTTCTTTTTCTTTAAGATATTTGGGCTATTTTGGGCCCCTTAACCTTCCAAATAAATTTGATAATTGGCTTTTCCATTGCTGCAAAAAGGCTGTTGGGATTTTTATTGCGATTGCGCTGAATCTGTAAATCGGTTTGGGTAGAATTGTCATCTTAACATTATTTAGTCTTCCAATCCATGAACACAGAATGTCCTTCCATTTATTTAAGCCTCCTTCAGATTCTTTTAGCAATTTTTTGTAGTTTTCTTAATATAGGTCCTTTATGTCCTTGTTTAAGTTTATTCGTAAATATTTGATTCTTTTAGTCATGTTTATAAATGGAATTTTTTTTTCTGATTTCCTCATCAGATTGCACATCAGTAGTGTATAGAAATGTTATTGATTTCTGTATATTAATCATGTATCCCACCACTTTGCAGAACTCATCTCTTAGTTCTAGTAGCTTATGGATTTTCTAGATATAGGATCATATTAGCGAATACTGCAAGTTTTATTTCTCCCTTTCTTATGTAGATGCCTTTTATTTTTTTATTCTAGCCTGATTGCTGTAGCTAGAACTTCTAGCACAATATTGAATGATGATCACATTGGGCATCCTTGGCTTGTTCCTGATCTCAGTGGAAAAGCTTTCAACTTTCAGCATTGGGTACAATGCTAGCTTTAGGTTTTTCATATATGCACTTTACTATATTGAAACAGCTTCCTTCTATTACTATCTTCTGGAATGTGTTTATCAAGAAAAGTGCAGTATTTTGTTAAATGCCTTTTCTGTACAAATCAAGAGGATCATGTGATTTTTCTTCCTCAATTTATCAATGTGGTTCATTACACTAATTATTTTCTTGTGTTGAACCACCCTTGCATACCTGAGATAAAACCCACTTGATTGTGGTGTATAATTATTTTCATGTGCTTTTGGATTCTGTTTGCAAGTATTTTGTTGAGGATTTTGCATCTATATTCATTAGAGATCTTGGTGTGTTTTTTTTTTTTTTTTTTTTTTGTAGTACCTTTATCTGGTTTTGGTATTAGGGTGATGTTAGCTTTGTAGAATGAGTTAATAGTGTTCTTTCCTGTTCAATTTTTTTTGGAAGAGCTTGAACAAGATTGGTATTAGATTTTCTTTGAATGATTGGTAGAATTCATCTGTAAAGCCACCTGGTCCTGGGATTTTCATCTTTGGGAGGTTTTTAATGGCTTTTTCAGTTCTTTACTTGTTGGGGTCTTCTATTTCTTCTAGGGTCAGTGTAGGTGGTTAATGTGTTTCTAGGAATTTGTCCATCTTGTCTACATTGCCTCGTTTTTTGGCACACAGTTGTTCATAGTATCCTCTTATGACCTCTCTTATTTCTGCGGGGTCAGTGATGATGTCCCTCCTCTCATTTCTGATGTTATTTTGTTGTGTCATCTCTCCTTTTTTCTTTGTCAGTCTAAGGGTTTGTTGATTTTATTGATCTTCTCAAAGAACTAACTTTTAGGTTTGTTGATTCTCTCTATTATTTTTTTGTTCTTGGTTTCATTTATTTCTGTTCTGATCATTACTATTTCTTTCCTTCAGCTTGGTGTAGTATTAGTTTGCTGTTCTTTTTCTAGTTTCTCTAGGTGTGCAGCTAGATCTTCAGCTTTAGCTCCTTCTTCCTCTTTTTTTAAGTTTTTTAATTTTTAAAAAGATACTTAGATTACATAAATGTTACACACAAAATATAGAGATTCCCATGCGTCCCACCTCCGACACCTCCCACAATTTCCCACATAAACATCCTTCATTAGTGTGGCACATTAATTGCAATTGATAAACACATCCTGAGGTTTTGCCGTTAAGCATGGACCATAGTTCACATTGTAGATCATGCTCTCTCCCACACAGTTCTGCCTGTTATGTGATGATATAAAATGATCTATATCTGTCATTGCAATGTCACTCAGGACAATTCCCAAGTCCTGAAAAATCCCCCATATTACAACTGCTTTTTCCTCTCCCTGCCCTCAGAGCCTCCAGTGGCCACTGGCTCCACATCAATGTTGTAATTTCTTCCATTGCTTGAATTACAATATGTCTGTAGTAGAATATCAGTAAGTCCACTCTAGTCCATAGCTCTGCCCCCAATCCTGAGGAGTCTGGGATGGTGATGTCCACTCCACCTCCCATTGAGAGGGGGCTTATTTCCCATGGGGAAGATGGATGGGACTATCCTGCCTGCAGCTGGAGACTCTCTCCATTCCCTGGGACAGCCATTGTCCATCATTATTTCCCCGCCAGTTGTCCTGGGTGAGTCCAATGAACTGTAGAGTAGGAGTTGCAGCTCCACTGAGTTTCCAGGCCCAACTGGCACACGGACAGTCTAAAGACTCGAGTCTCTGAATGTGTGAGCTATAAATTTCCCTCTCAGCACTGCCTTTGCGGTGTCCCATAGGTATTGATATGTTGTGTTCTAATTTTCATTCGTCTCATGATATTTGCTGAATTCTCATACAAGTCCTTCTTTGACCCACTATTTATTTTTGTGTTGTTTAATCTCCATATATTTATGAATTTGCCCATTTTTCTGTCAATTGTTGATTTTTAGTTTAATTCCATGATGATCAGAGAAAGTGTTTTGTATAATTTCAGTCTTTTTACATTTATTGAGTCTTGTCTTGTGACCCAATATATTTTCTGTCCTGGAGAAGAATCCATGAACACTTGAAAAGAATGTATAATCCTGCTGTTTTGGGGTATGTAATGGTAGGCTAATGTGTCAACTCAGCCAGGTAATTGTGCCCAGTTGTTTGGTTAAGCAAGCACTGGGCTAATTGTAACACAAGGGCATTTATGGACTTTAGTCATCAGTGAGTTTATTGTATAGATGGCTGATTATATTTACTATCAGCCAAGAAGATTGCTGTCAGTAATGAGTGATGTTTTATCCAATCAGTTGAATGCCTTAAAAGGGAAAGTGATTTCAGCATACAGAGAGTATTTCTGGCTCAACTTTAGACTCCTGGGTACTCATCAAGGACCTTCATAGGAGCCCCTGGTTTGCAGCCTGCCTGTGGAATTTGAACGTGTGCATCTCCATAGTCAAGTGAGAGAATTTTATAAAATCTCATGCTATTTATAGATATCTCCTGTTGATCTGTTTCCCTAGAGAATCTTGACTAATACAAGGTGCAATGCTCTATAGATGTCTGTTAGGTCTAGTTCATTTATCATATTATTCAAGCTATCTGTTTCCTTATTTATCCCCTGTCCAGATGTTCTATCCAATATTGAAGGTAGTGTATTAAGTCTCCAACTGTTATTGTAAAGACATCTATTTCTCCTTCAGTTTTGCCAGTGTGCCTCATGTGTCTGGGGCATACATATTTAGTATAATTATTTTTTCTTGGGGAATTGTCCCTTTTACTAATACTTAATCTTCATTCCTTATAACAGTTTTGCATTTAAAATCAATTTTGTCTGATTTTAGTATTGCTTTTCCAGCTCTTTTTTGGTAACTATTTGCATGGAATACCTTTTTCCAACCTTTCACTTTTACCTGGTTGTGTCCTTATGTCCGAGGTGAGTCTCTTGTAGACAGCATATAGATGGCTCATATTTTTTTAATCCATTCTGTCAGTCTATGTCTTTTGATTGAAGAGTTCAAGCCATTAACATTCAATGTTATTACTTTAAAGACATTACTTCATCCATTTTGTCCTTTGGTTTTCTGTTGTCATACCTTACTATTGTTCATCTTTTTACCCTTTAATTTACCCTTTTTAATAATCTTCATTTCTACACTTTTCTCTAAGTCTTTCACCCTTGTTTATTCCTTTTAGGCTGCAGCACTAATTCTGTCTTCAAGCAATTCAAATATGCTCTTTTGTGCCTCTAATGTATTTTTAATCTCATCCATCATGGCTTTCATTCCTATAAGGTCTTTCCTTTTCAGGCTATCAAATTGTTCTTTATGCCCACTGTCTTCTTAACATCCTTTATTTCTTTAGTCATATTTTCTTTAAATTCTTTGAATTGATTTAGGAGAGTTGTATGATTTTCATTGATTGTTTTACATCCTGTATCTCTGCAGGATATTTGTATTGTTCCTTTGGCTGGACCACCTCTTCCATTTCCTAGTACGGCTTGTAATTTTTTGCTGATGTCTAGGCATCTGAATGTGTTGGTGAATTTATTCTGATGGCCAGATTCTCTCTCTTGCCTATTTTTTTTCACAGTTCTTCTTTGATATTTGGTTCAACTAATTCTAAGTCTTTAAAATTGCCCAGTTTAAGTTATCAAAATTGGGCCAGGGACTCACTAATGGGGCACAGATTTTCTGCCAGCAGTTCAGGTTAAGAGAGTCCTAGAAGCAGTTTTTGTATATGTGATTCCCACTGGCCAGCAGATGGTGGACGTTAGCATACCTTTCCACAGAAGTATTTTCTTCAACCTCAGTTTTCCTGTATTTTGGTCTGGCCAAAGCCGAGATTCAAAGTAGGCTCTGCTGGCTGAATTCACTGAAAAAAAGCCCCTCTCTCCCCCCACCAATGTCCCCTTCCTTTTTCCTTGTAACAGCTGACAGGGAGGAAGACAACTGTTCTTCCTCACAGTCAGCTGCAGTGAGCCAGGGGTTTTACCCCAGCTTAATATCTTGGGAGTGGGGGAGGGGAGCCTTTCCTGGCTACTGTGGGGGTTTGGTAACTCATGGTTTTTGTTTTGGGTTCTTCATGTCTCTGTCCCTTGTCCTTCTGGGAGTTGTATAGCGCTGACCTGGTCTGCTGATCCCCAAAGCATGTCCCTCGGACAGTTTCTTGTCCTTTCTCTAGTGTTGCTGTGAGATAGTTGAGCCCTGCCTGCCTACTCCAATGCCACCTTCCTGGAGGTTCAGTAACTCTTGCCTTTAGTAATAAGACTGCATAAACTTTTTGAAAGAATGAAATACAATATTAAATTGTAAAATTCAAGGGCTTTGTAATTAGTTTTTGGAGTAAGGCTGAAAGAGTAAGGTTGGATAATCTTGCACTGCTGTCATGGCTCAGTTCTGTCAGCCCAGTTTGCAAAATAGTTAAGCTCAGGGTTATAGCTTTTCTGCTTATATACATGTTGACATATTGTGCTTATCAAACTCTAGAGATTCAAGTACTATGGCTAGGCAGTCAACACTGGTTCAGCCATGGCTGTCTCCAGCACTACGTTGGTTTTAACAGAAATGCAAGTTGTCTTCAAGCTGATCTTGAAAGTTGTGACTTTAGGTATGGCATGGGTATAGTAAGTGACCTCAAACCTAAATCGGCCTAACTGTGGGGATTTGTTGTACTGTAACTGTTTAAAAATGTATCCTTTTACCAATTAAATAGCTGGAATAGGTTAATGTATTGAACCTCTTCATGATTTAAAATGCTTTACCTAGAAAGTGATTGCAAATACAAAACCAGGATATAGAAATTTTTTAGTATGTGAAGCTAAGGTCATGTGATTTCTTAGAACATAACTCAACTTGAAAATCAGTCTTAGTACAAAGCTATTTATTTAAGGTGGATGAAAGAAAGAAAAAAATATTCTTCATTTTAAAATACTTGCTTCAGCAGATTGTATTTTCAATTTATCTGAGACGACTGTACATTTTGCTGAGCTCACATGGATAACAAAGAAAATCCTCAATGCTGAAATATATTGTCAGTGTTTCCATGGAGACCAAAGAAACCATAACCCTGGAGTTCAAACAATTTGAGAAAGGCTAAATACCACACCACATATAAGGTGAGAAGCAGACAGTACAAAATTGAATAAGTTATGGGAACATATTTTTACATAGCCATGATTAATATGCATAAAACTGATTTCCTTTATTCTCCATAACTCCCCCAAAATAACTAAAGGTAGGGTATGTGGTGTAGTGCAGTGTGTACCCTGGCCAAGTAGTCAGAACATGTGGGTTTTTAGACTGCTTCTCACTGAACAGCTGCCTGATTTAGGGCAAGTAGCATAATTCATTCATTAAGGCAATTCAAGAAGCTTAATAGAGGGATAAATTCAGCAAATATTGCAAACCTGCATTGTCAACATTCTTTCTGTTTTTGCCCTCTGTGTGGTGCTGTTCCTACTTGCTAATACTCTGCATTTCCTTCATATCAGTTCCATTGATGGGATTCTGTAATTTTCCTCTTGTTTGGTTGGTGAGATTTATATATATATGGGAAACTTAACAAGAAAATTACCTTGACAGCTAATACTAGTATCTCTCCCAAAGGAACTATCATTGTTTGGAAAAAATCTGTCATATGTTCCTTGACTAGAAAGGCCAAAGAGCGTGGATATCTGAAGGGACAAAGTGAAAAAAATAAAGATGTATGAATAAAAGAGAGAACTTTGCTTTTACGTTTGAAATGGAGAAAATGCTTATAATTAAAGGGAGAAAAACAAAATTGTTGGGGGAATGGGAAACAGTGAGATGGTGAAAGGAAGTTCCTCAGAAGTTGAGCAGCCAAACATTTAAAAACAGTAATGTTTCTTGTTCAATTTGAAGTTGTCTACATTCCTGTGATGAAGCTTTTATCTAAACTCATCCCTTGTTAATCTTCAACAAAATCTATTATATTCTCTTACACATACAAATGCTGTGTGTATGTGTATGTGTGTATGGGGTAGTATCTAAATGCAGAGAGTGGTTGAGTTGAGGTGATCTAAAACAGAAATACCATGCTTTTTATAGACTAGAGAAACTCTTATAATATTATCTTGGAAGGAATATGCACAAATAATGGATTCCCTGAGGTTTAGAATGGGGCTTAAGCCAATTTTACATAGATTTCATGGGGCCAGGAGAGCCCAGTCACTATGCAGGTGACATAGGTAATATTAGCATTCATTAGTATTCTTGGAAAGGGCATGATTAAATCTAAGTGTTAAGTGTTTATTTGGCCCAAGTTGTCAAGAAGATCAAGGATCCAATCTGAGGACTTTTTAGTCATATAATAAACTTTACTTTTAAAGAACTTTTATATTACAGAAAAGTTGCATAGAACATTTTTAGGGTATTGGAATTGTTCTGTATGATATTGCAATGATGGATACAGGCCATTATACATTTTGTCAAAACCTGTAAAATTGTACAGTGCAAAGTGCAAACCATAATGTAAACTATAGACCTTGGTTAGTAGCAAAGCTTCAATATTTGGTCATCAATTGTAACGAATGCATCTGAGGACTTTTAAAACTATGGATTGAAAAATACAGTATGTACAAAACAACACAATGTAAAAAGAATAATGTAGAATTAAGGCATAGGCCCCCCAAACACAACGATTGCAAATCATCAATAAAGTCAGCATTTGCAAACTTGCTTCTCTCACCTGTCCTTGTATAAGAGTCCCTCAGTGTTTGAGGTGTGGCTTTTATAATGTTATAAAGAATGTGAACTGAGGAGGGCTGCAAAAGTATTATGGGGAAGGGTATACGATCTTTTTCACACTTTATTCCCTTGTGTGGTATTTGAATGATTCAGAGTCTGCTGCTCTGTTTCCAGGGCATCCTATGCTGAATAAAGTTTCTGAAGTAGATGCAGGATACATAGATCTTTGAATCATTTTATAACCTGTTTGGCACTAAAGACTATTAAAATGGGTGTGTGTGTGTAGGTAGGTAGGGTTGAATTGTCACTAATAAAGAACCTGGTCATTTGCAAGCATTGAGTCTCTTTTATGTGCTGGATATTGAACTGGGTGCTAGAGACAGTCATTTTAGGAAGCAAGCATTTGAGGTGCCTGAAATGAGTTCTATAGTTGGAGTGTGCATTGGTACAATGGAAACATAGGGGAGAGACATCTACATAACCAGAATAAAGAAAAATGTCTTAGAAGAACTGATGCTAGAGCCTTCTTTTAAAGTAGACTTTTCATCTCTTTACTTGTAAAATGGGTACATAAAATATTCTCCTAACTGCCTCCCTTGAATATTCTATGGATCAAATGTGATAGTATTTAATAAAGCATTATATGTAGTATTGTTATCTTGATAATAAAATAGCCCTGTAAGATTAAAGCTAGAATCGGAACAAATCAGAAAAATGCATGAGACTGAATCAGTGTAATAGTTTGTTTCCCTTTCAATGAGATTATTTATCATTTATTCTGCATTTATTTAATGGGAAATAAGCATGTTTTAAAAATTACATGCATCTTTTTAATGTGTTAATTAATCATTATAATATTTGGTTGAATCATATGAAATTCCTATTTTTTTGTAGATTAAAAACAGTTGCATCTTGACAATTTCACATGTATCAATGAAATCCATGCCTTGGACATGCTGATTTAACTTCTAAAATTAACTGTCATGTTACATTTATTTCATTATCCATTGCTGTATGGCACTAATTACACACTGATTATGGTGAGAAGTGGTTAAATTGGGTATTGTTACACATTAAATTGGGTTAATTTTTTTGATGCAATTTGGCAAAACCGTTTTCAGTATTCTGTCTTTCATTACCACTCTTTTTAATTTTGCAAGTGTATGAACCAGACCATTTTTGAAGGTATATTAAGAGATTTAAAATTCTTATTCTAAAACAAATCACTTATTCCCTATTAATGCTAATTATTTGCTTTTGGAATTTTAGTTTATTGCCAGAGGTGATTTGCATGGGGGCAGATCTTTATATTTGGAGGTAGAGCTTGTAGTTGCAGTGAGTAACTTGCACTCAGGCTGCAAAAATTCTCAGTAGAGAATGACTCTGCTAGAGAGGACAGTTTCTAATTTCTATTCAAGGATGTTCTCTCTCTCTCCATCAAAGTGAGACTAATTTATATTTCTCAGTGTCTATAAATATAATTTGTGGGACCTCTGTTAATTCTTACTTTATTTTTTAATCCAGGATGTTTTCATATTAAGCATAGATGGATGAACAGATAACTACATGGAAGGCTATAGTGGGGACTGCTTGCTTGCTCCATAATCCATTCTTTTTCTTTCCATTGTACTATAATTATAGCCAGTAATATGACTGGACTCTATTTTTTTAAATTCTCTTGCAGCTAAGTATGGATATGTGACTAAGTTTTTTCCAATGACTTAAGAGTAGAGGTGATGAGTACCTGCTCTTTAAGGGAAGAGATATATTCATTTTCTGTGATCATTCTACAATTTTTCCTCAAATCTGAGAAGAAAAACACCTGTAATCTTGTTTTACAGTGCATGTGAGGATAATGCCCTAGCTGATGGCAGAAAATTAGATGGAAAGAATATGGGTCCATGAAGCAAAGTTATCTACCATCACAGATCTTTCACACTTAAGAGAGAAATAAATTTATATTTGTTTTAAAAGCTGCATTGGATGGGATTCTGTTCCAAGGCTAGTGTTACTCTAAGCAATACACTGACTAGGTCCTTAGTCTGGCTCTGGTGGAATCTTTCCCCTAGGACAACTGTGTGATATTCTATAAGATAGCGTTTCTAGCACCAGTTCTGCAAGAATGTGGATTATACATTCCAACAAGTTAAACTGTAAATTGCTAGCTTTGTTAGATGCTATTGGTGTTTTTCCCAGATCCTCTTTATAGGACTTGTAAATCCAGTCCCTGGCTGCTGCCAACAGCTTTGTCATCCTTATCTGGACATGTCTGGGAGGTTTTGCCTCCTCCCACAGGCAACTCACAACCAACAAGTACTAGTTTCCTTAACTCAGAGTGAAAGAATTCTGCTGTAGTCATTTGTTTGCTTTCATTTGTTGAGTATCTGCTGTATGCCAAGTATGGTGCTAGGTGAGACCAAGCTGAGTGAAGACCTCGCCGGATCCACACCTTTGTTCAGCATCTGTCCTTGTCCTGTTCTTTTTCTCTCACTCCCTTGAAACTTTCACCTAAAGGTACTTTATTAAAGTATTTGAACAAGAATCTCTAGCTGGGCTCTGCTTTGACAGAACTTAGCCTAAGAAATAGAGTTCATATTAAATGATGAGAGGTATTTTTTTTAAAAATTCCTTTTAAAAATAATAATCACAGGATTTAGACTTACAAATGACTATTGGTCTCATTTTATATGTGAAAGCCTTGCAACTTTTGTCTTCTAGTACATGTTCCATTGCATTTATTGGGAGATTTAGACACCACTGAAATCATTCTCTAGTTTATTAACAAAAATACATGATTATGTTGGAAATAGACAATGTGGTTGTTATTATTAGTGGCATTAGGTCATATTTTAGGATCTCTATTTTACCACTTGTATCCAAGCCAGTGCTATTACTTACCATTTCATTTTTTTTTCTTTTCTTTTTCCTTTTTCCTCTTATTTTCTGTGCTAAAACTAAGTCGTTGCTGATTTCATTGGCTCAAATATAACTTTTTCTCTTCCTCACTATAGAGAAGAGACTAATGTAAGAAATTTCTGAAAACTTCTGAAATCTAATTTATCAATCAGAAATATTTTTTGAAAGGCATTCCAGCCATGTTACGTACCTTTCATGAACTAGTACTTGAATCTTTCAGTTCCATTTTTAAAACTGGAAATGGGTGTGTAAGAAGTTAAGTCCTTAGTTTCTTGGGAAAGTTTGTAAATGTAGAGTTCTAAGATTTTAATATCTAGATAAACTTAACCTTTATTCTTATAACAGATTATGATTTCATGTGTATAGACAATTAAAAAGAACATTAAAAGGTTTGCTTAGGTATTGAGAAACTCAAGATTCATCATATTCAAATCTGTTGAGTTCATATTATAAGGACATTTATTTTAGCACTATTTTTCTTTTTAATGACCACACTCTCCAAGCTCAAATTCTAATATGAATCAATAGTCTGTGATTGCCATATTGATAATGATAGTTTATCATTATTTCTCAAGAAAGAAAGAAAGAAAAAAAAGCAAGTGCATTTTCTTGAAACCTATTTCCAGTCATACAAAATGGGACATGTTGGATAAGCTAAACCAATTTTATTGACAAAGAGTAATTATCCTAATTTACTTAAGCTTACATTCCTTAAATGGTATCCTTTATTTAATAAAACTTTGTTGTATTAAGCTTTATAGAAACTTGTATTTTGAAAACTTGGTAAACTTAAGGATATTTGAAGAAAACCTATACAGCAAAAACTGATCATAACAAATTCCCCACATAATTTTTCAGAGCATTTTAGAATTTGGGTTGTGTCAAAAAAAAAAAGGTAGACTAGTGATGTCATCAACATGGTGATGTAAGACATCCCCTGGAAAAGTGTCCCTCAGAAGCAAATAATAAAAGGCATACCCCATAAGCTTGGAACTCTGAGTACAATAGACATTGGAGAAGGACACCATAAATGCTGAATCATAGAAAAAGAAAAAGAAATGCCAAAATCAGGTAGGGGATTTACGTCCTGTACCCACCAGCTCAGACCCTTTCCCCTCACTTAGTCCCATGCAGCTTAGGAGTCACATAGGGGCAGCACAGCCCAGGTCCCACCTGCAAAAGATGTAGACTATAAAATAGAGCCACTCACAGCGGTGAGTTAAAACCCAACACCCCAGGACCCATTCTGCAGAAACCCAGAGTGGAAAACAAGTGACTGAGGCATGCCACATTAAAAAAAGTGCCCCCAGGGGAAAATAAGAGACTTTGGCAGAACTGTTGGCAAGAATTGCACATTCTCAGTCCAGTCTCTGTTTGCTGAACCAACTAAATGAAAAATGGATCTTTCTGGATTGACCACATCTGGCTCCCTGGGACAGGATATTATAACAGAGAAGAATCCAGTAGCATAAAAGTCTCACAGAGAAAAAGAGGGGCGGGGGAGGTTAGGAAGTTGAACTACTGTAAGACAGCATGAGGGAGAAAATCTAAAAAATCATGAAAGCTGAGGAGAAAATTCTACCAAAAAACAAACAGAATAGTTCAAGATTCCTGGAGAAGGAAAGGAGAACAGGCAGCTTACTCCAGGATGTGAAACAAATTTACACAAAATTCAGTCTTAAAAATTGTATTATATATCCAAGGCAAGGATGAGATGAAGAATAGATGAGAAAATCTGATCAGTTAAACCCAGGCTATGCTTAAGGTCCAGGACGAATTGGACCAAGCATCAAAGAAGAGCCTTAACACAAAGCCAATCAACAATAAAATGTTAGGCCAGAGGGAGAAACTGACCTTCAAAGCTAACACATCAAAATAATTAATGCCCAGACATTAGCAAAAAATTACAAGAAGATATGGCTGTTAAGGGGAAAAAATAAAACTTCAGAGGAGACACAGAATTTGGAACAACTAATCAAAGAAGTTAAATCTCCTAAATCAATTCAAAGAGATGAAGGAAAATATGGATACAAATAGAAAGTGGTAGACATAGAGCTAAAGGATTTTAAGAAGTAAATGTGTGAACATAAAGAAGAATTCGTCTTAAAAAGGAAAATAAAAGAAATTAAGGGAATGAAAGACACAATAATGGAGATTTAAAACAGAAAAAGCAGCTATGTACAGTGGGGAAGCATAGAGAGATTGAGAGGTGAGGAATTTTCTTGTTTGTTTTTTGTTTATTATTATTATTACTGAATCTATTATTATTACTGGATCTTCAATAAGACTAAGTGCCTATTTCTCATCAGAAACCATGGGGACGAGCTATGATATACTTAAGATACAGAAGAAGAAAAACTGCCAGCCCCAAATTCTTTAACCGGCAAAAAGGTGCTTCAAAACTGAGGGAGATTTTAAGTATTAACAGATAAATAAAAACTGATAGAATTCAACAGCAAAGATCTGCTCTACAAGAAGTTCTAAAGAGAGTTTTCAGGTTGAAAGGAAAAGACAGGAGATAGTGGCTTAGTGTAGTGTGAAGAAGTGAAGATCTTCAGTAAAGTTAACTAAAAGGGTAAATCAAAGCCCAATAGTGCTATTCCTCAATATATCGCTCTACTCTTTAGTTCCTATCAGTCAGAATAAAATTGTTATATATCCTGATATATATATATATGTATATATATATATATATATATATATATGTATATATATCCTGAAAAAGTTATATATCCTGGTAATGGACTTGCAAATATATAGCAGTAATGTGGAGCAAAACGATATAAATAGGGAAAATGGAGCGATATGGGAGCAGAGAATGTGTATGCTGTTGAAGATAAGTTGCTATCTTCAAATTAGTAGGTTATAAATGTAGGTTTTTAATACAAATCCCAGGTTAAGCACAAAGAAAGTACTTAAAAATATACAGAAACAACTGAGAAGTTTGAGTCTGAAACATCAAAGAAATAAACTATACAACAGAGGAAGTTGCAATAAAGGAAAAGTGATGCAAAAAAGATGTGATATTTAAAAACCAAAGGACAAAATATCTTAAGTACAGCCTTTACAATAATAACACTGAATGTTAACAGATTAAACTTCACAATCAAAAGACATAAATTGGTAGACTAGATAAAAAGCATGCTCCAACTATATGTTGCTTACAAGAGACTCATATTAGACCAGGGATTCTTAACTTTTTTTGTTCTATGGACCCCTTTGCCAGTCAGGTGAAAACCATGGACCCCTTACTAAGTCCACACTATACTGTGTATTATTTAATAAATCTATCAACCTGCACCAACACATCCTCACAAGAATATTGTTCTTTTGAATTTCAATTCAAGCTCACAGACCCTTGTTAAGAACCCCTGCCACAGACCCATTGGCACAAAGAGAGTAAAAGTGAAAAAAAAAATGGAAAAAGAAAATCCATGCAAAGAGTAACCATAAAAGAGCTGTGGTAGCTATATTAATGCCAGACCAAATAGACTTTAAGTCAAAAGCTGTGACAAGAGACAAAGAAGGACACTAAATATTAATAAAAGGAACAATCCACCAAGAAGAAAAAACAATCATTAGTTTTTATATACCTAACCATGGTGCCCTAAAATAAATGAGGCATACACTGGCAAAATTAAAGGGAGAAATGGATACCTCTAAAATAATTGTTGGAGATTTTAGTACCCCACTCTCATCAATAGATAAAACACCTAGACAGCAGATCAATAAGGAAACAGAGAACTTAAATAATATGATAATTGACATAACAGACATATATGTACATTTCATTCCAAAACAGCAGGAAATGTGTTCTTCTCAAGTGCACATGCATCATTCTCCAGGATAGACCTCATATTGAGTCACAAAACAAGTCTCAATAAATTTAAAATGGTTGAAATTATACAAAGCATCTTCTCTGAGCATAATGGATTGAAGCTGGAAATCAGTAACAGGCAGAGAACTGGAAAATTCACAAATATATGAAAGTTAAATAGCATGCACTTAATAAACGTGTTAAAGAGGAAATTACAAGGGAGATCAGTAAATATCTTGAGATGAGTGAAAATTTTAACAAAATATCAAAAATTATGGGATACAGTGAAGGCAGTGCTGAGAAAGAAATTTATAACCCTTAAACGCTCAAATTAAAGAAGAAGAAAAAGCTAAAAAGACCTAATGGCACACTTGGAGGAACTATAAAAACAACAGCAAACTAAACCCAAAGCAAGGAGAAAGAAAGAAACAACAAAGATAAGGGCAGAAATAAATTAAATTGAGACCACCAACAACAACAAAAATAGAGAAAATCAACAAAATCAAGGGGGAAAAAAAAACCACATGCTCATCTCAATTGATGCATAAAAGTAATTTGAGAAAATCCAGCATCCTTTCTTGATTAAGACACTTAGTAAAATAGGAATAGAAGGAAACATCCTCTAAACAATAAAGAGCATATCACTTACAGCTAACATCCTAATCAACGATGAAAGATTGAACGCATTCTCTCTAAGATCTGGTACAAGACAATGATGCCCACTTTCACCATTGTTATCAACATTGTACTGGACGTTTTAGCCAGAGCAATTAGGTAAGAAACAAACAAACAAAATAATAAATAAAAATAAAAAGGCATCCAACTTGGAAAGGAAGAAGTAAAGCTTACACTACTTGCAGATGACATGGTCCTATATATAGAAAGTCCTGAAAATTCTACAACAAAGCCACCAGAGCTAATAAACAAATTCAGCAAAGTGGCGGGTTACAAGATCACCATGCAAATATCAATAGTGTTTCTACACATTAGTAATGAGCAATTTTAGGAGGAAATCAAGAAAAAAAAATCAATTTACAATAGCAACTAAAAGAATCAAATACCTAGGAATAAATTTAACCAAGATGTAAAGAACTTATACATGGAAAACTATAAAACTTAGCTGAAAGAAATCAAAGAAGATCTAAATAAATGGAAGGACATTTCATGCTCATGGATTGGAAGATTAATATTGTTAAGATGTCACTTCTACCCAAAATGATTTACAGATTCAGTGAAATACCAATCAAAATTCCAATAGCCTACTTTGCAGAAATGGCAAAGCCAATTGTCAAATTTATGAGGAAGGAGGGGCCCTGTATAGCCAAAAACAACTTGAAAAAGAATGTAGGTAGAGAACTCACACTTCCTAAATTTAAAACTTATTACAAAGTTACAGTAGTCAAAACAGCATGTTACTGGCACAAGCATAGATATATAGACTATAGAATGAAAGTGAGAGTTCAGAAAGCGACCCTCACATCTATGGTCAATTGATTTTTGACAAGGCTACCAAACCACTCAACTGTGTAAGAATAGTCTCTTCAACAAATGGTGTTGGGGGAACTGGATATCCGTATGCAAAAGAATGAAGAGCACCCTATCTCACACCATATTAAAAAATGAACTCAAAATTGATGAAAGACCTAAATATAAGAACCAAGGCTATAAAACTCAGAAGAAAATGTAGGGAAGCATCTTCAGTATCTTGTGTTAATCAATGGTTTCTTAGACTTTACACTCAAAGAACACAAGCAACAATTTACAAAATAGATAAATGCACACCAGTATTCATAGCAGCATTTTTCACAATTGCCCAAAGATGGAAGCATCCCAACTGTTCATCATCTGATGAAGGTGTAAACAAAATATACACAAACACATACAATGGAATTTTTCAGAATTAAAAAAAAGTTCTGATTCATGTGACAATATAGATGGAACTTGATGGCATGCTGAGTAAAATAAGCAAGTCACAAAATAAGTAATATTATATTGATACCACTGATATGAAATAATTAGAGGAAGCAAACTCATAGAGTCAGAATCTAGATTACCAGGTGCTGGGTTGGAAGTAAGGAATGGGGAGTTAATGCTTAAATTGTACATAATGTCTATTGTTTTTAGAAGCTCTTAAAGCTCTTTATCTAATTATTTTAGGAGATATTGGAGATTTTACCCAGGACATCATACATGTGAAGCAGGTACTCAACTACTGAGCTGCACTAGCTCTGCTGTATACGTCTATTGAGGTTGATTGTAAAGTTTTGGAAATGGATGGTGGTGATGGTAGCCCAACATTGTGAATGTCATTAACAACACTGAATTATATATGTGAATTTGGTTAAAAGGGGGAAGGTTTTAGGTTATATATCTGGTACTAGATTAATAAAAATTAAAATAAAAGAAAACATACTGTACAACACATTATTGTAAGTGATGGACTATAGTTAATAGTACAATTATAAAAATGTTTTTTGTGAATTATAACAAATACACTACACACTAATGCACTGTGTTAATACACAATGTGTATATGGGAAAAAATAACACCCCCTAATGTATACTATGGATTTTAGTTAATAGAACAATTATAACATTTTTCATCAGTTGTAACAAAGGTACCACACTGATGCAAAGTGTTAATAATAGGGGAGCATATGGGAACTCTGTATATTCTGCATTATTTTTCTGTAAACCTACAACTTCTCTAAATATAAACAATGTTGAGCCGGGGTGCGTCCTGTCTGGTCGGGGTAGGAGAGGCCTAGGCTCCTACGGGGGCTCGCAGGCGTGGAGGGCGCACGGCGGAAAGAACCACCGCGGAGACGAGGTAAGCACGCAGGTCTAATTTATTAAGGGAAGTACAGATGCTTATATAGGGTTGTGGGCAGGAAAGGAGAGCGGGGCTGGCCGTGATAGGCCGGGGGCAGTTTCCACGCCTTCTAAGGTGCGGCCTTGGCAGTGTGGCTCTCCCTAGCTGTGTGGGGAGGGGGGAGGGTGAGTGTGGGCAGGCTTCTTCTGGTTATCAGCAAGCAGATGTTGGTTGCCTGGGCGAGGCTGAGGGCGGTGCACCCGCCGCCCTACACCGGCGTGGTGGGCTGCACATATCCCCCACTGGGCCTGGCTATGCCTGCTGGCCAGACTTCCGCCTGCCTTACCTCACAATGTCTTTAAAAAAGTGAACACAACCCACTAACCGTAGATCTCACAAACACAATGTATAAAGGAAGAGCTACTACTTGACTTTTATGTATCATGATCCATTTTGACACGTCTCAAAATTATACTGACTTTCACAACAGCCCTCCTACGAAGCATACATTTTTTTATTTATATTAAACTATGCCTCTTACCTAAGAAAAGAAGAAAGCTGATTAAGATACAACTAAAAATTAGTTGCCTACACTTTCCATGTTTCCATGTTTCTTCCAGACTTTGTTCACTTTCATATACAAATATTGTAGAGTTTTATCTTTACAGTTTTTCTTTTGCTTCTGCTAAATTTTTAAAGTGAAATAACATAAGAGACCACTCAAAAGATATCTGATAATTAGCTGCTCATATTTTCAAAATTCAAATTTCTCTTCATTATGCCATGTGGATAGTCATAAGTAAGAAGCTTGAGGATTATCTGTTTGTTGGTTTCATTGTATTGCACAATAGAAAACATGATATTTCATTTCTCCATATTCACCAATAATAATAATGTAGCCCAGAAAATAAATTATTAGACTATATTTAAAAGGGAATAGGCACAAGTTGGATCCAATGGAGTTTTACCTTATTACAGAATGAATTTTAATATAGGAAAAATACATAACAATGCATTTGTTAAAGCTCAAGTGTGTGTTTGTGGGTGTGGGTGTGTGTCTACTAAACATGCAACTAAACTAACATTACTAGAGATGCATTTGGAGTAGATAATAAATTGAGGTGTTTTTTTTTTTTGTTGTTTGTTTGTTTTCAGATTTTCCCAAATGCACTCATATTGGATCTTTGGTTTAGGTTTGCATTTTCATTGAAATATTCAAAATGAATGATAGGAAAGTTGGCCTCAAACTTTAATGAAGAACCTTATCTTAGTCCCCCAAATCATGAGTTTTCAGAACCATAAGAAGTTGCCAAATTGTTCTCTCTAGAGAAGCTTGAGATTTAAGTTGTGATGTAGTCTGATGCACTGACAATGTTTAAGGCTAGAGTCAAGATTCTCATACATTTTAAAAATATGGCCCTAAACTTGACCCTGTCCAATTACTTTTCTATATTGGAAGTGATTGCAATTCAGGGACATATCTAGGCTGCTCAATGTAGGTAAGATTTAAAAGCCATTTTCCATATAAAAAAGCTTGCCTTACCTCCCTAAATAACATGTGATCATTTCTTTCTCAATTGGTTTTCTGACACTTTTTGATTAGTATTGAAATAGGAGTAATGGCATATTCTGTGTTTTCTCCTGTTTTTTTTATTTTTTTATTTTTTAGGACAAAATAATTGAATGTGGATCCTGTAATAGTTGGAGGGCAAACTATTTTAGATGAAACTCTGATATTTATGGTCAAATATTATTTATATCAGAAAAAATCTCAGGTGTGCCTATTTTAGAAGCTCTTAAGTGGTATTATATAAAGAATTAGTGTACAATGCCTGGATCATTACTTCAATTCCTCACTAAAAGAAAAAAGTTACAAGCATGGACAGCCACGTTAAATAAGAGTATTAGGTAAGAGGTATACGCTTCAGGACAAAAAAGACTAAATTGTATCTAGAATTTCTTTATATATTTTAAGTTGTGGTAGATAATTATATACCGTAACTGTTTGCTGAAGGACTCTTACAGTCTCTTCTGAAAGTATTCACCAAATGGCCTGGAATAATTTTTTAAAATATATTTTTATTTCAGAAGTTGTAAACTTACAAAACAATTTTACACATGTGTAGAATTCCCATGCAACACCCCTTCACCACCACACCACACCATTGTAGAATATTTGTTACAGATTATGAGATAATAACATCAGTCCATTACCACTAATTACAGCCCATAGTGTACATTTGGCATATTTTTCCATACTCCCTACTATTAACACAGCACATATTTGACATTGAGGCAAGAATATTACAGTATTGCCATTAACTATAGCCCATAGGTTACATTAATTGTATTTTACCCATGCCTCTCCACATTCCACCACCCTGCAATAGAGATGTACATCTGTTCTAGTTCACAGAAAGACATTCTTGCATTTGTACCATCAACCACAATTCTCATCCATCTCTAGGTTCACCATGCTAGTCAGTCCATAGATTATTCTTACCTTTCTTTCAATTGACATTTACGTCCCTAGACTACCCTGTTCAGCTACAATCCCATTATAAGCCAGCTGCTGCTCACTTTAATATGTTACTATCAACTCTATCCATTTCCACACTTTACAGTCAAGTTAATTAAAATTTCAACGTACATAAAGCACTCAGTAATCCTTTGCAGCCTTCCTCTTATCTCCTAATAACCAATACTCTTGGGTTTAACCCCATGCATTTATTCTTTATATTTAGTTTATATTAGATAGACAATGTAATATTTGTCCTTTTGTGTCCGGCTTATTTGACTTAGCGTAATAGCTTCAGGTTTCATCCATGTTATTGTATGTGTAACAGCTTGATATCATTTATGAATTCCAAAAAAGGTTTACATTATGTTATAAACTGGTCTGTCCCTCTGGGCATGATACCCTTTGATTTAAATTCAAAGGCTTTACATTTATTTGATTATGTTAAAATTAGGGCTTTGATATGACCATGTCATTAGGGCATGCAGGGTTGAGTCCCTGTCCCCTTGGTGGGCTATATAAATGGTTTAAAATGTATAAAAGTAAAATAAATAAATATATATTAAAAAAAAAAATGTCCAGAAGTGATAGTCCTCCAACTTTGCTTTTCCTTTTTAAGATGTTTCTGGCTATTCAGGGCCAATTACCCTTCCAAATAAATTTGAAAATTGTGTTTTCCATTTGTTTAAAAAAAAATGCTGGTACCATTGTTATCGGGATTGCATTGAATCTGTATATTGACTGGAGTAGAGTTGACATCTTAATGATATTTAGTCTTCTAATCCATGAGCATGGAATGTTCTTCCAATTATTTAGGTGTTTTGTTACTTCTCTTAGCAATGCACTGTAATTTTCTGAATACAGTGCATAACATCATTGGTTGAGGTTATTCCTAAATATTTGATTCTTTTTGTCACTTTTATAAATGGAATTTTTTTCCTGACTTCCTATTCAGATTGTGCATTACTTGTGTATAGAACCCCCACTGAGTTTTGTGTATTAATCTTGTATCCAGACACTCTACTGAAATTGTTTATTAGCTCTAGCAGCTTTGTTGTAGATTTTTTGGAACTTTCTAGATATAGGGTCATATCATCTGCTTATAGCAAAATCTTTACTTCTTCCTTTCCAATGTGGATGCCTTTTATTTCTTTTTCATGCCTGACTGCTCTAACCAGAACTTCTAGCCAAAACTGTGTTGAACAACAGTGGTGACAGTGGGCATCATTGCCTTGTTCCTGATCTCAGTGCAAAAGCTTTCAGTCTTTCACCGTTGAGTATAATGTTAGCTGTGTGTATTTCATATATGGCCTTTATCATGTTGAGATAATTTCCTTCAATTCCTATATTATGTAGTATTTTTATCAAGAAAGGATGCTGTATTTTGTCAAATGTCTTTTCTGCATCAATTGATAGGATAATGCGATTTTTCTTCTTTGATTTATTAATGTGGTATATTATGTTGAATGATTTTCTTGTGTCAAACCATCCTTGCAAGCCTGTATAAAACCCACTTGATCATGATGAATTATTTTTTTAATATGTTGTTGGATTCAGTTAGCAAGTATGTTGAGGATTTTTGCATCTGTATTCATTAGGGAAATGGGTCTGTACATTTCTTTTTTCATAATATCTGTATCTGGCTTTAGTATTAGAGTGATATTGGCTTCATATAATGAAGTTGGTAGTGTTCCTACTTGTTCAATTTTTTGGAAGTGCTTGAGTAAGATCAGTATGAAATCTTTGAATGCTTGGTAGAACTCACCTATGAAACCAATCTAGTCCTGGGCTTTTCATTTTGGGGAGTAGTTTGATGCTGGGTTCAATCTCTTTAATTGTGATTGATTTTTTGAGGTCTTCTATTTCTTCTAGGATCAGTGTAGGTTGTTCATACATTCCTAAGAATTTTTCCATTTCATCTACATTGTCTAGTTTGCTGGTATACAGTTCTTCATAGTATCCATTTATGATCTCTTTTATTTCTGTGGGATCAGTAGTAATGTCCCCATTTTCATTTTTTATTTATTTGCATCTTCTCTTTTTTTCTTTGTCAGCCTAGTTAAGAGTTTGTCTATTTTGTTAATATTCTTAAAGAACAAACTTTTGTTTTTGTTAATTCTCTCTGTTTTTTTTTTTTTTTGTTGTTGTTGTTGTTTGTTTGTTCTCAATTTCATGTTTATCTGCTCTGATCTTTGTTATTTCATTCCTTCTGCTTGCTTTGGGAATAGTTTGCTGTTCTTTTTTTTTTTTAGTTCCTCCAGCTGTGTAGGTAGGTCATTGATTTTAGCTCTTCTTTTTTAAAAATATGGAAAACTTCACAAATTTATGTTTCATCCTTGTGCAGGGACCATGCTAATCTTCCCTGTATCATTCCAATAATATATGTGCTGCCAGAGCAAGCACTCTTCTTTTTTAGTGTAAGCGTTAAGGGCTATAAATTTCCCTCTCAGCACTGCCTTTGCTGCATCCCATAGGTTCTGATACGTTGTGTCCTCATTTTCATTCATCCTGAGATATTTATTGATTTCTCTTGCAATTTCTTCTTTGACCCACTTATTATTTAAAAGTGTACTGTTTAATCTCCATATATTTGTGAATTCCCCATTTTCCCACCTCTTGTTGATTTCCAACTTTATTCCATTATGATCAGAGAAAGTGCTTTGTATAATTTTGATCTTGTTGAATTTATTGAGATCTGCTTTGTGACCCAACATATGGTCTGTCTTAGAGAAAGATCCATGAACACTGAGGAGGAATATATATCCTATTGTTTTAGGTGCAATGTTCTGTATATGTTGATTAAGTTTAGTCCATTTATCATATTATTCAATCTCTCTGTTTCTATATTCATCCCCTGCCTGGTGTCTATGCAATGCTGAGAGTGGTGTATTGAAGTCTCCAACTTTTATTGCAGAGATATCTATTTCTCCCTTTAGATTTTCTAGCGTTTGCCTCATGTAATTTGGGGCATCCTGGTTGGGTTCATATACATTTATGATTATTTCTTCCTGGCGAATTGTCCCTTTTATTAATATATAATGTCCTTCCTTGTCTCTAATAACAGTAAAGTCTATTTCATCTGATATAATTATTGCTAATCCAGGCCTTTTTTTTTTTTGTTACTGCATGTACGGAATATCTTTTTCCAGCCTTTCATTTTCAATCTCTTGGTATACTTGGGTCTAAGGTAAGTCTCTTGTACACAGCAAATAGATAGTTTATATTATCTTATCCATCCTGCCAGTCTGTGTCTTTTGATTGAGTAGTTTAATCCATTAACAGTAAATGTTATTACTGTAAAGGCAGTTCTTATTTCACCCATTTTGGCCTTTGGGTTTTATCTGTCATATTTTATTTTTACCCCTCTTTTGACCCTTTTGAGAAAAAAAGAGAAGATGCAAATAAATAAAAAATGAAAATGGGGACATTACTACTGATCCCAGTAAGTTTCTCTTACTAATATAATCTTCATCTCTAGATTCTCTTCCAAGCCTCTCTACCTGTCTATTTGTTACAGAAACTTCCTTTTGTGTTTCTTGCAAGGCTGGTCTCTTGATAAAAAATTCTCTCAGTTTCTGTTTATCTGTGAATATTTTAACTCATTCACTTTTGAAACACAATCTTGCTGAATATAAGCTTCTTGGCTGGCAGTTTTTCTCTTGCAGTATTTTAAATATATCATACCACTGCCTTCTTTCCTCCATGATTTCTGATGAGAAATTGGCACTTAATCTTATTGGGTATCCCTTGTACGTGATGCACTACTTTTCTCTTGCTGCTTTCAGAATTCTCTTTGTCACTGGTATTTTATATTCTAATTTAGATATGTCTCAGAGTTAGTCTATTGGGATTCATTCAGATGGGAATATGTTGTGCTTCTTGGACATAGATTTCTATGTCCTTCAGCAGGATTGGGAAATTTTCTACCATTATTTCTTCAAATATTCCTTCTGCCCCTTTTCCCTTCTCTTCTTACTAGGACACCAGTAACACATATGTTTGCATGTCTCTTGCTGTCATTTAGTTCCCTGATACCCTGTGTAGTTCTTTCCATCCTTTATCTATTCTTTTGTATGTTTGCTTTTGGAGGCCGTGTCTTCAAGATCACTGATCCTTTCTTCTACCTCCTCAAATATGCTTTTGTATTCCTTCAGTGTATTTTATTTTTTTATTTTTTATTTTTTTTTATTTTTATTTTTTAATGTCTAATTTTTTCTTTATATAAATTAAATATGTGCATTTCCAAAAAATTCCAAGTCTGAGATAAACAAATAAAATAAAATATGAAACACACAAAATGTCATCAAGCAGGAAGAAAAATAGGTCACATTTGTCTTTGATGTACAGATATATTATTCAAGTCATTCAGTGTATTTTAAATTTCATCTATTGTGCCTTTTATTCTCATAAGATCTGCTAGTTTTCTATGTATGCTTTCAAATTCTTCTTTGTGCTCATCCAGTGTTGTCTTAATATCCTTAATCTCTTTAGCCACGTCATTGAATTTATTAAGGAAATTTGTTTGAACATCTATGATTAGTTGTCTCAATTCCTTTACGTCATCTGGAAGCTTATCTTGTTCCTTTGACTGGGTCATATCTTTCTGTTTCTTGGTATGGATTGTAATTTTTTATTGGTGTCTTGGCATTTGGCTTATTATATTTATGTATTCTGGGTGCAGTTGCTCTCTTTAGTCCAGGGCTTTCTTGCCCTTTCTCCCTTGCTGGTTGTGTAGTAGGAGCCAAGGATGTAGTTAGTACTGTAAGCTGTGGAGGCTGAAGCTGCCCACATTTCCACAGGAACCAGTGAAACTTCTCCCACCTTCCTCATCTGCCAGGGGTAGGGGCAGAGCTGCAGCTGTGTGTAGTAATCCAAGTTGTGCAGGCCAAGACCATCTGTAGTTGCCCAGAGAGACTGAAGAAGCTTCATGCCTCTTCCACCCATGCTTGGTGTAGGGATGGAGCTGAAGATGTGGGCAGCAGTCTATGCAGTGCAGGTCCAAACTGACTGTAGCTGCCCAGGTAGACTGACATAGCACTCAACCCTCTCCTCTCCTGCTAGGGGTGGGGACAGATCCTCTAATCCATGTGGATTGAATGCTCCTGCAATTTCCCTGAGAGGCTGAGGGTGTACTGTCTCTTCTGCCCTTTAGGGAGTGTGGATGGAACCATAGGTACTTGATAGTTCAGTTCCTGTAGGCTGAAAGTACCTGCCATTGCTCTAAAAGGCTGAGTAAACACCAACCCCCTCCTATCCTATTTGCAGGTGTGGATGGATCCACAGATACCCAACAGTTCAGTCCCTGTAGGCTAAAAGTGCCTGAAGTTGCCCAGAAAGGCTGAAGAAACACCAGCCCCCTCCTATCTATGGGGGTTGAGGGGTGGAGAAGGAATTGAAGGCATTCAGCAAACCAGTTTGTGCAGGCTGAAAGCACCTGCAGCTGCCCAGAGAGGCTAGAAAACACAGCTCCTTTCCTATCCTTTTGGGGTGCAGGAATGGAACCCCAAATGTCCAACATTTCAGTCTGTGGTGGCCAAAAGCACCTGCAGTTGCATGGAGAGGCTGGTGTAGGTATACCCGGCTTCTTCCCTTTTGGAGGTGTGGTCTTGGCCTAGGCTAGGGCTGCAAACTGATCTGGGTGGAAAGAAGCCAATCCCTATCATCACTGTGATATTCAGTCAGCCCTGCTTTCCCTCATGCCAGTGGGGCAGTTAAAATGGTGGCTACCGGCCTCTTTCCACCTTGGACAGGTTCAAACTTTTAGCTGTTCTTAGGATTATACTTTAGCCAGCCAAATTTACTAATCAGTAGCTGAAGTCAGTGGCCAACCGTCTCTTCCTCCCCCATTTTTGGGAAGTGAAGCTTCCCACTCCAGCCACGGAATAGCTCCCAAGGTAGCTTGTGCCACTAGTGGAGGATGGGCACTGGCCTCTGCAGTGTGTAGTGCTCTAATCATAAATCTTCACAGCAGACGGGCAGTCTCCTCCTTCCATTCTTTCAAGGATGTTGCAGGATGCTCTTCTGGTTTCCTGGTCCCCCCAAACAAGTGCTTTAGATAGCTCTGTTTAGATTACTAACTGCCCTGTAGGAGGAGCTGACTCTTGGAACGCCTTACTCAGCCACCTTCTTGTCTCCCTCTGTCAGCATAGTATAAATTTGATTAGAAAACAGAATTGCAGTTTTCCATATTCATTAAACTTTGATAACTGTCGCATCAAATGCCCAGTTTTAAAAGCAAAATAAGATTAATTGCTGTTACTTAAAGCTTTGCTCACTAGCCAAAATCATTATCTTCCTTTTTTTCTACTTAAAATTAGGATTGCATAATTATTGTAAGGTGGCAACTAGAACAAATCTTATGATTTATAGCTCTAACAAATACAATACTTCTATTTCAGTTATATAAGCCCCTAATTATCTTAGCATTAAAACATAAGAAACTCTCTCTCTCTATGTGTGTATATATATGTCTATGTAATTATGTATGTATAAATTGTATGTATGTATGTATATATGTATATTCTTATATAAATTGTAGACATGGTGAGGCCTGAGGCCTGCTTGTGAATATCATAGCTGAGAAAACTACATTGAGATTCCAACTTAATCTTTTCCTTAGTGGAGAGTGAATCAATCTCTCTTTATGTCGGAAAACGTTTATTGAAGACCAATGTTTTCTCACAAATGACAAGTTTAGGGCATGAGGAGATTAGGGCAAAATGAATCTAGCAAGAGTGATTCTTCACTATTAATGTACCAGTTTCCATTATTGTGAAACATATTCTTAAAGTTCAGTTGAAAGTTTAACTTCTTCATTTCTTCTTGGGATGTTAGTAGAAAATGCAGATTCTTGACACCTACAACAGGAAAAGACTTTTCAAAGGCAGAGACAAAGTTTGACATTTTAAACCATTTATGTACAAAGCATGTGAAATCAAACTTAAGCTCACAAGTCTGCTTCTTGATTTAAAGAGAAAACAGGTCTAGTGACTGTATGGCAGTTCCTGTACCCCCTTCAGAACAACAAGTATGATTTTGTCACATGAATGAAAACATGTCAGATGTGCAACCTAAACGGGATTACGGATTTGGAGTTTATAACATTTCCTTGCTTTCTTCATGCATGTGTGTGTAATTATATAAACACAAGTCTCTCTCTCTATCATCATTATCTGTCGTTTTCATCTCTCTCTTTATAATTATCTAATCTAACCTATCTTCTTCATATATTAGGAGGTACATGGGAAACTATATAAGCATGTGTCCCTAAGAAATATTTTGTTTAATTTTGCTTAATTTTGAACTTTACAAAAATGATATCACACTGTGAGTTTTTGTGACTTGCCTTTGTTTCTCCTAACATTATTTTTCTAACATTTATCCTTATTGATGCATGTGGCCATAGTTAATTCATTATTACTCTTTATGAGTATTCCATTGCTTAGATATAGACTCATTTATTGATTTTTTTGGTTGACAGGTATTTTGATTATTTCAACTTTTGCTATTACAATCTATATAGCCATTAATTTTCTGATATATGTCTCCTGTTGCAAACTCATAAGAGAATATTGAAGGTATATACCTATGAGTAGAAACTATGGGTCACAAGGTAGTCATATATAATAGACAATGCTAAATTTTCCATAGTAGTTCCAATTTACATCCTACCAGCAATGTATAAATCCCATTTCCCCAAATATTTGGAATAGTCAAACTTTAAAAAAATTTTAAAAATTCATTTGTTATAAAATGGTTATTCTTAGAGATTAAGTTTCCTTTCCCAGATTGGAAAGAGAATGGGCATGTTTCTTTTGCTTCTTGGACATTCTGAGGAAAGTTTTTCTCAAATCTTTGGGGAATTTTTGTATTGAATTGTTGACCTTTTCATTTTTGAATTTTAGAAGTTCTCAATATTGTTGAAATATTAACTCTTTGTAAATACATTGAAAATGTTTTGCCCAGTTTGTGACTTGTCTTTTCACATTCTTTGATAAGCAGAAATTTTCAATTTAACACAGTCAAATTTATCTGTCTCTTTGTAGTCAGGTCTTTTTTTATCATCTTAATCAACTGTTTCATAGCTCAAGGATCTAAGATATTCACCTATATTTTCTTATGACTATTTTTAAGTTTTGCCTTTCACATTTAATTTTGTAAAGCATTTGAAGCTTCTTTCTTAGTTTGCTGTGATCTAAATTCCAATTTCATTTTAACAATATGGATAAACAAGTGTGCCAGCACCATTTATTAGATGATCATCATTTTCCCACTGTTCTAAAATTTCAGATATATAATAGATCATAATTCTTTATGTACATATGGCTATTTCTGATCTATTCTGTTTCTTTGGTTAATTTGTCTATCCTTGTGTCAACAGTATACTATATAACTAATAAATAAGCATTAATATCCCAACATTCCTATTAGGCCTAATTCTTTATCCAGATTGTCTTGTCTATTTTTATTCATCTCTTCTGCCTTAAAAATCTTGTGCTGAATTTTGTGCTGATTCAGTTATATCTATAGGTAAATTTGAGATGATCTGACATTTTAATGTTAGTGCAGTTTCTTATGTAGCTATATGCATGTCTCTATTCATTCAGATTTTAATATATTCCATTCCATTTTACAATTATCTTGAAAAAGATCTTGCATATATTTTGTTAGATTATTCCTGATTAGCTTGTTTATTATTGTAATTTACATTTTTATTGTAATTTACATTTAATTTTACCTCTGAGAATAATAAATTTGCTCTTTTTCTATTTTTCTGGTAATACCTCTAATATAATGTTGAATAGAAATGTCAATATGGACTGTACTTTTCTTGTTCTTAAGTTAAAAGGGAGAGAGAATGCTTATATTTTTCCATGATAATTATATATATGTACACATACACACACACTGCTTCTTCCCATCTATATCTAGCAAGGGTTTTTTTAAAATTAAAAAATGGTTGTTTGATATTTATTATTCATGAGTGGTTGCGTGCTTAACTTTATAACTTCAATACCTTATTAACCAATACCTTATCCCTTCCTGATATCAATGCAAGAACCTTAGAACACATGAGCTTTTATCAATTTCCTCTCAACTAACATGGTATGTTGTCTGGTAATTTAGTTCTATAATGTTTTACTTTTTAACATCACACATTAGGCTTTATTTTTATTATTTTATCCTTACAAAATTTTGTTTAGATTTAATTGTTTGTTCACTTTTTGTTTTGGCATACAACCTCTTTTTTCATCCCAGACTTTCATTCTAAGGTCATATTCTTTCCTCCAGAAGTACATTCTTTAGAATCTCCTTTAGTGATGTCCATGGTTGTAAATTCTGTTCATTTTGCTGTACTTGAAAATGTACTTATTTCACTCTTATTCCTAAAAAGCAATTTTTGTAGTTTCAAAATTCTAGGTTGATAGTTATGGTCTCTCTATATCACAAAAACACATATCTACTTTTTATGTGTGTGTACCCTATGTTGACATTTGACGCCTAGGCATTGCCAGCTCTGATCCTTACTGCAGGTATCTATTAAATACTTCCTAAGTGCCAGACACTGATCTAGGTTTCACTCACTGCCTGTTTTAACCCAGGATTCCTTTTGGTTTTCTTTAACTTTAAGCTGAGCTTAGCAATGCTCTAATGGCGATGTTCTAACTTACCCCAGAATTACTTATATTCTAGTAAAAGGTCTTATTACGAGGTGGGTTCACAATACTGATAAATGTAGAAGTCCTGTTAATTTAAATTTGGTACTATCACAAATATAATGTTATGACCACCAAATAAACCATTTTAAAACAAGACAAAATTAGAGTGTTTCAGTGGGAAACTCTATTCAGATAATGGTATCTATAGGGGGTCCTAGAACAATCTGTTCCTGTCTGGTATTTATAAACCTCATAGACAATGTCAAGCAATATAATGAGAAGGAATGTCTGGATAGTTCAATTAAAATATAGAATTGGAAATTGGAAATATCTACCAGCAGCTATTCAGTAGTAACTTGCTTGCCTTTTCTGAGAAGGGATTTTCTCCACCAATCACATCAATGTCAGCTTTGAAAAGACATTACTGTTCTTTGAGAGAGATACCAACCACTGAAGGAAGAGAAGGTGGACCTCCTTAATATGAACCAAATATGGCTGACATGAACCTCTCACTTCCAGAGTCATGTAGTGTGTAGTGGGGCTTTTACATGTCTCGCTAGATTTCTGGTGCCTTTCAGAGTTATACTGAGTGTGAGGGTTTTCCAGAGCACAGATAAGGCCAAATAGAAGAAGAAAATCTGGGTGAGGGAAACCTTAAGCAGCAATGTATTTCAAGCCCTGTGTTTTGTTTTTGGAGTTTCTGAAGGCTTACACTATGGTGTTTTAACCTGTGGTTGGCCTGAGTGCTTTGTTTGTTCCTTCCTGGTGGTGGTATTTTGGTTGGTTGTTGGAGTCCCACTTCCCTCCTGCCTATTGGCTGCTCTTCCAGCCCAACATAGCCATAGCCAGGAGAATATGCAAATCTTCTGTTGGTTTATGGAATTTTTACAGGCAATATGAGCTAAAATAGGAGTAGCTAGAAGTTAATAGTTCTTTTGATGGAAATGTACATTTTAATTACGTGCATGGCATCTTGGCTACAAACACTTCAAAATAGCAAACATTTTTCAGTAATGTAGCCCATATAATATTTAGTTCTTTTGTTTTTAAAGTTAGGTATATTGAGATATAATTCACACATAGTAAAATTCACCCTCAGTTTGATGAGTTTTTACAAATACATATAAATCAAACATAATACAAATATCTGCAATCATGTAACCACTATCACCATCAAAATAAAGAAAAATTCCCTCTCCCCAAGAAATTCCTTCCTAGCTCTTTGTTGTCTACCCATGTCCTAAACCACAGTTGGCTCCGTTTTCTATTCCTATAGTTTTGTTTTGTCAAACATGCACCGACCTTTATAGCATTATTCATTTATTAAAAGTGTTTATCAAGCACCTACCACAAAATTTACATTAAAGTTCATTAGTAGTCAACAGTCATTTCTAGTTGGGTTTGAATAGTTAGAACAAAATAAGCATTAATTTACAAAATAGCCTCATACACTATGTAAATTTCTGCCAAAATGACTGCATTATTTTAGCTTTATAAATCTAAAAATGGAGACAGTGATTGGTGGGAGGTGAGGCTGAGCTTGGTCCCAATTAAGAGATCTTAATGAGTGATGATAATCAGATTCTGGAATTCACACTGACTTTCAAAAAGGCCATGAGCTGAGCACTGTTATGGCCATAGCTTTCAACTGCAGTCAGTCTCTGTGTTAAAGGAATTAGAGATACCAGCACTACAAATCCCTGCTGGTTAGACCATACTTATCTAGACCTTAGCTGATTGATTTAGGTAAAATTGGCTGAAACGGTTTTGTACCTTCCACAGAGAGAAAAAAAATACAATAATAACAACAACAAAAACATTTAAAGTGTTGATGTACATGATATTCCAAGTTATATCTTTGCAAAATCAGAAGTGAGAAATCAACCAAATTGTTAAGTGTTTCTCTTAAGCTTTCATTTAGAAAGTTCCAGTTTTACAAAATGGCAGTTTATTTTTTGACAGTCTCTCATTCAAATTTGATAATCTGCTTATTTTTATCAACAAAAATTACTCAAAATAAAATGGCAGTAGTCTTTTCCTTGTGTGGCAGTTTGATGTAATTATGAATTCCAAAAATATAATTGAATCATGCTTGTAAACTAATCTGTTAATCTGGGCATGATTAGGTTAGGATTAGGGTGTTGAGCCCCACCCCTTGGTGGGTGGGGAATTGAATATAAAAGGCAAGGCAAAGGACAGTTGAAGCAGTCTTTTGAGAAGCAGTTTTGATGTTGGAAAGAAGGCCCCAGGAGAAGAGAAGCAAGCCGTTGTTCGCCTGATCATCTACAGCTGACCTTGTGGAAGAAACAGGAGCTAAACCCGGAGAGAAACACAGCCCCGGGAAGAGAGGAACCCAGAAGCCTGAACCCTGGCAAATGCCGGCAGCTGTCTTGCTCCAATACGTGGCAATGAACTTTGGTGAGAGAAGAAACTTAAAGCTTTATGGCCTGGTATCTGTGGACTTCTACCCCAAATAAATACCCTTTATAAAGACCAACCCATTTTTGGTATTTCAATTAGCACCCCTTTGGCTGACTAATAGACCTTGCATTTAAAGAGTATGATTCTAGGCAATCCCTTTCAGTTTTCCCCTTGAATAAGAGTTCTTTTCATTTTAAATTAGGGCTATTGTTCAGAACAAATTAAATCAGAAGAGTTGAAATATGGTTAAATTATCTTTATAGTCAAGGAAGTACTCAATCAGATTATTCAAATTCCTGGTATCTCCTTATTACCCAATATATTTCCTTACCCACATGAATTAATATTCAAGCCACTTTTGATTTGAAATACTTCAAAGGTTCCCCCCAAAAGAAAACCAAAACCAAAAAAAAAAAAAAGGTTTAAAGCTCTTCAATCAAGTATCTGCATTCTCCTATCAACAAAAAGTCTATTGTGAAATAGTAACCAATGCATCTAAATCACTGTTAAGAATTAAAACAGCACATATGTATAGTTTCTTCCTCTCCCAAACCCATAAAACCATGATTTCCTTGAAGGGAAGGATAAAAGTTTACTTTTATCGGCTACTGTTCTCAAAACTATTGCAAGCACATTAGTACCATTTATTAGGTAATTATTTAATTCATTTTTTTGCAGATACTAACAAAAATCAGACAGTTTGGTAGTAAACTTGGAAAGAAAAAAAAAAAAAAAAACTTTCCATGGGGCTGTGGAAATAATCAGATCACTGACAAACATCTTTTACATCTGAAGACAGCCTCTCTTCCAGGAAGCCTTTTATTACTTCCAGTAGAGGGTAGTCTTTTACACACTGTAGTGTGATAAGTGAAAATTCCTTAAATATATAAATGAGTGGTTTATTCATTTTTGGAATCCTGAATGTACAAAGCATCTACTAAATGTTTGTTAAACAAGTCAATAAATGTTGAAAACAGTTCCTCATTCTGGAGTATGCTATAAGGACACAAGCTATTTGATCCCATTTAAATTTTTATGTACTTGAGTTTCCTTTATTTTAGAACACTGTTCCTGCTTTTTCTTTGTGGTATGTGTGTGTGTGTCTTGTAAGTTTAGGAAAGTTTTTGAAGAATCCAGGTTAATTTTCTCTTAGAATGTCCTTCAACCTGGATTTATCAAACACCTTGGATTTGTTTCCCTCAGGGTTAGATATAGGCAAATACTTTGGCATGAATTCTACATAGTCAATGTTACATATTCTACATTGCATTTGATCAGTTACATAATGCTAGTTTCTTCCATGATTTGTGATGCTAAAATAAGCATTTGGCTAATGTGGTATCTACCAGAAATTTCCACTATTCAGATACATTTCACTTTTGTAATTCATAAATAATTTTTAAGGTGATACTGTTAGACTATAATCCTATCCTCAGCAAACGTTCATCTAATGATTTTCATATCCATTGATGTCCATGTGAGTTCTATTGGTGGTTGTAAAATTAACCTGATTTTTAATAGTTATTTTTATAAGCATGAAAAATTAAGTGGATAAGTTAACTCTACAATATCTTTTGATCTTATGAATTTAAAAATGAATGACATATTGGAATTTTATATTTAAAAGAAAATTAAAAGAAATTATTATAACTAAGAAATTACTTGAATCAACATTGAGAAAACACTGCTCTGCAAATATTCTCGCTGTCCTGATTTTGTGATAATCAGGGTAGGCTAAACATTCACTATATTAGAAACCATACATGTGTTCCCAGACCTAGCTTTTCTCCCTAGGTCTGGTTTTTAGAATGCTGGTGATAAACTAAGCCTGATTTATTATATGATCATCCTGTATGGGAAAAGACTGTAACTCTAGGTATCTTTGGTCAACCTTAAGAAATATAGCAGGGGGATGGATGTGGCTCAAACAGTTGGGTGTCCGTCTCCCATATGGAGGGAACTGGTTTCGATCCCCAGGACCTCCTGGTAAAAATAAAAAAAAGAAAAATATAGGTCACGTGGGCCACCAGACCCCATGCGCAGGCGTGCTGCCAGGGCCCGCGAGTGGGTAAGCCATCAGGTCCTGTGAGTGGGTGCACTGTCAGGCCCCTCAAGCCATGCAGCAAGATGATGACATAACAAGAGAGTGATGCAAGGGATAGCTAAGACGAGATGCACCAAAAAAACAGGAACTAAGGTGGCACAGGTGGTAGGACGCCTCTCTCCCACATTGGAAGTTCCAAGGATCAAATTCCAGTGAGGACAGGAGGAGAAGGATGAGAAGAGAGGGCTGGAAATGGACACAGAGAGCTGCCTAGCGAATGGACATTTCAAAAACAGCAAAAGGGGGGTGGTGGTGGTAAAAATGGGTACGAGTAAATAAATAAATTCTTTTTAAAAAAGTATAGGGGAGTAAGATACGGACTATAGTTAGTAGTAATACTTTGATGATGCGATGCTCTTTCATAATTTAACAAATGTTTCACAACGATGCAACGTATTTGTGGTGGGGTAATGTGTGGGAGCCCCGTATGATATTACACGTTTGTTTTGTAAATTCACAATGTTTACTGAACACTTATAGTTTATGTATGTTCATGTATGAATAATATACTTCAATAAATTGTTTAAAAAAATAAAGGCACAATGAAAAAAAATTTAAAATGCTGGTTAAAAAAAAACTGTTGAATGCATTTGTTTAATATTCTGTCTCTAAATTTTTAGAAAATATATCTCATGTTGTAAATGATCATATTAAACTATTTTTATTTTAATGCTTTTCATGTTATGAAATGTCACTCTAGGTGTGCTTTTTAAAATCATTCAGTCATTAATCTAACCAAACAATATTTATTTTGTGGTTATTTATGTTTCTGGGAACAGGCAAAGTGTTGGTAGAAGAGAGAGAAAAGAAACTTGTTCTCGGGATAATTAAAATCTGATGTGAAAAAGATGATTCTAATACACCTGAGGAATGCTTCTCTCAAGTCAATAGGTGCTAAGAAAAGTGATTCACTGAGCATGGGTTTCTGTACTTTATCCTGATATAATCAACATCAGGTAACACATAGATTTAATAAGCTTCATAGAATAAACTTGCTGAGAAAAGCTGAACAATAACAAAATTGGTATCATAAATATAGTTGCTTTGTATTCCTTTATTTAAATAGGGTAAACTATGGGGACATAGAAATCCAGTGGTCTTGGTACCCTACCTAGTAGTATTAGTTTACTGTTTTGTAATTACATAAAAATTCTTTTGGCATATAAAAATAAATTGCTTTTTTCCCACTATTTTAAAGGGATATTAATGTGAATAAAGCTACTAACCAAGGACTTTGTCCTCAAGGTTTAATAGTTGTGATTTTTGACTGCAAGTGTTCCCATCTATTTTCATATATTTATATAGCACCTGGATTTTAATACCCACATACTTTCTAAAACATTCATTCAACTAAATCTCCTTTTTAAAGGTAGAATGGAGACATATATATATATTTTTTACTGGGAAGTCCCAGGGATCAACCCCAGGTCCCTTCATATGGGAGACGGACACCTAACCATTTGAGCCACATTCTTCTCCCTGGAGACATATAGTTTTGAAACAAATTAGGTGCAGAGAAAGAATTATAACTTCCATGCTCTAAATTTTGAGGATGCTGTTTTCCATCTACTCCGTAGGATCTCATTTCTGGTTGTGGATAGAATTGATTTCCTTATTGTTCATAGACACTGCAGCTTTTTTATGGAGCATCTGATTAAGAAAGATGCAATTAAAGTATCAAAATACCTCAATGTGAATCGAATACTATAACTTTCCAGACTCTTAACATTCTTCTCTGGCACTTTCTAAACAAGAATGATGCTGTGGTTAGGAAAAGAAGGCAGCTATAAACATTGTGGTTCCAAAGGATGCTAACATCCCACTTTGGTCTCCAAATCCTAGTTTTCCTTCATTTCACTACTATGACAACACTGAAAGTCCTTGATGAACTATACATACGTATATTTATATGTGTGTATATATGTGTGTATGTTTATATAGACACACATTCTTATATATGTACTTTTTTCTTTTTCAAGAGACCTCAAAGCAACATCCACTAGCACCATAGCAAAATTAATAAATTAGTGATTAGCTTATCATTAATTAGAGCACATAGAATAGACAAGTTTTGACAGTGGTTAATGCTCAAAAGTCCATCAATCGTTCACTGTCCTCTACAATATGAGAGCAGTGATGCACTTCTATGAGTCACAGTTTATTTTATTATCTTTTTAAAAAATTTTTAAGTTTTTCTCATCTCTTGAGTCACAGTTTAAAACTTGACTCAGCTATAGATCTTGGACAAGATTCTTAATGTCTCTAGGTCTTAGCTTCTGTGACGTGGTAACAATTAGGTGACATGTCCAAGGCTTACTTGTATTCTTGTCAAAAATTGAGTGATCTATAAATTCTGGTGATCGTTAAAAAAGCCCAAATTCCCTAATTTGATATTGATTCTGAGTAACTGGACTCTGTCTATTTCTCCAATCTCCTCAATATTTGCTACCTTCTCTCTCAATACTGCAATGTGCTGTATACTCAATACTCAATGTGCTGCAGCCACAATGAAATTCTTACAGATAGATATTCTTACCAATTCAGAGCTTTGAGATTTTATACATACTGCTCTTTCTATTGGACTGTTTTTCATCCCAATCACCTGCAACATCCCTGTTGTGGTCTCAAGATTTAAACCTTTGGGAAACATTCCTAAACTAGGTAGAGTTGACTATTCCCATCTGCAGGTCTCCAAAATCTACTATGTCATCTTATCACAGCATCTAAGTCACTGGGTCTGCAAAGATTTTTTGTGAGTCTGATTCTCATTCTCAAGGGTGAGCTCATTAAGAGAGCAGGAATCATATCTTTTTAATTTCATTTCTATGAATTCAGCATAGGATAGTGACTGCTGGAGAGCTGATACTAAAAGAATGTTTTGATGACTTATTTATAAAAGCTTGAAGATATTAGATACTGTACTCAGGTGGCATCCTGGGGATGGTGAAGAAGGGTTGCTAAGACACAGAGAGTCCAGATGAGGCCCAAGAAGTCTTGGTGGGTGCAAGACTATTAGCAGAGGAATTTGGATCCTATGTAAGCATTGCCTATTTCAGTGAAGATATTTGAGCTTGCCTTGTTCCTGTTAAGGTAAGTCTAGGGCTTGGTTATAAATTACTTTAGATTCAGTAGAATTGCGAGCTTAGTGTAGCTTTCTGGTCTCCTAAATGAAGGAGGTAGGTGTGTCCCCAGTTACATAAGTATTCTCAGATCTCAAAGGTTTATAGGTATTTAAAGTCTACTTTTATTTTTAATTGAAAAAATAACTCACAGATTTTTGTACATGAAGAGTTTGTTTTGTTGTGTAATAAAATAATGTACAAGTGCACATATTTCTCTTGGCGTCCTAAATAAAATATAATGAAATAGTAACATTTTATCTGTAGGTCCTAGCTGTAAAATGAATGGTTTTGGTAACGTAGGAGGCAAATCAGAAAACAATCCATTGTTTGAATTTTCTGGGTTGTTTGATGGCAGGGAAAACAGTTCTTTTGATTATCAGATGTGCGATTACAATGCTGCTTCAGTCTCAAATCTGCTTTCAGCCCATGATGCACTCCTGCTGAGTGAGTGGTTTGATTGCTTCCTTGAAGACATTTTATTGTTGATCACAATTTAAGTCAGTATTATTATTAGTTTCATTGGTAACTTGATTTCGGTATGCCTCTTTGTCATTCCTTTTAAAATTCTTGGTAGCATTCACATGAAGTGAGCTAAATGGGATCGACAAATACATCTTGAGCATAAACTCCCTGGGTGGTTCTTGTTGAATGATTTTCTTCAGTGATCTCCAAGGAATTATGTCAGTTTCATTGATTGAAAATTATTTTTTTAAACTGAGTTATCATTTCTACCAACTATAACTGATCTCTTCCACAAATTAGGCCAAACCTGTGAGAGATTTAATTCAGTTTTCCACTCAAACAATTTCAAACACTATTGTTTTTCAGAGTCTGCTTGGCTATCATCTAAAAAGTATATATTTGTTTTAGAATCCTTAATGTGGTAAGAATATTAAGCCATTATTATTATTACTCATATAAGGCATTTTTCTGATATTTGGAAGTCAAGAGTGATCTCCAGGTTTAATATCATAATCAGTAAGTGCTGTTAACATAATATCTGTAACATATTTCATCTTTCATGGAATCCAATAATGGAAATTTAATTCAAATGTTATTACATTTGTCAAGATTAATTTTAGAAGTCATGGTCTATTTGTCATTTCCTATTTAACAGTTATTCTCCCCTCATACGGACACTTGAAATAACTTCTCAATAAATGCTTTTTTCTGCATCTGGCTTACTTGCATGACATGGAAAATTGGGAAACTATGGCATATAGTCAAATTTATTGCCAATAAATGAAGTTTGAACACATTTGTGACATTTACTTTTATATATACCTTAAAAAACAAGCAATATAAAAAGTAATAAAATTAAGTACTTTTCTAAGAGTGTCAAGATCATGCTAAAGAGCATTTAGTATCAAAGATGAGAGCCAGATCCATAAGTAATGAATCCATGACCTTAGAAAATTATTGAAGTTTCTGAGTCATGGTTTTCTCATCTTAAAGTGGGAATTTTAGTGACAATTTCACAGAGTACATGTGAAGATTAAGATGTCCTGAAAGTGCCTTATATAATAAAATCACTATATAAATGGGAGCTGTTTTATTTTTCATGTGTGCCATTTGCTCTTACCCACAAATCTCTTTTCTGAAAGACACTAGTAAACCAGAAATTATGCAGACAATGACTCCCTGTTTGTGTTTAGCAGTCAACTAAATCACCTTAGAGGTAATGGATAAACCACCAGTAATTAAGGTAATTTTTACATGCTCTGGAGCGGGCAAAGTGAATACAGAGACATTTTTATTTGGTTAGCAAGAATGATCAAAGAATGAGTTATCCTGTTTCAAGTGTTTGACTTAAATTAGTTGGAAAGGGGATAAAGAAACTAATTTTGCTTTCCATAATGGCTGTGAAAAAAATTTCAAACATACCTAATTTTCTTCATAATTAAAATTCATTGAGTCTAAATATTTTTTTGGTGAATAAAGATTATTATGTGGCTTATACCTATGAAGCTAAACTTATAATTCTCATAATTGTTATAGTGATAAATTGTGGGAATGAAGATAAATTATTCATGACATCAGGATTGAACCTAGAATTTATTTTTGAAAACAAAAACATATTTATCATTTATTTTATTTATCAGGGAAGTAATGGCTAATTGCCCATCGGTAATACATCCTGAAATTTTCCCTTTATCCTGGGTAAGAGCCACTCGCTCAAACTCTTACTGCATTTCCAAACAAGTACATTCTAGAGTCCTGTGATATTTTGTCTATATTAAGAAACCGATGCTACCAAGTTCATTCTTTATAAACAAAATCAAAGCACATAATTATAATTTCAGAGATTTCCATCACATTAGCTATTCTGAACACTTACACCATCATTCTGGAAACACAAGTTGCAACAAAAAAATAGCAACCCGTTAAATGTGTAAGTCCCAAAATACCTGAAGCATCTGCCTTTTAAGAAGATGAAGTTGGAGAAGAAATTGCACAGAAGATAGACTTGATTGATAATCCATCATCAACAGTAACCCAAACACATTAAGTGGTTTTATATATGTGGTTTTTTTTTAAGTGTCAAGTAAAGACACATCCCTAGGAATAGTATAGAACCTGCCACCAATGGAGAATCCTTGCATTATCTCCCTCTTTTTCATGGATCAGTTTTCACTGACCAGAGTTTATTGCAGCAGTAGATATTATAAGAAACCACTTAGAGAATGTCCATTAATATTTTATAAACTTTGGTTGCATGAAGAATTTTTTTCAGCTTTCTTCCTGTTCTTTGCTTTTTTAAAAAACCTGAGTCAGCTTCATCCATATGTCCAGTTAGAATAGTCGTCTGCTAGTCAAGAATTGAGTTAGGACTTGATGGTAATACATTATAGTGAGTATAACTAACACTGTTGATTTATAAATGTGATTGTGGCTGAAAGGGGTAGTCTAGGGATGTCAGTGCCAATTAAATAAAGCTAGAGAATAATCTAGGGACTCTATATCTTAGTGAACTTGTTGGAAGAGGATTGTGGTTAATAGTAAAAATACAAGAATAGTCTATGAACTAGAAAAACTGTACATCACTATTACAAGGTGGTGAGAATATGGTGATACATGGAAAATACAATCAATATAACTTATGGACTATAGTTAATGGCAATATTGTAATATTTTTGCATCATTGTCAAAGAAGATTCTTTATCAATGCTAAGTGTCAATAATAAGGATGAATGGATTTTTTTGTTGTTATTGGAATAAGAAAACATTCTAAAATTTACTGAGGCGATGAATGTACAACTCTGTGATGAAACTGAGAGCTACTGAGTGTCACTTTGGATGGATAGTAGAAGGCATGGGACTATATAACACAGGGAACCATGTGGTAAATGATGGACTGTGGTTAACAGTACAACTATGAAAGCATTCTCTCATAAACTATTTACAAATGTACAATACTAATACACGGGGTAAATAACAGGGGGAGTTATAGAAAAAATACAGCAAATGTAAACTATGGACCATAGTTAGCAGTAATATTTTGATGATGTTCCATAACAATGCAACGTGTTGGGGGAGGGGTGATATCTGGGAATTCTGTATATTAAGCATGATTTATTAGGAAGCTCACAACTTCCCTAATAAAATAAAAGTAAAAATTTTAAAAACCTGGAAATGTGATAGAGACAGAGGTTATTGTAGCTAGAACTGAGTTTGTTAATGCCCAGATTTCAGATAGTTTACTTACTACTGTCTGGTTTTTGCCACATTGAGTTATTTTACATTTCTTGCTACTAATGTAGCGGCATGTCCACCTTGTACCATCCATACCATGTGCTAAACTTCGTTTGAGCTCTGGCTAAGGGAAAATAATTGTTGTTATTGACTGTTAATCTGATCCAATCTCAGGAGGCAGGTGAATGGCCTACCAATAAAATTGGTGCAATATAGTCTGTAGCTTATTTGTAAAATATTTCAACATAGACAATAGTGTGTGTGAATGTTTGTGTGTATGCATATGCATGAGAACAAGAGAGAAAGAGATAATACAGGTAATCGAAACACTGAAATTGAGAATACCCTTCAGGAACATTTAGGTTAGCCTTGGGAAGCTACTAATCAGAAGGGCTAATATAAATACTTCAAATTTATTTACCTCTGATAACACCTCTGATATTTAGCACAATGTTAGATATACTTTTTCATTGGTAAAATGAGCTGTGTTCAAGGCATGGGAATTGGCTGAAAGTATTGTAGCGGCAGTCTCACCCTTGAATAGGGTGTGCAAATCTAGGAAAATTAATAGCTTGATCCTTTGAAATGGCATCGAGGACTAAAACTCTCAATAGTTCCAGTGTATATTCTTAATAGAGGATTTAGCCTTTCTTATAAAAATATTTGCTAGATCCACTGCTAGACTATCCTCACATCACCCTTCTATAAATCTTGCTTGCAAACTGCCTAAGGAATACCTAAAAGGTTAGAGAACTGGGATGCCATCAAGTTTGCAGAGCAGGTGGTAGGGAATATTAATTATTGTTATGTGTTCCAAATTTTGGTCTGAGACTTGCTTTACTTATAGGCATTTGGTAGTGAGTTTATGGGGAGGAGATATCTATTTCCCTCCATGTTTAACAAGTGAAGGTAACAGAAATACCAGTAATTACCAAATAGAACCTATTAATTGTGGATGACCAAACTGATTTCTTCCAACAAAGGATTTTAAGGTCAATTCACAAAATGGGTTGATATTTTGTAGGTCAGGCCAAAACAACTTGGCTGGGCCAGTTTGTAACTTTATTTTCTTCTATTTTTAGCAAAAAGGCAGAGAAATAGCTTTAAGGTACCTGCAATTATTATCAGATATCCTATCTATTTTCTCTAGACTGAGAGCAAAGCTGCAAATGCTTAGAATGGTTGCACTTTGTATCCTTCCTTTTTGGAGATGCTTTTCCTAACAGCTGTGTGATATAAGTGTTTCCTAGTCAATCATATGGCAGAACATTGGAGTGGGATGATGAAGTTTCAAATTGTAAAATGAAACACAGGCTGCAAGCTTAGTATCCAAGGCTGTATGAACCACTGGAAAACATGCTTACAGAAGAGCATGAATTAAAGGGGTTAGATCTGGATAAATATTCCAAAGCAAGGAAGTATTGGCAGGGTCTTTTAAATTATGATTCCTGCAACTGCATGTTCAGAAAATGTAAGGATACAATTTGGAAGGACATGGCAGAGGATTTTCCAGATTAATATCTCCTAATACTTTTAATAAAAATTTTTAATGTCAAAAAATGTTATGGAACTCTGTGTAAAGGTCATTGTTCATTTACTTCACACTGCCTAAGAAATGAGAATAAACTACTGTGAACTGAGGTATAATTTATAATATGTGTCATTTTCACAAGGGCTTCTAGAAGCTTTGAAGAAGAGTATTTCAAGTGAGAAGAACACATTGTGTGAGATGTGTATTGAGACTGCACGCAATATATGCTATGCATGTGGACTTGCTTGTCACTTTTAATCTCTTGGTTCCCTAATTCTCCTCTGTTGCTCTATCACCTTAGCGTGTGGAGGTGTGACATGCTAAGCCTTTTCTAGGGACCAGTGATTCAGGGGTAAATGAACAATATTCCTCATCTCTTTGTTTTACATATTAAGGTGGAAGTATGGTCTCTTTTTGAATGATTCAGTTAGGGGAACATGAATTGCTAACCTGGCAACCCCAAAGAATATAAGCTATATTTCGAATGTCTTTCATAATTACAAATACATATACCATTTGAGTCAGCAATTTCACTTTTAAGAATTTATCATATTAATACATTAGCTCGTGTATAAAATATTTGTGTAAAGATTTCTACAAGGATTGGAAACAACCTATTATCTATTAATGTAAAAGAATTGAAAACAATCTAATATTAATTCATAGCAGCCTTTTCCAGGTAGTTCAGGGCAAATGTTACTATAGCAACAAGGAAATTGAAGTACAGGGAATAGGGTATGTAATTAGTAATGGAAATTGTGCCCTGGTCTCCTAGTCTTAATCCAGTATACCAGGTTGTGTTCTCTAAAATGTAGTGTTCATTTTACTCTGCCTATTATTTCAGTTTAAGGAAGATGATTTTCTTTTCTCTTATTTGAACTCCTACACTCTATTCTTTCTCCTCCAGTCCTTAGGTTATGATTAATATTTATAAGAATAATGAATGTGGGTTTTTAGTTCATTTCAAACATTATTTGAGTAAATCCTAACATGCTAGAAATATATTATAATTTCTGATTAATATTAAATTTGTTTCCCTAAGATAATTTGGGCTTCTAATGTTTAGATTAACATTGTTTCACTTTTAGGGAAGTAACATTTTGTCTGACATTTTTAAAGAACAGATAGTACTTTACCTACTAACCTTTGCAAAAAGGATGAAGTACAGGCTTGATGATGTCATTTTGACTAGTGTAATCATTTCAACAATGATCTTTTCCACATTACTCCAATCTTTAATCTGAACAAAATAGGCATGTTTTGTATTTTCTAATAAAATGTTTCTTTCATCAGCACATATCTTTTTGTTTCTTTCACCTAGAGCTGTCTTTATCATTTTTAAAGGAGAAACAATTTCTGCCATAGCACATACCATGCTGAACATGTTAGAATAATATTATACAGCATAGAATGTTTACTAATGATAAGGCTTTATTTGCATGATATGAAATCTACAAGTTGTTTGAGTCAAATTATCATAAAGTAAAACTAGATATTTCTCCTTGGGGTGAGCAGGGTATAGTGGGGTTTTACAGTCTCTAATTTTTTAAATTTCCTCAAAAGGTTGAGGCAGATTAAAAGCTTATTCTAAAAACCACTTGATAAATTACTACTTTCTTCTGATGAGCATTTAGGGTTCAAATATTATGAATCAAAAAGTTTAATATAGTCCCTTTCACTAGACTTTTGCTAGGGAAGTCATGGACACCATCAGAAGCCATCTCCCAGCCCTTGTCTACCCCCTCTCCTTTTTTCTTCTTGCTTATTTGTGTGCATGTGTTTGTTATGTTTCTATTTTCAAAGAGTTCACAGGCAACCTGGGGGAGATGTTAAATCTTAATTAGCTCTAGCTGCTTACCAGGGCACAAGGGTTGCTTGATGAAATTTTTTGCTCATTGGTGTGGTCCTGTCTGCCTGGGGTGTATAAAAAAAACAATCACTCAGGAAGCACGAGTGTCCCTCATCTTTAGTGCAAAAAGGGTATGCAGACCTACTGACCCTGACCCGAGCCTTTGGCCTCCCCAGGGGATTAGCCACAATAGGATCTCTTACCCTCCTCTTTTGGACTCCTTGTGGTTTGTAAGTAATAAAGCAGTCATTTGCTAAGTCTTTGTTGTACTTGGGCCTATGTTCCCATGACCCAATGTGAAGCAACTCCACAACTTGTTGCAATATCAAAATTTGAATACTACAAACAAATTCTGAGCATCTACAGCAGAGAAAAAAATTAATGGACAGTGAGTTTTGGATGTTTGCAAGTCAATAACAAAAATAGCAATAGTAATAAAACCCTAAAGAGATACAGAGAAATTTAATATAAAATATTTTAAATAAACACATAATTTCATGAATAATATATTCAAGTTTTGTTTATTAAAATAGAAACTGAAATAACAATGTATTGGACTTTATTTCCCAAAACAACCACAGCAATATTTCAGGTCTTACCTGTTTTTTTAAAACCTTGTCACTCCTCAAGGCGAGGATTCTGTTTCCCCTACTCTGGATTCTGGATGGGACATTCTGACTTTTCTTATAAATAGAAGTCGCTGTAAGTGATAATGCTGTGTGACTTCCAAGGATAGGTAAGAAAAAGATTATATAGATTCTACCTGACTCTCTTTCTCTGGCTGCTCAATCTTGGAGCACACACAGCATGTTCTGAGGAAGCCCAGGCCACATCAAGTGGTTGCATGTCATTTTTCCAGTCAACCGTCCCAGAAAAATTTCAGTTGACAGCCTATTTCAAGCATGAGACATGTAAATGAATAAGCCTTTAGATAATTCAAGCCTAGACCTTTATGCCACCTCAGCCCTGTGCAACTGGCAGCTTCATGCACAAAATGCAGTTTGTTAATCTTTAAAGCCACTTGGTTTTGTGATTATTGTTGCAAAGTCACAGTAACTAGAATATGGGGCAACAAGTATGCTCATTACCTATTGTCTACCTTCTTCTCTTATGAACAAACTCCATATAGGCAAAATCATTTATATTTTATTTACAACTTCTTACCTTATGCCTGGCACATAGTAGGTATAAATTAAAATCAGTTGAAGGAATAAATAGAATTTTGACTAAATTCTTCCATATTGAAACTTAACAGAATGTATACCTCTCGATGACTTTCCTTCCTCAACCTATCTTACATATGTATGCTTGAAAGAAAGTTTCAGTTTACTCTTATATTTGGATTTTTTGTAGAATAGAAGCAATTTGTTAAGAATCATAGATTAATGATAGCTGTAATAGATTCATAACTAAACTTCTCTCATGTCCTCCCCAGATTGGAACACATTGTTCTTGCTCTGGAAACAATTCCCTCCTGGCTATTTTTTTTTTTTTTTCAAATACTCCCAAAGCTCTTATCCTTTTCTTGAAAGTGGACACTGCCTGTTTAATCTTTATCACTTTTTTCACAATTATTGGCTTTATACCTGTATTTATAATTTTTTCATGGTTTCCTTAGGGTTGATTAAATTTAGCTTTTTCATAATCTTTCAACTTTAGAACACATCAGGTATATACAAAGTATACAAAGGTAAGAATAAACATTTGTCACAGTTCTTCTGTTCTAATAACAAGCTTTTTTCTAAATGAGGCTAATTGACCAATATTAATCTTTTCTACAGATTTTATTTTTCATCCAAACATCTGCACTCCACCCCAAAGGTCATCTTCTTCTATTATACATAGGAAAAGTGGTTTCTATTCTATTGGTTGTTCAGTCAGTCTAGACAGCTGTTTGGTTCTCTGCTTCAACCTATTCATAGAGTGCTGTCCTTTGCTGGATTTCACCATTCTTCTTCCATTCCCTAAATTTCTCCTAATACCAAATTTTGTATGTGTGGCAGCACTTTTTAAAGGTTTCTAAAGATTACTGAGAAGTAGGATGCAATTACTACATAGGGTTTGTCAATCCAGCATTAGATATCATCTTTTCTAGAAATGCATCACACATTTTCCAAGGAATGTAATTTCTCTTCAGGCTCCAGTCCTTAAAGAACAGAGATAGTCCTTTATCGTGTTGCCGGGGCCTCTCCTTTCCCTCTGCTAAGCCCCAGTACAAACATTAGTTGCCTTGCTAAGCAGAGATGTCAGTTTTCCTTCCCCCATCCATGTGTCTAAGCTCTGAAAACACCCACATCCGAAAATTCACATATTACTATTATGGTTTTCCACTTAAAAATAAGAGCAAGAATGATCTCCATGATGTCTAGATTGCTTTGCAAGACAAAAAATACTATAAAGGTATTGAAAAAGTGGTGTTTCTTAGAAGAAAGAGATGAAATAGATGTTTCTCTTCCAGGCCAAGTAAAATGAATGGCAATGGTATCATCAATGAAGCATAGAAATGTATATTCTATTTCTTTTGTCACCCTTCTCATGCACAGTCAAGTACATTGAGTGCAGTACACATTTGAATAATAGCAAGTGAATGAAAGAAAACAATGAGCCCAGAAATCACTGAGACATTTACTTTGTGATTTCAGGTCAGGCTGGTGTTATGGAAGACTTTCGCTAAGTAGAATTTGGTGAAAGTATTCTCCATACACTTGTACTGTTTATTAACGAAACATTTGAGGAGAAAATTCTTTCAGGAATTTCCTTCAAAATATATAAGATTTTGAAAATGGGACTATTCTATAGTGAAAGAAAAAAAAAAGAGATTTTTATGCATCAAATTATATAAGAATATAAAAATGTGAAAATGTGTCTTGAGTTTTACAAAAAATCTGACATTTTACTATTATTTGCATGTAGGAGATGAGGCAAGGGAACAATCTAGGTCTGCAGCTAGGCAACTATCACTCCTTGTTCCTTAATACATGGATCTAATCTCTGAAAATTGCCTAGTAGTCATTAGAGAGAAATCTTGTGACAAAGTGGGGCAGGTGAAGGATGTTGTGACTCTCAGGTCAGAGGAAAAGCTGCTGTCTTGTACAACTGTGATCACACTATTCACATTCACAACTGTAAGCTATGGCTCTGGATTAACAAACTCCAAATGCCTTTTTAAAAGTTATTTATTTATTCACTTATCATTTATTTATTTATTTGAAGTTTCTTTTAGAGTCAAGGATTTAAAAAAAATTTTTTAATAATAAACTTTATTTTTACAGAAGTTTTAGATTTACAGAAAATTTACACTGAAAGTATATGGAATTCCCATATATCCCCCTTATACATGCACACACTACTATGTTTCCCCTATGAAATAACATCTTACATTAGTGTGGTACATTTGTTACAATTGATGAACCAATATTGAAGCATTGCTACTAACCAAAGTCTATAGTTTACATTATGGTTTACATTTTGTGCTGTACAGTTTTGACAAATGTATATTCCAGTGATTTTTGCCATTTTATTTGAGAAAGTAGCAGGGCTTCCCCAGGATGGGACTTTTACTACTTTGTTAGCTACTGTGTAAGTCTTTTCTTTAACAAAAATTTATTGTGGTAACATATATATATATATCAAAACATTTCCCATTTTAACCACTTTTTTTTAAATTAGAGAATTTGTTAGGTTTACAGAACAATAGTGCATAAAATACAGAATTCCCATATACTACCATATTATTAACACCTCTCCTTGGTGTGGTACATTTGTTACAAATGATGAAAGCAAAATTTTATAATTGTGCTATTAACTAATTAAATCCATGGTTTAATTTAGGGTTCACTGTTTGCCTTGTGCTGTTCCATGGACTTTAAAACATTTTTTGTTCTAGTACCATATATACTCCAAAGGCTTTTTATAAGGGGTTTTAATAACATATACTTGAAATAGGGTAATATTGTGTTTAAAACATTAAATGATCCATCCCTTTTCAGAAACTAGCTTCCTTGCTATAATTAGGTTACAGGGCCAGTACCTCTAAAATTGGGATTCATCTCTTCATTAACGTCCATAAGTTAACGCATATTGTAAATATGTTTATTGGTATCAGTTGATATTGAAGAAGAAACAAGCTTATTGAACTTGAAGAATAATGTATTATAAGAATACATATAAAAGACTATGTGTTCTTACATAGCATGTAAGAATAAAGTGAATTGATGCATTAAGAAAGCCCCCTATTTCCCTGTATAAATTCAATCTATTAAGAAAGAAGTGTCTCAACTTCCTATTCCCACCTGTACACGTGCATTTTCCTGTAGCTGCACCTAACCTCTCTTTCTTTACTCCACCATTTTTATGGCTAATTTCTCTTGCATTGCTTTGTTTTACTGACCCAAGTGCCATCCATATATCTTATTATTTTACCTTTAATTGCCTTCTTATTACCTTTAATTCCCTATCAACTCTATCCCTTGTTCATTAGATCTATTCACAAGTGGAGCATTGCTGCTAAGCATGGAGTTTACATTCTCTCACACACAATTTTGTAAGTTATAATATATATAATGGCCTGTATCTGTCATTTTAATGTCATTCAGGACAATTCCCATGTCCTGAAAATGTCCCCATATTACACCTATTTTTCCCTCTCCTTCTCAGAACCTCCAGTGGTCACTGCCTCCACATCAATGGTAAAAGTTCTTCCATTGCTAGAATCACAATAAGTCTATGGTAGAATAACAGTAAGTCTACTTTAGTCAATCTTTCATTCCCCAATCCTGAGGATTCTGAGTTGGTGATGCCCACTCCACCTCTAATTGAGAGGGGGCTTAGATACCATGGGGCAGATAGATGGGACTATCTTACTTGCAGTTGCAGACTCTCTGTTCCTTGGGATGGTCCTTGTCTATCCTCATTTCCTTGTTAGGTGGCACATCTAAATTGAGTTCTCACTGTAAGATCATGACCTCAACTCTATCAGCTATGGTTGTCTTGTCTTTGATTTTACTGCCTATCTGTCCTTACCAGCTGTAGCAGCCACCGCTTGGTAAAACTTTGCCATGAATTCTGGTTCACTGACCTCCAGTTACCTGACAAATTCATTGAGCTCTTGCTCAGTCCAACCTCAAAACCACTGATCCCAAAGTTGCAACCGGCACTCTAAGATACAAGGTGGCCAGCTAGCTCAGACACACTAAGTTGTTCCAGACCATTCAGCCATGGCTGTAATTTTCCTGGCACCGTCTTAGCTACAAGGTCCTGGAAGAAACATTCACACTGGGGACCTGACCAACAGGCAAATAGTGCACAATACACTTTATCTCCTGGGAAGTGATGTAAGACACTGGGGGAGGGTAAGTGTTAGTAATATTGGAACCGAGTGTAAGGGAGAAGGGAAGGATAGTGACATAGAAGCAGAAGATGATTCCAGTGGCATCCTCCTTTCTCCTCTCAGAGGACCACAGAAGAATATCACAAGAATCCTCAGGCTCCAACTATGGCTGCCGCTTCCATGTTTCCTGAAAACCCTAAGCAGGGCCAGCTGGGTGACATTTTATATATATTTGCCTGTACAAGCTAGAATAAATGTTTATTCTATTTAACATTTTTTTTCAGAGTAGGCATTGGTGAACTAAAATATATTAAACTAATATGTAAAAATGTTATTTTTATCAACTGCACATTAGCAGGTGATATGTGTAGACTCTCTTGGCAATGAAATACAGTAATGCAAAATAGGAACCACAGGGCTGTTTTGAACACCTAAGCTCTAGAATGTTAAAAATATTTTCATTTGTAATTTGAACTGAATTATGAAATATTGACACATAAAAAGAATCAAATGTGAACTCATTCTTTCTCCTCTCTGTTTTTCATAAATGCCACTTCTATCTTGGAGCATTTTCTTACTAAGCAGAATGAAGATGTGCCTCAACACATAGCAACAAGCATTTCTAACATCCCCAACACCATTTCACCATTAGGTGTCTACTCCACCTAATAGTTGATAAAATTGCATCTTATTTCACCAAAAGATAATTCTAAATAATTTATATCTAGCTATATCTCAGTGTTGCTCCCAATTTTACAACCGCATGTAAGCCTACTTGCAAAATTGTACAAAACAAGACAGCAAAATTATCTGTAATAATCTGAAATACAGGAAGTTTGTAACTTGTTAAAATGTGCCCATCTATTTAGGGCTCAGTCAATGCCCAGAAAGTGGGAAAAAAATAAGCACATGCCAAGTCTGAGGATAATAAAGCATGTCTGGAAATAGTAAAATAAATCACCACAGGAAGATGAATTGTTGAAGGTGAGAGAACTATTCCTTGTACAACAGTCAGGAATTCACTGAACAAAACAAATTATCCCCTGTCAGCCATTTGAATAGTGGCCTCAAAGAAATGAAAGCATTTTAAATATAAAAGATGCTTGTAAAATGTGTATAGGCAACTGCTTTGCACATCAGATGGCATGATAATAAAATTCATATTTTTTAAGCTTGCCTCAAATAATGTTTCAGAGCTTTACCAATTTTATTAAATTAAAAAGACACTAAAGCTTTTCCATATGAAAATATTTTAAATTTTATTTTTGAATAAATAAATCAACATGAATTTAGTAAAAGGAACTCATTATGTTTTAAGGGTGATTGCAGGATGATCTATGAGTTCCAGCTAACAAAAAGAAACATAACTTTTACCTCTATATCTCCCTCAGTTAAAATAATATCAGTTGGATGATCAAAAGTAAATGTTTTAGAAGTCATTCTATAAATGCATTGACTAATAACATTTATCAATATAATGAAGTTAGAGTTCCAGAAAGAATAAAGCATACAATTGAAAAATCATTTGTGTTAAAATATCTCATGTCTGTTTTCATTAATGAATAGTTGTTGCCAAATACCTTCATTTTGACTCTCTAAATTAAACCATATTTTTACTTTTGGGGGTTCTAAAAATATTTTTGCTACATAAAAGACAGTTAGAAGTCTCATTGGATAAACTAAACACACTGATCTCACAGTTTCCCCAAAATGTATGTTGTTATGCCTGGGCTGTGGCAAACATTCAGTCACTGCAAAATTGATCTGGGTTTTCTGCCTCAGACTTACATTGACCTTGAATTCCGTAGAACTCCTGAATTGACAAATAAATTATAGTGCTCCAAAATCACCTTGAAACCCTCTCTCACTTTCCCTCTTGTTTATGCACAAATATACACAGGCAGCCAGACAGTATATCTTGAGAAGCCAGACAGGATGTCAGTCAGCCATGGTTCTTTCAAGCTAAGCATTCTAAAAGTGATACAGAGCAGATATAGCTCATGCATACAGTAAGGTTCCTACCAAGCAACTCCTCCATTTACCTTCTTTCCTGAAATCCATAGTGATATTTCCTTTTTCAGATTTTCTATAAAATTTGACGCCCAGACCAATACTTTTCAATATTTGTAATGGCAGGAAACACACAGTATGTACATGGCACCATGGAATAAACAGAGGGCACCTAGCTGCCCTGAGGACTGAGAGACCAATATCTTACCTGGTTGAAAGGCTGTGATTTAGGAAAATGATCAAGCAATATCTTGCATGCATTTTGTTTCATATATTAATATATTAATCTTGTCTCCCAAAAATATATACTTTAGAACATCCTCCATTTTTTTGTGGTTTCACATATTTCACCAATACAATATAGGTTCTGTGGTTTAAAAAAAAAATAGAATATCCAAATTCTTTAATTAACTGGTTTTGATTGATGGTAAAATTATTAACATTCTTTGCTTCTCATTGTCAGCACCTGTTTGGGAACTTTAGGACATATAATTTTATGTTAATTTTATCATAACTTGAAAATATAATTATAATCTTCATATTTGCCTTTCGTTGTTTAAATTCATGATAATTGCACTATCAAAAGAGGACTGAGTGCATGGTCTATATCCAAAAAGTCTGCAAGTCTATATTATAGCTGAGTAAAATGATTTCATCATAAATTTTTATGGTCTCGCCTTCTCTGAGAACAAGCTACAGTAGTGCTTCCGTTAAATGTCTTCAAGAGATGGTCATGAAATGTATACCTTTGATCCTTCTATCAAAACTGATTATGTAGTATGTAATAGCCAGGACAATTTTCCTCTAATTATCACAATGACATTTATCAGAATAACATTCCATGGCATTTACCACAAATTGTACTATTTGGATTCTGTTCCCTGGATCCTTTTTATTTTTTTAAATAAACACAAATTATTCACAGTCATACTAAATTGCATATACTGTACATGTACTTTGATGAGTTTTGAAATTTCTTCTTCTTTTTTTTTTTTGAGTTTGACAATTTTTTTTTTTCAGAAAGCTATGGTACAAGATTAGGTGGAATTGTTATTAAAACTGGCATTTCTCTGATAACCTTCTCAGTTGCTAAGAATGTGCTCAACTTTCTTACATACATTAATTGTAAGAATTCTATGAATTTATCCTGCCATTTTAAAACACAGACAAGATGGAACATTAGAATTTTCCCTCTGAAGCTGTCAAGGAGAAATAACGAGAACTATTCCAATAGTCTATACACTTTGATGTGATTTTAGAGGCTGTTTCATCTTGGTTCTGCTGCTTTTGCTTTATTTTTGTAATAATAAACTTTATTTTTAGAGAAGTTTTAGATTTACAGAAAAATTTCACCAAAAGTATAGAGAATTCCTATATAATCCCACACCCAGCTCTACTTTGTCTTTATTTATATATATATAGCAGTAGACACAATATGGTGAAATTTTGAACACTTTGTAAAGCCATTCTTTGACAATAGCAGAGGTTCTTAAAGAGACTCAACATTAAAAATATTTTCTAGCTGATATTAAACTGTGTAAACAAGTGAAAGACAATAGTATCCAGGAGAAAGATCGATGTTCCAAGGGCAAGAAATCTGGGTTCCAGATACAGGATTCCTTAACAAAACTGTAGCAATTTCATCTGAAAGATAAGATATGGTCACAGTCTTACATTCCTTACATTCTTTAAAACTATAAATCTAATGATTCCATTTCTCCATTTTGCTCACAAAAATGTGATCAAATAAGTTAAAATTAATTGTGTATGTATCCTTGCTTTTTAAGGAGAAATGGAAAAGTTGCTATGCCAGGATGCACAAACATTTCATTCCATGGGTCTAGGAAGATAATTCAATTAGACAAATGTTTGTTTATAATCTCCTATGTGATCAATGTAATCAAAGGCATGGTATTGGTCTAAATTGCTATTCTAGGGTTCTGAGAAAAGTCATAGTTCTATCACAGATTCTTTGGATGATATTAAATGAAATTTAATTAATTTTTTTTGCTGATTTTATTCTTGAAGGATAATGAAAACAACACCAGCTTCTAATTGTGCCACAGAAATATAAAATTCAATAAAATATTATTGGAAATAAAATATGAAATGCATACTGAAGCAATTTAAAATATGATATAGAAAACTAAAATAATATTGCTATCTATAAGAATTAAAAATTCTCATTGTTATTTTCCCATAGTATACTAGAACTGTCACAAGATTTGGATTTTAAGGGACAAAAATCAAGATTCAAGCTCTCTACTTACCTTTGGCAACCTATTTATCTGAGTCTTATTTTCTTCATCTGAGAGATGAAATAATGAAACATATTCAACACATAGGTGGACATAAAAAGTGGCATTATAAAGCTCTTTGTACTTAGTACCTAGCTAATAAAAATTCTATCACTTTATCCCTGAATTTAAGAATTATATGGGGATGGGGAATGTTGGTTTAATCTGTCTGCATTTCAAAGATAGGTTATCCAATACCCTTTATAATTTTAAAGACTTCAAGTGCAAGTTGATATTCACTTTGTCACTTTTCCGGTTTATTAAACCGTATAAGAAAGCAGTGCTTTCTTATGCCTAGAATATATTGCACATACTCTAAATAGGACATATTTTCCCTGTGTTGCCCCCAGCTTGTCAGATCCCACTTTATAAACACCAGCTTATTTGCCTAAGGATGTATTTCATATGCACAATCATTTTTGTTTATGGTTAATTCTTGAAGTGATAAAAAAGCAGTAATGAGATAATGCAAACATCATTTATATTTGATTTTGAAGTCCATTAGATTTTGCTTTTCTCCAGATTTATATGTTTAATTATGTTTTGCTTAGGCTAATATTCAAATTAGGTTGCATTCTCTGAGCATAATTATCAGAGAAGTGCTGGGTGAGAGCAAAAATGCCTCTATCCACACTAATAATGCCAACATGGGATAAAATGTAATCACATGTAGTCCGCAGACTAGATCACCCACATAGAGTGAGTAAAGTTGAATAAGTCATCTATCCAGAGATCAATCAAATACACATTTCAGCATTTAATTATGGCTCAAATCTCAGAACTAATCATATGTGATGACTTAATTATTCCATAATTCCACCCTCCAGAGAGAAATCAGTCATCTGTGCCAATGGAAAGTGGTAGCAGCACAGATATATGTGTTTTTTTCTTATCGTTGTGGTTGTTTCATGCTGGATAACCCTATCATAAAGGAGAAACAGCAGAATCAAAGTTTCAACTGACAAGATTGGGAAACAACCCGTGTTTCAAGAAAATCTATATTTTGGTATGTGATGAAAAAAAGAGAAGAAGTAAATGGTTTAAGAAACTTTTTTTGGCATGGATAATTTTGGTTTAAGTAACTGGCATGTGCTAAATATGCAGTCACTGAGGCTCACTTTGCTACCTACTAGCATATACCCTTCTCTGCTTATGATCTGGATAATAAGGGCAGTGTGGTACAAAAAAGAAAGGAAAAGAACATTTTTATTCTGGGATTCTGAGAGTCATATCACACTTGGATGAAATTCTTCTGCCTAGAGTATAAAATCTTTGAGCAGTTTTCAATGTTTCTCACTGAAAGCTTATTCTTTGGCTTTTTCTCTTATCTTAATTACTCTCAACTGTACTGTAATAAATAACGACATTGAAAGAGTAGCAAAGTTAGAAGTGATCTCACAATGGAAAGTTAAATTTGATAGAACATCCATAAGGCTACTTTGCTCTTTGGAAAGAAGCTTCAGGCCTTGTCCTTTGTCTCTGCCTAAGGATAGAGTTGGAATTTTGTCCCTCTTTCGGCCACTTGCATTCACTGGATCACTAATTGTTAGGCAAGAACACAGTTGGGATTTCGCAGTCAGTGATGTTCAAAATATTCAAGTGGGTAAAAATATTTTTTCCATAAAGTGGACTTATCCTAGCTCTCAAGCTCACATTCTGCCCAGAAGAACTTGATCTAGCCGCTTAGATAAAATATAAGATAAATATAAGATAAAATATAAAAGCCTGGGTTACAGGTTTACCAAGATATTGATTCCTTCATGCACTGAGGCCCCTGAAGAGGGCCTGAGGTTCTTGAGATACTTGTTGCGGCTACCAGCAGCCTTTCTCTATTTACATCAGTAAACTATACAAGCATTATGCCTTTTTACGTGAGATTTGATGTAAAAATATTTTGGAAAGCACTGGAGTAATGATTCACGTTAGTCTCTCTTGAAAATCAAATGAGCATATAGGCATGGATTTATTTCTGGACTAGATTCTGTTTCACTCCTCTATGTTACTACCTTGTGGCAGTATTACACTGTCTTGATTCCTGAAGCTTTAGAGTAATTCTTGAAATCAGGTAATGTCAGTCCTCTGAATTTGTTCTTTTTCAGTATTCTGTTTATTCCAGTTCCTTTGCCTTACCAAATACATTTTAGAATTAGCAGGTCAATTTCTTCTTCAAAAAAATCTGCTGAAATTTTGATGCAGATTGTATTAAATCTCTAGATAAATTTGGGGAGAACTGGCAACACTTTTGAATTTTCTAAGCTATGGACATGGCATATCCTCAAATTATTTAGGTCTTCTTTGATTTCCCTCAACAATGTTTTCAGTGTACAGGTCTTGAACATGTCCCCATAAATATGAGTCTATAATTAGTCTATATTTTAGTCCATAATATGATATAAGATCAATTATAGGGGTCGGATGTAGCTCAACTGGTTGGGCATCCGTCTCCCATATGGAGGGGCCTGGGTTCGATCCCCGGGACCTCCCGGTAAAAAAAAAAAAAAAAAAAGGATCAATTATAGGTAAATAATATCTCTAATAGTCAGCCTGTACTGTGAATGGGAGAGAAAAAGATGGGAGCATTCTTTTTAACAAGGCGTTGGTAGGGATATAGATAGAAAATGTCTCTGCACAATTCTTGCAGGAATAATTGGGTGGGAGACTGACTAAGGGACTTATCAAAGGTAATGTAACAACTTCTTTTCTTTTTTACATTTTACTTACCTTCTCAGATCTACTTAATCTATTATTTAAAGATAATGTGAACTTCAAAGCAATCTGGTGTTTGAGGTCTGGGGAGATTGACAAGTTGGGGAGAGAAAGCAAGGGAGCATTATCCATCTAGGGCATCTTAGGGAGAGGATGTAATGATGAGGGAAAGTAAGCACAAGGTGCAATGTGGATTCCAAGACAGAATCACAATCATTACTTGCAAACCACAGACTTGTCCTATATAAGAAGAAACTAAAAGCAAGAGAGACAATAAGACTGAATGTCCTGTACGTTAGCAAGAAACATCCATTCAACACACAGAAGAGACCCTTCCGTATTCTTGTTCCTTCTGTTATCTCCTTTAGTTTTCAGAATAAAAAACTACAGATTTCCAATAATTTACCAAAAAAAAAAAAAAAAAAAGCCTGAGACTCAGAAGTTTAAGTACATTAAGTACATTAATGTTACATAGTTGTTAAATAGCAGCCTTGCATTTTTTACTTAAGGATTGTCAGACTTTACATTTCTTTTTTCTTTTTTTTTCTATTTACCTGCACTACAGGCCAAGAAATCAGAACAAAGTATGCACTTTAATTAATGAGTATTAATATTGCTTTATTGTGACAAATATGCATACAAATATAAGATGATAATAATAGGGAAACTATGGAGTATATGGGAAATCTTTACAATCTTATTAATTTTTCTGTAAATCTAAAATTGTTCTAAAGAAGTTTATTTAAAAAGAGGAAGGTAGGAAGGAGGGAAGGAGAGGAAGAAAGTGAAGGAAAGGAAGGAAGGAAGAAAGGGAGAAAGATCTTTGACATCAAGTCCCCTTCCAGCCTCTCTTTATAGTATAATTTTTGGAAGAGTTGTCTAAAATCACTGTTTCTACATCCTCATCTCCCATTTGCTCTGTAACTTACTCTAGTAGGATTTTCTTCTCATAACTCCAATGAATTTGATCTATGACATCAATACATTACATCTGCCCAAATCTAAAAGTACGTTTTTGGTTCTCAGCGCACTCTTTTTCGGCAGCTTTTTATACAATTAATTCCAGTCTCCTTCTAGAAACAGTCTTTTCTTGGCCTTTTTGTCCTCATACTCTTTTAGTCGTTTTCCCTCTTCAGTGTCCACTCCTTTTCTGCCTTTTCTGCAAAATGTCCTTTTTCTGCTGGACCTGATTTTATTGGAATGCCCAGGGTTCAACCCTCGATCTTTTATCCTTGTATGTTTAAGTTTTTTAGATGGGTATTTATAAATTATATGTATCTCCAGTTCAGACCCCTCTCATGCATTTTATACTCATATAAATCTTGAGTATGTAGAGGAGATGTAAATTTTAATAGGACTAAACAGAACTCTTGATTTCCCCTGGAGAAATACATGCGCCTACCCTATTCTTTCTCAATTTAATAAATGGGGAAATAAACCAATTCTCAGGCCCTAGCCAAGTGCCATCCTTAATTTCTAGTTTGTCTTCAGACTCCACATCTAATTTATAAGTAAGTCCTATCAACTCTAACTCTAAAAATGCTCATAATCAATCTACTTTTCATCTCTACTGATGTATTTTTAGTTCGCTAGTCTTACCTGGACTATTTTAAAGTATCACCACTCCCTTCTTACGAAAACAAATGTGATCATTAATAAGGTATATAAATTCCTATTTGTCCCCTGCTTCAAAACCTTTCAGTGGCTTCCCATCATTTTATCATAGTCTACGAGGCTGAATAGGATCAGATTCTGACTGACGTTTCTAACTTTATCTGGTTCTTCCTTTCCTTTGCTCATGCTTTTCCAGAACAGTAGACTTCTATTCCTGCTTGAATATGCCAAGACCTATGAAACCTTAGAGTCTTTGCTTTTATAGTTTCCTTTTTTGAAATGCTTTGATTTCATATCTTTACATTTTTGGCCTTTTTGTAGGTTATAGTCTCAGTTAAATGATACCTCTTCAGAGAGGGTTTCCCTGACCACCCAAACTGAATATATTCCCCTGTCCTTCTGCTTAATCATTCTATTTCTGTTTTATTATTTTCCATAGCATTGAACATTATCCAAAGGTAACTTTTTCATTTGTTTTTTGTTGTTTGTATACTGTCTGTCTCCCTCTGTCTTGGCCCCTCCACCTCCTACCCCAACAAACAGAAGCTCCAGAAATGCTAAAACTTAGGCTGCCTCATTTGTGAATGAATCTTTAAGACTAGAACAATGCCAAGAATATAATGGGTACTCAACAAACTGAGTATGCAACTCTGGGTATTAACTAATTTATTCATCTATTGATTTTTAAAAATTAAATATTATCTGTGGAGACAAGAAAATACAGAGCTTGAGATAGACATATTTATCTATTATGTTCAAATTTTTCAGATTTGATAACTTTTCCGTTAATATAATAATATATTTCACTGTCATAACTATTAGTATAAGGAATACTTCCCAGTGATTGAGCTATATCCTTCTGGCAGTGATTTATTGCTACTATTCTCAGTAGGAATGGAGAAGTATTTACTATACTGAGTGTAAAAGGAACTCAGCTCAGGAGTCAGACACATCTGGGCTTATTTTCTGCTTAGTAAACAGATTTAGTAATCTTTGACTTTGTAAAGCTAACCTTAACACTCTGAGCATTGATTTTTTTCATTTGAAATCCATAGGTACATATGATTAGGGTACAGATTTTTAAGTGCTATAATGAATTATGTTCATAATTCTGTGGTAATGCTGTAGTGAGTGAATTACTATAGCGTGATGGAATCAGAGAGGCTTCATGGAATAGGATAGTTTCAAGTATAGTCTTGAACTATGAGTAGGAATTTAGGAGAATTGAGGAAAATGGGAATGCAAACAAATGACATACCATATGCAAAGATAAAGTGGCATATAAAACGAAGACCTAGTCCAGGAATACAGATTTACTCCTTATAGCTGGAACAAAGGTTTTAAACACTTGGAGACTTAAGTAACATGATTTTTCATTCTAAGAGTTTGGATTTATTAGTGCAATAAGGGATAGGGCCAATATGCTCAGGCACAGCATAATTCCATAGCTTTACCTTTATATTAGGCTAACCTAAGTTGAGAAATATATACTTAGTATTAAGTTTCTGTATTAGATTTCCATTGCTACCATAACATATTATTACAAACGTAGTGATTTAAAACAAGGTAAATTTATTATCTTATAATCTCTAGGTCAGAGGTTGGACATCAGTCTCACCAGGCTAAAACCAAAGTGTTGGTAGGTCTGTGTTCCTTTCTGGAGACTCTAGAGGAGAATCCATTTCCTAGCATTTTCCAGCTTCCAGAGGCCATCTGTTTCCTGTTGCTCATGGACCTTTTGCTACAAATTCAAAGCCAGCAACATTGCATCATCCTGATCCTGCTTTCATTTTCACATCTCCAATCTCAGCCTGAAAAATATTCTCAATTTTTCAGAATTTAAGTGATTAAATTGCACCCATCAGATAATCTAGGATAATCTCCCCATCTCCAATTCCATAAAGGTTATTTCTATATTAAAGTCCAGATATATTATTAAAGGTCGGGGAATCAGTGAAGCAGTCAATTTCATGTTTTCCTGATGTTCAAAATTATTTTTTTTTAAATGGAGGATTTTGATATTCAAAGACAGTTCAAATAATTGATGTCTTTTCCTCTCTGTCCTCATTGCATTTCATATAGCTGTACATTGGTGACAGAAATCGATTGACTGTGGTGGTAAAGACTCAAAAACAACTCTTACGTGGAAAATAATTCCTAAATAATTAAAGCACTTTACATTAAGTGCCTGGAGTACTCACTCAGTCATCAAAACTTGCTGTTAGTCATTTGGTCAAGACCACCTATTTAGATGTTTTCAGCTGATAGAAGGGTTGACAGAGACAATTGGCTACAACCATTATTTCATTATTTCTTTACTATTACAGTGCTTAAATTTTAGCTGGTCACATTAGTATCTTGCTAAAAATTAAATTTCTCCAAATTCCAAAATTCCAAAGTTGTCAGGTAGATAAAACATGTCCTTTGGGGCATGTTCTTATATGGAATATAAATGTCATCCATTTTTCCCCTTTCCACTTCTGCAGGGCTTCAGTGTGGACATGAGGGTGGGAGGTAAACCAGGAATCTTATAATTCAAGATGGAAGCCACATGCTTCCAGATTGTAGAGTAACAAGACAGAACTAGCCTGGATCCCTGGAACAGTTTATGGAGCAGGACTTCCCTGCCAGTCTGGGAACAAATATCTGAGACAGTGACAAGATAGAGAAGTCCATGTCTATCTTGTTTAAATTATTTGTTAAAGCAACTTAGTTTGTTCCATAACTAATACAGTCTCCAAAGAACACAACAAAGTAGCAGAGAGTTAAATTGAACATTTCTTGCTGCCCCAAAATTGACCACCAAGGTACAATTTGGAGACAATGAGGTAATAAATGCCTCCATGTTTTGAATAAAGCTACTAACAATTGGGATTAGATATTTCCTCTAGAGCTTACCCAGAGGTAGCTAAACTGGCACTACTAGCACCATGTACCACTTCTCTTACAAGAATCCTCAGATTGTAAAAAAAAAACTGAGAAGTAAAGAGGGAGTCAAACTTTACCAGCATAGTCTGTGATAAATTTTTTTCCCACCCTATCCTATATCCTTCCTGAAGCCAAGAGAAGATGGACGTTCCAAGGAAATACCTTCCAGAATTCAGGTGAGATTAGAAAGGAAACTCTTATGTTATTGCTGGACTTTGTAAGAGCAGTAGACCTGCTCATGTTCCTTTGATTTATCTGAGCTAAGAGTAGAAAACTGGGGAGAGAGGACAATGTAAAGAAAAGGAGGCAGGATAGAAGCAGCCTACACTTTCACAACTTTGTATGGCAAGTATGGCAAGATTGAATGTGTTTCCTGTGGGCAAAGAGGACACCATGGAGGTACAAATTTAAACTGAATTTGTAATTCAAATTTTAAACTGGAGCTAGTTGTTTATAAACAAAAGTAAATGGTGACAGAAACTGCCCAAGATGTCGTTAAAGGATCTGAAAAAGTATATTCAGTGAAACATGTAAAAGGCAAGGCTTAGGGAAATATTTTGCATATATAACCATGTGATATAAAAGTCAATAAATCAGTTATTCATATATACATATTCATATAGAATGACATTTTATGCTAAATATATATCTGTGATTCATTGTAGATAAACTTAATTAGTTTGACACCCTTCAAAATGGTAAAACCATGAAGTAAATATAATGCACACATTTTAAAAATCGATTCATTTAAGAAAATCTGAAGTCAATTTAATCTTACTATTTTTCTGTCTTTTGAAATAAACCACAAATTAAAGTAAATAAATTGTTCAAATTTATATAGATTAAGTTCAAAGTTACATGTACTCTTTTGTTTGGTACCTTATATAGAAATTGAAACTAATTATGGTAAGCAGCTTGATAAGCAAGGTCATTTTGTTTTATGAGAATAAGAAGACTAGGCTTATCTTAATTTTGGAATAAATTGCCAAATAATATTTGGTTTCTGGGCAACTTGAATTATCTGTATGACAAGTTCATTTCAAGTTGAGAGAGAGAAATGGTGCTAAAAGTTTTGTCTTTGTAAAAATAAATTCCCTTGATTAATTTATTTGGCAATTTATTTGTTGTATTGTTGTTATAACCTTAACTTTGTTATTTTAAAAAAGCATTATAAAAAATTCCTATGACTGTTAATTTGGCTTTACAAAGTTGGTTGGTCATCAAGATATGAGCATTTACAATGAAGAGAAAATTGATTATTATTTGGTTTATGTTTAAGAAAATATTAATTTAAGGTATTCCAGAAAATGATAAATTTAAACAATTGAAAGGTGCATGTTAAAATTATTTACTCAATTTTGTAACACACATAGCTATATTTTAATTTTTAATATATCACTTTATTATATTTAGTATATGTTTTAATGGTCACTGAGCAAATAAGCTAGAATTTTCTTATTCTCAAACAATTTCATTGTATAAGTGAGAATTTCTTGAAACAACAATAAAAATATAATTTATACACAATGGGGTTGACATACATTGGCAAATTTTCAAAGCTGCCTAGTTCCAGGGTGATATGACTCAGGGGATGATATGTTTAAAAAAAAACAGTGGAAAGTTGCTGAAAAATGCATGAATAATAGCCTCTTCCCATTTATCTGATATATTCTGAAATGTATATAGTCAAAACCGACATCATATTTTTCATTTGCACATAAAAATCAAAGCCTCTTGTTTACCAAAATGTTGGTAATAGTATGCGTTAGTGAAAACAGTGGTAGTATATGAAGAGTGGCATAAAAACCTGGCATGGATGAGCCTTGCCAATAAAGATGCAAACTGGAATACTGGATGACAAAGTTAAGGTTTAAAGTCTTAGAAAAATGCTTAACCATCTTTGGCTCTCAGTAAATGTTAGTCATAATGATAAAGAAAGTAAAAATAACGATCATGTGTGTGTGTATGTGTTTGTGTGTGTGTGTGTGTGTGTATATATATACTTGTACTGATACAAAGAAATATTAGCTCTATCAAGAGAAAAACCATGATACCAGTAGGTTCTATCAGAAAAGCTGTCATCTTATTTGAAAATATTTGTGGATTTTTTTTTTTTTCTTTAGAAATTACGTGCTTTGAGAACGGCCTTTTGAAGATTCTTCCAGAATAAATCTTGACTACAACCCAAGGGAAAAGTGGGAAGCTTTTTTTGTTCCAATTCTTACTAAGACATGTAGTTATTTCTATACCTCAAAAAAGAAAAAAAGCAACAACACTAAACTATGTGAATCTGACTTTGATACCTAAAAAATCAATTCCGTTTTATGATCTGTAGCTTGTATTCCAGTTTTAGAATAAACACTGAAAATTAGTCAATAATTTTTACTCAAAATATTCAGTAGGCAAAATAGGACATTGGATGACAGAAACAATGTAAATCTTTGATACTTACACATTTACTGTAGTCAGCTACTACAATATGAATATTAATTAGTTGAAACTCAGTAAAATCCTCCATTTATTATGAAATTATTTGTTTTAGTTCTATATTACTGGTTGTGACTAGCTTCCATTCATCAATTTCAATTTTCATTATGTCTGAATTCCAGATAAATTTAATTCAAGATCACTAGCCTATGGCAATTTCACTGAGATAAAGGAAGATTAAAATAGAAAGATGAAAAATTAAACTGATAATGTGTGGAAAGTTTGTGATGCACAATCATTAAATTCTGTATCCACTGGATTTTATATACAGCTTAGCAGATAATCAATGTGATTCACTGGATATTATTTAAAAAGCACTTTATAATATATTTAAATGACTGTGTTAATTGACTTTACTCCAGAATAATTTAAAAGTATATGTAAAGCAAATTTTTATTAAGACAGACATTCAATACTAATGTACACCATTTCCAAACTATCATTGCAAATCATAACTATCATTCTTAGGTATAAATGAAAGTTGCATATAGAAAGAATAATAATTAAAATTCATAGAATATCAATACCAGGATAGCATATATTTAGTTAGGAAAGTAATGTTTATATTTGTGTGTGTGTAATAACTTAAAGTTTTGATTTAAAATAATACTATGTAAACAACTCAGGTTACTTAAGTGAATGTAGTTTAATTATTGATTTATTCATTCACTCAACCAATATTTAAGGAGGGCCTAGGGCATGACAGTATTGGCAGATGCTTGTGTTCTGCTGTGAACAAAATTGATACTGCCCTTGCCACATTAAGGTTGTGATCAAGTGAGGTCTATATAAACTGGCAGTGAAAGCCAAGTAGGATAAATAGATTAAATGATGCTAGACAAGTATGGCTGGATCCGCTAAATGTAATTTGAGGGTGGGTGGGAGAAGATCATGGACATTTCCTGATGGAAGTGATTCCTAAACTGTGACTTGGATAGGTGTAAATTTCCACTAGACAAACTGAAAAGATCAGGTATTCCAGACAGGGAGAAGAAATTGCAGAACCAAAGACCAGAGTGAGAGAAAGCTTAGGAGATAGGAAAATATATTAAATCATGTCCTTCTTTTTAATGCTAGAGGGAGACAATGGGGAGAAAACTAGCTGGAGAATAAGGATAAGCCAGATCCTGAGAACCTATTAACTATATTAATATATAAGTTTGTACTTTAACTTGAAGGCCTATCCATTGAAGTGTTTAAAGCATAAGAAAGACATGAGAATATTTTATTTAAACTATTTTGGCTGCAGAATTGAAAACAGAGAGCAGGTGGTCTACCCTGATGGCAGGTAGATCAGTTGGGAAGTTGTGAAAGTGTTGAATGATGATGGTCAATTGATCTAGGAAAGAGCAGGGGATATGGAAAAAAGTGAACAAAACTAAGTGATAAACAGCCATTAGAATACCAGATACGTGTGGGATTGGGAAGCTGTAAGAGCAGAGGGAAAATGTGATCCAGGTTTCCTGACTAAAACTACTATTGAGATTGTCATGCTGATTTAAAAACTGCTGGAGAAAATGTGAATCATGGGAAAGGGAGATGAATCATGTTTTGTGCATATTTAAGAAGGGTATGTAGTAAGCACTCAGTGATATTAGCTATTGTATCATTGGTAGGAATCCCTGAAATATGCAAGAAGACAATCCCTGGAAGAAATTGGACAGTGTTTTAGCCTGGAGATATACATTTAGAAATCATCAGAACATAAATGCCACTTGGTATCATGGAGGAGCAGAAGAAGAATATATAAAAAGTAATAAAAAAGTGCTTAGAACAGTATTTTGAAGAATAAAATATTTTAAAGGGACAGAAGAGGAATGAAAATCTCCTGGAGAATTGAGAATGAGTAGTTAGAGATATAGGAGAAAAAGAGAACAAGGCATAATAAGATCTAATAGAGAAATATGTCAAGAAGACCCAAAAATTAAAATATAAATGTGTATATCTTGATAGATAATGTTGATAGGATTAAACAATAATTTGTAAGTTGAAACACTCATCAGAAAACTAGAGAAATTATAATTTTATTATTCTTTAGATTGCAAGTAACACAAAGTAAAACAGTAATGAGATAAAGGGAATACATCAGAACGATGCTGAGATGCATCAAAGACTTTAATAAGGAATTAAACAAACCTTGTGGTGTGTCGGAAGTGGGATGGTTTGGGGGCCCTCTGCCATTAAATAAACGTTATAAAAAAACCTCACTTACAAGAAACTATAATATCTGTCTCAGGTTTAAATTTCTAATTCCTGAGAAATAAATGACTTTCTGAAATAGGTGATTAGAGTCACATAGCATTATTATTACCACTTTATATCAGGATCAATTTGTAGATAAGAGAGATTTTTGTTAAATAGAAATACAGCTTAAGAATTTTCCAATTAAGTAATCCATCCTAAAAGCAATAAAATAACTTAAAAAAAAAAAAACAAAAAAAACAAAAAAAAAAAACTTCTCAGACCAAAAATCAGTACCATGCTTTGAAGGGGAACAAGAAAAACAGCATCCCTTTTCTGAAAATAAAAAAGAAGACATAAAATATTCACTATTTTACTTAATTTTTTAAGGAGTACTAACTATAGTAATCAAGGAAACAAAACAAAATGAAACAAACTAAAGGCTAAAAGAAACACAGGAGAAGAAGAAACATCACTACTTGCAGAGGAAAAAAGTATGACTGTGTACATAGAAAGTTCAATAGAAAAAACCCAAAGTGTAAGCAGTAATAAACAATTTCATTTGAATTAGACTATAAACTAAAATGTTTAAAAATGAATAACTTTGCTATATGCAAAAAGCTAGAACTGATTGAAGAAAATATCTTATTCATAAATGTTTAAAATCACAAAAATAAAAATATCTAAAAAAAAGGTAAAAAAAAGTATCATCTCTTTTGACCATCATATATACAAAGATGACTGAATCAGAAACACTTCTTGATTTAAAACAAGAACATTTAATATTTTAAGATATTTATTTTTTCTAAATATACCTGTAATTTAAAATTTCATCACAATCAGAATCTCCACTTGTTATCCTTGGTACTTTACATAATAACTTTAATAACTTTAATGTTCAGTGATGGAATAAACATAAGAGAATATCCAGAGAGTTCTGAATAAATAACAAGAAGACTTATTCTAACAAGGCTTAAAACATTAATATTACAATGAATAAATCAGTGTGGTAATGGTACAGGAACAGAATACAGTAGGCCAAAATAAATCTGGATATAGATGAAAACTGAATATAAGAGATGGTATTTTAAACCAGAGGCAATAAAGAGTTAGTAAACAAGTTAGGGGTTAAGTGGAAAGAATAAAGCTGAATCAGTATCTTACATGTTATACCATTCATATTACAAATGGATCAAAGATTCCAAAATAAAAATTTGAAACATAAAAGTACTAGAAGAAAACTAGGGTGAATTTATATATTTATAATAATGTGTGAAAGAATAATCTGAAAATGTAGAAAAATATTTTTAAAAAGTCTGCAGGCTAATAAACATAATATGGTTGGATGAAAGGAAATGACAAAATAAAATATATTTGCTATATAAATGGCATACAAAAACATAAGCTGTGGTTTTAGGGGTCTGGGGTTGGGGGGCTGGCAAAAGGAAGGCAATTCAAAGAAAGAATATAAATATCAAATAAATATAAATGGGTATTTAAAATGTCAGGTATTAGTAATGAAAATATGGAGCATACTATGTGCTGGTTGTCTATAGGAGCACAAAAAATTTTGCATGTTATTAAATTTTAGCTATTCATAAAATAAGGAAATTAAATCACAAGAAAGTATTAAATTTCCCTGTGTGTTTGCCAGTATTTGGAGAAAAGTGGCATTATAATGATTATTTCAGAGATACATATTGTTACTTGTTTGGAAGTCATCTTAGGAATTTGTATCAGAACGTATAATTTACATATCCTTAAATTAAGTAATTCCACTTCTAGAAATTTATAAAGAAGAGATTACATAAGTGAGATCTTGGGTAACAACCCTGGGATATTCATTACCAGGTTTTTCCCCTAATAGTGAAAAATTATGAACATATTAAATAGACATTAGAATGTTAATGAAATAATTGACATTGATTAAATAGAAGAAATAAATTTATTGAATTAAAATGAGAACACTAAATGTAGTACAATGTGTGTATACTGAAGTAAATTTGTCAAGAAGCTTTGTAAAGAAGGGGTTAAAGCAGTTGGATTCTGGATAGGATAGTTATTACAGCTAGAATCCTAGATTTGCTGAATGAATATGGGCTGGGGCTAAAAAAAAAGTGTCAAGGTGATGCACAACGTGGTAATTGGTGGTGCTATTTTTTAAGGTGTGAGGAGAGATTAGGTTCTAGGTAAGAAAAATTAAGCCTCAAGAAGAGAACTTAGGCATTGAATGCAATATAAAAGGGAAGAGTTCCTAGGACTGGATCACTTTAATATTTAAAAGTAGAGAAAAAAAGTGGGATATAACATAGGAAAATGTGAGCAAGCAAGAGTGAAATTGCAGGAAAACTCAGAGAATATGGTGTCACAGAAACCAAATGAAGAAGAAAAAAGTTAAATATTAAGTGTTATTGATAAGGATGAAGAAATTGACAGAGGCTACCAGTATGAGAAGAAAAGGAGAACCATTTGTCAAACCAACATGGCTTCATCTAAGGGTAACAGTTCTCAGGAGACTTTGGCTTCCTTTGTGCCCTTTCCCTGTGTCCAACCAAGGATAACTTAGTTCAGAGAGGAAGGGGGAAGATAACTCAGAGCAAGCCACATCCTATAGTCCCAATTTTCAACACACACACACTCACACATGCACACACTCTCACACACACATGACGCCTAAGCCCTTACTGGAGGGGGAGAAAAGATAAAACTTTAGAACAATTTGGAGACTGAAACTTTAAAAATATAGTAGAATGTGTCTTAATACAGAATGAAATTCTTCAGAATGAAATTTGCCAAAGTTACAGGAAAAGTTTGGAACCTAGCCAAAATGTCATTAAAAACTTATCTTAATAGGAAAGTAAGTTTCAATAATGAACAGATAAAAGCAGTAGTTGGTAACAAATGAAACCAGTTCATGTTTACAACCTAATAGATTAAGACTCTCCACTAGAAGTCCCAAAATAAACGTGCATGGTCCAAAATGTAAAACATAACGCAAACCATTGAACATGGTTAGTAGCTATGTTTCAATATCTGTACATCATTTGTAACAAATGTATCATCCACATATAAAAAGATTATTAATACAGGAAGGGGAAAAGGGGGAAGATGTTTGCTAAATAGGAGACCCCTGTATTCTGTATGTGACTTTAGTGGGACCTAAAACTTCTTTGAAGACAAAATGAAAAAAAGTATGACACTGGGAGAATAAATGGAAGAAAATATCTCTATACATACAGGACAATAGATCTTACAGTGATGAAAGGCAAATGTAAAAAAAAAATTTTTAAAAATATTTTTCATTATTTTTAATATCTCAATTTTAAAGTTTATTTTATTTTTATTTTTTAAAAGGTTCTGTATTTTATTTCTTATGTTTAAAACTATCATTATTATTTCATTTTCTTATTAATTGTATCAGGCTATTTTATTGGCTTCATTTTTTAGGAAATTTTGGATCACAGAAGGGTTACAATGGTGTCAGGGGAGGACCATTGGTGTGGGGTATCAGTAATGTGGGTACATGGGAGGAAATTCTTCTGGACATATATATGACATATAAATGTGTTCACATATTCATGGGGCATTGCCTCAGTGGGTGGAGATTCACACAATAACCAAAAGAATATCAAATTCCCATCCTGAGGAGCTCTGCCACATTCTCTAATGGAGCAGTAACAAGTCCCCAAGTGCAGGGACAAAGACTGGTGAAGGAGGATGGTCCACTGATGGGCCCTTGATATTGATGGCTATGCTTGTGAGCCTTTGCTCTTGAAATTGAAACTTAGCCTAGTGTTGTAGGGTGCCAAAGAGTTACCTACTGGGATCCTCCTTGTTGCTCAATTTTGGCCTCTCTCTAAGCCAAACTCAGCATATAAACACAATAATTTCCACTCAGCATGGGACATGACTCCCAGGTATGAGCCTCTCTGGCACTGTGGGATTGCTACCAAGTACCAACAAGCAATGCAACTGGAAAAAAAGAAAGACCTTGACCAAAAGGGGGAAAAGGTAAAGACAAATGAGTTTACCTGGCTAAGAGACTTCAAAATGAGTCCAGAGGGTGTTCCAGAGGTAACGCTTATGCACATCTCAGCAGGATCTCATTGATAGCCAAAGTAGATACTACCCTAAATAGCTGGCTGTTGGGGCCTCTGAAAACATCCAGACAATATAGTTAGGGCAGATAGCTCAGGAGTTTGGTCCCTTGCTAGTGGGCCCTACTTTAGACTTTTTGCTTCCCAGTGTGATAGAGTTGGACTCAATTGTGGTTTCCCTATGCATGACTCTTCTCTCCTTCTATTTGGACTTAAAATTAGTACTAAAGTTTGTAGGTGTACGTCCAAGAGACTTAAATCTTTCGGCTGTCCATGTGCCAGCTGGGTCCTGAATCTCAACAGAGTTGCTACACCTACTCTCTAGTTCATAGGACTCACACAGGTCAACTAACAAGGAGGAGATGATGTATAACCAACATACCAAGGAACTGAGGGTGCCAATAATTGCAAGCAAGAAAGTCCCATCCATAGGCCATATGGGATCAAAGGCCCCCTCAATTAAAGGAAGAGTAGGCTTCACCATTCCAGAATCCTCAGAATTGGGGAATGAACTACAGACTTAAGTAGACTAACTAGTTTTCTACTATAGACATTGTGATTCTAGCAATAGAAGAAGTATCATTAATGTGGAGTCAGTGGCACTGGAGGTTCTAAGGGTAAAGAGAGGGGAAAACAGATAAAATATGGGGGCATTTTTGGGACTTGGGAATCGTCCTGAATGACATTACAATGACAGATACAGGCCATTATATATCTTGCCACAATCCACAAAATTGAGTGGGAGAGAGTGTAAACTACAATGTAAACTAAATTCCATGCTTCGTGGCAGTGCTCCAAAATGTGTTTATCAATTGCAATAAATGTACCACACTAATGAAAGATGTTGCTAATGTGGGAAAATGTGGGAGGTGTGGGGAGCAGGGCATAAGGGAATCCTCTATATATTCTCTGTAGCATTTATGTAATCTAAATATCTTTTTAAAAATAAAAAAAAAATGAAAAGAAAAAAAAAGACTCTCCACTAAACCAGTTACTGCTAGATAAAATAATGTGAATATTTTATTTTTAACATATATTTCCAAATTACTTAAAAAATTCTAATAATTTGCATCTTACACTAATTCCTGAGCCTATCCATTTCCCTTGAAACTTTATTTAATTGACTTGTCTAGCATTTTTCTCTGTTTGCATTGGCTGCTGTTCTATATTTTTACTGTGATGTTGCCTAAGCCTGAATTCTCATTAGTCCTGATTATATTTCATCTTTCCATACAAAAATGTGTCTCGGGCAATCAAGCCTGTTTATTCATTCAGTTGTTAATTGATCTCCTCATTCTAAAAATATTTAGTAAGTGCCTTAATTGTCTGAAGAAGGGTATTAGGAACACAGGTAAAAAAGACAAACACATCTCTTGACTTCATGGAATTTATCTATTTTAGAAGTATATTTTAATTTATGCTTCTCTCCTGTATGATAAAAATATATTCCTGCTTATGGTCAGGTTCATTCTTCTTTAAGGATAAAATAATTTTTTGATTTGGTAGATTAATCCAATGAAACTGAGAGTAAGATAAGTAATAGAAATCACAGAATTTGCCATCCATGCTATTTTACTTGTCTGATTGGAGAATATGTTAAGATTTATAACCTGATCTTGATATACTTGACAATTAAAACTGATCTTTTCTTTTTGTTACTTTTCCTAAAGTTAAGACTATTTGATAATTAAATTTATATAATCTAAGAAATATGAACTATTTAGTAATACTATATATTAACCATAAATGCACGTGTGAATGGATATGTGTGTGTATGTGAACCCAAAAGATAAAAATCCATAGGTTAAAATTCAAAACGAACGCAAATTAAAACTAAAACCCCAGAAGTCATGAAGTCCAACATAATACTTTCTGAAACATCCGTATTAGTTCTTGATCTAAAAGCATCATAATATGAGTATAATTGGGGGCAGACTATTCAGATTAATACATACTTATATCAGTAATTTAATCTCTTCAAATCTCATTTTCCTGCATCATAGTTTAGGTATTATATATCAAAGGAAAACCAGTTATAAACTATAAAATATATCAGGTGTCCTGATTACAAATGGCTAATTAGTATTTAACAACATATGTACTGATTTATCTACTGATCTTCTTTAAAAATGTCTACATTTAAATGTACCTATAACCTAAACAACAACAGCTACAAAACAGTTTTCTGGTTAGTGGGTAACTGCTTTTTAAAAAATATATAGATACACATTTTAGTTTTTTTAAATGATACTTAGATTACATAAATGTTACATAAAAAATACAGGAGATTCCCACATGCCCCGCTCCCTACCCCTCCCACATTTTCCAATATTAACAACATACTTCCATTAGTGTGATACATTTGTTACAATTGATAAACACATTTTGGAGCATTGCCTCTAAGCATGGATTATAGTTTGCATTGTAGTTTACACTCTATCTTGCACATTTTTGTAAGTTATGACAGGATATATAATGGCCTGTATCTGTCATTGCAATGTCATTGAGGACAATTTCCAAGTCCCAAAAATGCCCCCAAATTACACCTACTTTTTCCTTTCCCTCAGTTGGACTCAGTTGTGGTTTCCCTACACATGGCTTTTCTGCCCCATCTATTTGAACCTATAGTTAGTACAAGAGTTGATAGGTGTATGTCCAAGAGACTTAAATCTTTGGGTTGTCCATGTACTGTTTGAGCCCTGAATCTCAACAGAGTTGCAACACCTACTCTCCAGGTCATTGGACTCACCCAGGACAACTAACAAGGAGATGATGATGGACAACGACCATCTCAAGGAACAAAGAGAGTCTGCAACTGCAAGCAAGGAAGTCCCATCCATCTGCCACATGGGATCTAAGCCCCCTCTCAATTAGAGGTGGAGTGGGCATCACCATCCCAGAGTCTTCAGGATTGGAGAATGAATGATGGACTAGAGTAGACTTACTGTTATTCTGCTATAGACTTATTATGATAATAACAATGGTAACTGCTTTTTAAAAGCATTTTCATTTTGTTTCTATAATCTTCAACACTTAGATTCTAGGTCACTTTTATTTGACTGACTAAACAAGATAATCTAATGGCCATGACTTGACCTAGAATCATGAAATTGTTTTCCCACCCAAGACCTATACATTTTAATTTTTTCAGGTGAAGTTTCTCCCTTGTCTAGGAAAATTGATATCATCATTCCTATGCTTTATTTTGCATCTTATTAAGATTATTTCTTCTGTTTTCATCGTTTTTTAACTTTCTGGAAGTGATAAAATTATCATTCTGTCTTTCTATTATTCTGAGAAACATTATTGACTAAAATGTTAGCCTTGTCATCTTTCCTTTTGAGTATTCCTTCCTAAGCCAATTGTCTGCTAAATTAATTTCAGACTATCTCTTGTTATAACACACTATCGTTGATCATGTAGTTTTCTCAATTAGACATGCTATGTCTCTCCATCCCACTGTTTTTCACTTCACTTACTGTGCACACTTAAGATTTTAGAGATAATTATTTATTAATCAAAACACAGTTCTTTTGCTTTCCATAGTAAACAGGTGGCAGGGATTTCTCTCCAACTAGAGCATGAAAAAATGGACATCCTGTACTCTAATTCCAAAGTGTGTACCATAAATGCAATATATTCTATGCTCAGTGACTACAGATATTTCCCTTATGAAAAATAATCTATTACTAGTTCACATAACATAACTGTGTTAAATGTTTCATATCTTTTTTTATGTTGAAGGGCACTTATGATGTATGTGGGTAAACACATAAAAAACACATTAAGAATATTTCATTGTAAACACTAAGTTATTAATATAGTATGTTTTTATTCTACAGCTATTACACTAAGAGTTTTAGGATGTTCAAGTCAAGATGATTATTTTTGTTTAATATTTCTTTCAACCACAAACTAAATTATTAGTTTTATTTAAGAATAAATTATTATTCTTAAATATTTTATAAAGAACTATTTTCTTACCCATCATTAATTCACTGTTATTGATATATTAGTTATACTAAAAAAGATTAGTTTAATTCAAAATTTCAAAAAACTAATCTTTCTTTCTTCCAATCTATTAGTCTCAAACTCTGTTTTAGTAAATAGAAGCCACATCCACACTGCTACATAAGCCAGCATCTCTGTTTCCCAGCCTTCTAGTCAGAGTCAGATCCAAATTTATTCAATGTTACCTCATGAATATTCTGGAATCTCTTCATTCCTCTCCAGCTCTACAACTAATCCCAAATTTCTGTCTGTTGTTGCCTGATACATACTCCCATCTCTTCTCCTTCTAATTGTTCCTGCCCTTTTCCATACTGTTTTTTACGCTGCAGCTAATGTTGCAAATGCAAGTTTCTGACATTTAAATCTAGTCATGCCATTTACATTACTCTTAGTCTATAAAGAGTCATACCTCCACTGAAGTATATAACCCTGCATTATTGGGGCTCCAAAGGCATTGACTCACTTTCAGTACCTTCAACTTGCCAAATTCTACTTGTCACAATGCCTTTGCTTTCTGCCTGGAATACTCCTTACCCTTTCTCACTCTTCCTCTACCTCTACCTTCCCCAAACTCATCTCTCTCTCTTCCTCTTTTAGTTTGCTAAATGCTGCTCAAGCAATATACCAGAAATGGGCTAGCTTTTATAATAGGAATATATTAAGGTAGAAGGTTACAGTTCCAAGAACGTGAAGATGCCCAAATAAGGCATATTTAAAGATGTGCTCTCTCCAAAGGTCAGCTGCTGGTGATCATGACTCATGCCACATGGCAAGGCAAAACGGCAGCCTGTCTCTGCCTTCCCCTACAGGCTTACCTCTTTCCTGAGCTCAGCTCTGGATGATCAGGCATATGGCTCATCTCTCCTCTCTGCACTGCCCCACTGATTCCAGCCTCTGGGTTCTCTCTCAACCTCTCGGGTTTTTTCTGTCTTATTGCTGTAGGCGATCCTGGAGTCCTCTTTCACATAGCAGGGTAAAGTAGTGGCTCTATTTCTTGTATGTCTCTGCAAGTTTCTCCCATTTATATAAAACTCCAGCAAGAGGGCTGAGACCCACCCTGGGTCACACTTCAGTGAAGTGCTCCCACAGCAGAATCCAATCCATTCAGAGGGTCCTCTCCACCCCCCAGGAACAGATTAGCTCCAAGAATATGATCTTTTTTGGGATTCACAAAAAGTTTCAAACTGTCACACTTCCTTTGTAACTTGGTTCCATTGCTATTTCCCAAGAAAGGTCCTATATGTTCTGAGTTAGTTACCAAATATCATATGTGGTAAATACAAATGAGTCTTTGATTAATGCCCCCTGCCATCATCTTCACTGAACTTTAAGCTTCAATAGGACATAGACCATGCCTGGATTGCTCACTGTTATGCCCTTAATACATAGCATTAATCAATCAATGGAAAGTTTTGTGACATACTAATGTGCTGTTCAAAACCTCGGTTTTAAGGAAATGGAATCTAAACACCAATGAAAAAAGGAATTCAAATAATTTGTTTTTTAATTTTTTAAGATTTATTGAAGTATATCACTCATACATGAATATACAAAAACAATAAGTATATAGTGAGAGTTGTAAACTTACAAAACAAATATAACATCATACAGGGCTCTCACACCTCACCCTACAACCAATACCTTGCATTGTTGTGAAACATTTTTAATGATTAAATGATTAAAAAGCATCCTCAAAATATTACTACCAAAGTATTTTCCCCCAACCCACCCTATTATTATTTTTTATATCATTTATACATGAACTTACATATACAATAAGTGTATAGTAAAAGCTGTGAACTTAAAAAGCAAACGTTTATAGCATCATACAGAGGTCCCATCAACCCTCCACCAACACCTTGCATTGTTGTGACACATTTGTTACAAATTATGAAAGAATATTGTCAAAATCTTGCTACTAATTATATTCCTTATATTTGGTGTATTTTTACCCCAACCCACCCCATTATTTATTTTTTAAATATATTTTTATGACAGAACTTGTAAACTTTACAAAACAATCATGCACATGTGCAGAATTACCAAACAACACCCCTCTCTCAACACACCACACCCTGGTGGAATATTTATTACAGATTATGAGATAATGTCATCCAATTATTCCCAGGTCCACAGTGTACGTTTGACATACTTTTTCCATACTCCCCCATTATCAACAAAGTACATCTTTGGCATAGGTGCAAGAATATTACATTATAACTGTTAACCACACTCCATAGGTCACTCCAGTTGTATTTTTCTCATGCTTCTCCACATTCCCATCACCCTGCAATACTGAAGTACATCTGCTCCAGCTCACAAAGGACACTCTTGTATCTGTCCCATCAACCACTGTTCTCATCCACCTCTGGATTTACTGTGCTATTCAGTCCCTAGATTATTCTTTAGCTTTCTGTCAATTGGCATTTACATCCCTAGACTACCATTTTCAGCAACATCCCCATTTATAAACTAGCTGTTACTCACTATAAAGTGATACCATCATCTCTGTACATTTCCATACCTTTACAGTAAAGCTAATTAAAACTTCTACATACATTAAATATCAGTAGTTCATGTAAGTCCCCCTCTTTTCTCCTTTAAGATTCTACCACCTACCACCAGGTCTTCAAGATATTTTCCTACATTTTTTTCTAAAAGTTTTATGGTTCTTTTATATTTAGGTATTTGATTCTTTTCAAGTTAATTTTTTTTATAGAGTGTGAGATAGGGGTCCTCTTTCCTTCTTTTGCTATGGATATCCAATTTTCTCAACACCATTTGGTGAATGGACTGTTCTGCCTGAGCTGGGTGGGTTTGACAGGCTAGTCAAAAATCACTTGACCATAGATGTGAAGGTCTGTTTTTTAACCATCAATTCAGTTCCATTGGTCTATATGTCTGTCTTTATGCCAGTACCATGCTGTTTTTACCACTGTGGCTAGGTAATATGACTTAAAGTCTGGGAATGAGAGTCTTCCAACTTTGCTTTTCCTTTTTAAGATGTTTCTGGCTATTCAGGACCCCTTAGCCTTCCAAATAAATTTGATAATCATGTTTTCCATTTATTTTTAAAATGCTGGTAGAATTTTTATCAGGATTGCATTGCATCTGTATATCAATTTGAGTAGAATTGACATCTTAATGATACTCAGTCTTTTAATCCATGAGCATGGAATATTCTTCCAATTATTTAGGCCTTTATTAAAAAAATTTCTTTTAGCAATGAGTTGTAGTTTTCTGAAGTCCTTTAAATTATTAAGTTTATGCCTGAATATTTGGGTTTTATTTTCACCACTCTTTTGAGGCTTTTAGTTACTTGATATAATCTTCATTTCTAGGTTCTCTTCCAGGCCTCTCCTTTCTTTACTTTTCAGGCTGTAGCATACCTTTTCGTATTTCTTGCAAAGAGGGTCTCTTGGTTACAAATTCTCTCAGTTTCTGTTTATCTATGAATATTCTAAACTTGTCCTCATTTTTGAAAGACAATCTTGCCAGATATAAGATTCTTGCCTGGAAGTTTTTCTCTTGCAGTATCTTAGATATATCATACCACTGTCTTCTTGCCTCCATGGTTTCTGGTGAGAAATCAGCACTTAATCTTACTGGGTATCCCTTATATGTTTTGCATTACTTTTATCTTGCTGCTCTCAGAATTCTCTCTTTGTCTTTGGCATTTGACATTCTGATTAGTATGTGTCTTGGAGCTGGTCTATTAGGATTTTTTCAGATGGCAGTACGTTGTGCTTCTTGGACATGGATATCTATGTCCTTCTGTAGGGTTGGGAAAATTTCCACCATTATTTCTTCAAATATTCCTTCTGCCCCTTTTCCCTTCTCTTCTCCTGGGACACCCATGACATGTATGTTTGCATGTCTCTTGCTGTCCTTTAGTTCCCTGAGACCCTGTTCAAGTTTTTCCAAACTTTTCTTCATCTGTTCTCTTGTATGTTCACTTTCAGAGGCCATTTTATCAAGCTCAACAATCCTTTCTTCTGCCTCCTCAAATCTGCTATTATATGATTCCAGTGTATTTTTAATTTCATTTATTGCACCTTTCATTCCCATAAGATCTGCTATTTTTCTGTGTATACTTTCAATTTCTTCTTTGTGCTCATCCAATATCCCCTTAATATCCTTAATTTCTTTAGCTGTCTCATTGGATTTATTAAGGAGTTTTGTTTGAAAATCCATGATTAGTTGTCTCAACTCCTTCACATCATCTGGAGGCTCATCTTGTTCCTTTAACTGGGCCACATCTTCCTGTCTCCTGGCGTGGATTGTAATTTTTTGTTGGTGTCCTGGCATATGGCCCACTAAAGTATTTATTCTGGGTACAGTTTTTCTCTTTAATTTAGGGCTTCCTGCCCTTCTCCCTTACTGGTTGTATAGTAGGAGCCAAGGATGTAGTTGGTGCTATAAGCTGTGGAGGCTCAAGCTACTCTCATTGCCCCAAGGACCAATGAAGCTTCTCCCAACTTTCTCCTTTGCCAGGGGTAGGGACAGAGCCACAACTGTGTGGAATAATCCAACCCATGAATGCCTAGACTGTATTTTCCCAGAAAGACTGATGAAGATTCACCACCCCTTTCTCCCCTGCCTTTTAATATCAATGTTAAATTAATTTTGAAATTCTTAGCTTGGATTTTATTTATGAACATACTGATAGCATATATTTCAATACTAATCATTTTACTATAAATAATTATTATGCTCAAAGAAGAAAACTAGGAAAACTCAAATGTTAAAAAAAATTAATAAATACACAAATCATCTATGACCTCATAATTTAGAAATAATTATTCTTAATTTTTGGTCAATTTCTTCTAAATTTTTTATTTTCCATATCTGTATTATTTTGCTACATAATGAAAATAATGCATATTTATGACAATTTTAACACTAAAAATTATAAAATTAATTATAAAATGAATATTATGTTATTTTTATAGGATAAAATTCTATGCACCCTAATATTTATAGAGACCAAATATAATACTTAAGAATAGATGCTATGAATTTACTATAGTTTGTTATATACTTAATATACAAATGGATATTCAAGATATCTAAAATTTTACTATTTTAGTATTGATGTGATGAATATATGTCTCTTTATTTTTGACCAAATATAAAATTTTTTTCAGATATACTTCAAAATTTATTTCTTCATTCTAGTTGTAATGATTAATTTAATGAATAGGTTGGTTCTCTGAAAAATAATATGATTTTGCATTAATTTTAATCTCATCATACTATTATTAAGGTAAATTTTTGAAAGTGGGCATGACCTATGGGATAAAAGCTATATTTAAATTTAGCTTATTTGGCCATCATTTTTAAAGTCCAATTTTTAAAATTAGAGCAGGAAAATATTTTTCTCAGGACATTTATGGCTGATTAATTTTGAGAGATGCAAACAAAAATGTTCTTGAAGAGAAAATAAGTTTATGTAATGCCAGGAAGATATCATTGTCTTTTTTCACTTTTGATAATACATGGTTTTTGGAGTATAAATCATTTGGTGTAAGTTAAAAACTAAGCCAAGCAAAATTTAGATGAATATTTTCTAAATTCTAGTTCTAATTACCTGGAATTTAACCATATCCTATGATCCAGGTACTTACATAAATACAAGGCTTTTCTTTCATCCGCCTTTCGACTGCATTTAGATTTCACATTATCTTATCATTGCTCTCACATCAAGGTGACATATTGAGCACTATTCCAGATAGGTTTGGGGATAAATAAATATTAATTTCCCACTAAAGGATCAACGCAAGCAATTTGGAGATGTCTACTTGGATGTATGGACTTAGATTTTTGGTAAATTTATAAAACAATATATAAATCAATGATATTTAATGCCTCAAATTGTACCATTAATCTGAGAAAAATAGGGTACAACAGAGACTGTAATAGTATAGGGCTTACTCATCTTTGAGATAAAACTTTGACAGAGAAATCCATTTTTTAAGGAAAATTGAAACGAAGCCTTGTAATCCAAAACCCCTATGCATCTGCTGCATAGATTATTCTTATTATTACTCTTTCCCAATCATTTGTTCATTCATGCTAAAACAATTTTTATTGATTGCATGGTTAATCAGCTTCTGTTGAGTAGTTAACAATCACAAAAAGTCAGATTTATACAGCATTCGTCATTCATTTTCATTCATGGGTCTCCTTGTTGGCTGAGGCTTTTCTGCCACATCTGCTCCTCTTGTGTCTATCCAGATCTGGGCTGGAGTATCAGTGGTTACATGGGGGATGTTATCATAAAGGAGGTGAAGAGGCCCCAGAGGGCTGAATGGAACTATGTGATGTATCTTAAGTCCAATCAGAAGTGGCAAATGGGGTCTCCTCCCAAAATGTCATATATATATATATGTATGTATGTATATATGTATATGTATCAACACACACATTTTGAATATATATAGATAATATAGGTTTCTTCTTGTCACATTTATTGGTTTCTAAAGGCATGAATTGAAATATCAGATATCACACATTTAAGGATATTTTTGAAAGATTTTATTATGGCAAAGCATGTTGTTGAAAGCATACATAAAAATAACACAGGAGTCAAGCAACAGAGAGAAGCACACTTGTAGATTTGTGACATCAATTATTGCATTTCTTTTCCTGTGTATATCTTCGTTTTATTAGAATAGTTGTGAGTTTACAAAACAGTTATGCATAACATACAGGATTCCCATACGTTACTCCCACCACCAACATCTTGGATTGTTGTGGAAAATTTGTTACAAATGATAAAAAATCATCATCAAAATAGTACAACTAACTATATAGTCCATAGTTAACATTTGGTGTATTTTTTCCACAAACCACCCTATTATTAATGCCATGTATTAGTATTATGTATTTGTTGTAATTCATGTGAGAACATTCTCATATTTGTACTGTTCAGCACAGTCCATCATCCAGCATGGGGTTCATTGTGTTATGCAAGTCATGGAACTTGTACAGTCCATCCCAATGTACAGTCCATCCCAATGTACACTCCCATTTTCACCAGAGGTGTGCTGTCATCTCTTCAGTCAAAATTAGAACATTTTCATAGCTCCAAGAGGAAAAATCTCATACCTCCATTTGCCCCCCATTGTCGACCCTTCCCATTGATATAGTAACTTCTTTGCCATTTCTACATTATTACTGTTAACTATAAACCATAAGTTACATTAATTGTATTTTTCCCATAAATCATCATACTCTTAATACCTTGTAATAGTGATGTACATTTGTTCTCATTCATTAAAAAACATTTTTGCATTTGTTCTATTAACCACAATCCTCATCTACCATCTAATTCACTGTTTTTTTGTTTTTTTTTTTTTAATATCTCATTTAGATTTTTGGTAACATTTACTTATTTATTTTTTCACTTTTTTTAAAATTGTGGGTAAAAATCAAATTTTTCACAATACATACCCCTAATTCACTGTTATACAGTCCCTAGATTATCCTCTAACTTTCTTTCAATTGGCATTTACATTCATAGATTATCCCTTTTAGCCACCGTTACCTTCATACACATCAGTAATGATAGTTATACTCAGCATAATGTTACCACTGACTATCCATTTCCACAGTTACAATCAACCTTATTAACAATTCTGCATACATAAAGCATCAGCTCCCCCATCTCAACCCTAATTCTGCCTCTTATTAACCTATACTCTAAAGTTTAACTCCACGGGTTACTCAGCATTGTTTATATTAGTGATACCATACAATATTTGTCCCTTTGTGTCAGGCTTATTTCACTGAACATAATGTTCTCAAGGTTCATCTATGTTGTCATATGTATCTGACTTCATATCTTCTTACAGCTACGTAGTATTCCATAATATGTATACACCACATTTTGTGTATCTATTCAACAGTTATGGACACTTGGGTTGTTTCCATCTTTTAGCAATTGTGAATAATGCCCCTGGGAACATTGATGTGAAAATGTCTGTTCAGGTCCCTGCTTTCAGTTCTTCTGAATATATTCCTAGTAGCAGGATTGATGGATCATGTTGCAATCCTATATTTAGCTTCCTGAGGAACTATGGAATTATTCTCCATAGAGACTGCACCATCTTACATTCCCACCAACAGTGGAGGAGTGTTCTTACTTTTCCCCATCCTCTCCAGCATTTGTAGCTTTCTGTTTTTTCAAATAATGGTCATCCTATAAGGTGTGAAATGATATCTCATTGTGGTTTTCATCTGTGTTTCCCAGATATCTAGTGATTTTGAACATCTGTTCAGTGCTTTTTGGGCATTTGTATTTCCTCATTGTAAAAATGTCTATTCAAGTGTTTGCCCATTTTTTTTTATTGGATTGCTTGTCCTTTTATGTTGAGTTGTAACATCTCTTTATATAACATGGAAATCAAACCCTTATGGATATGTGGTTTCCAAGTATTTTCTCCCATTGAGTAGACTGCCTTTTCAACATCCTGCCCAAGTCATTTGTGGTGCTAAAGTGTTTAATTTCGAGGAGGTCCCATTTATCTATTTTTTTTTTCCTCTTTTTGCTGGTGTTTTGGGTGTAAGGTTTAAAAAACTACCACTTACCACAAAATCTGGAAGATATTTCTCTACATTTTCTCCTAGGAGCTTTATGGTCCTAGCTTTTATATTTAGGTTTTTGATCCATTTTGAGTTAATTTTTGTATAAGGTGAGATATAGGGTTCCTCTTTCTTTCTTTTAGCTATGTATATCCAGTTCTCCCAGTACCATTTTTTGAATAGACTTTTCTGACCCAGCTGAGTGGGTTTGACTGCCTTGTCAAAAATCATTTGACCATAGATGTGAGGGTCTATTTCTGAATTCTCAATTTGGTTCCATTGGTCAATATGTCTGTCTTTAGGCCAGTACCATGGTGTTTATACCACTTTAGCTAAGTAATATGCTTTAATGTCAGGAGGTGAGAGTCCTTCAACTTCATGCTTCTTTTTAAAGATATTTTTGGCTACTTGGGGCCTCTTAGCCTTCCAAATAAAATGAGAAGTGACTTTTCCACTTCAGAAAAAAAAAAAAAAAAAAGGCCATTGGAAGTTTTATTGGTATTGCATTGAATCTGTAAATCAATTTGCTTAGAATTGACAATCTTAATGATATTTAGTCTTCTAATCCATGAACATGGAATGTACTTCCATTTATTTAGGACTTCTTTGGTTTCTTTTAACAATGTTATGTAGTTTTCTGAATACAGGTTTTTTATATCCTCAGTTAAGTTTATGTCTACGTATTCGATTCTTTTAATCACTATTGTAAATGGGATTTTTTTCCTGATTTCCTCCTCAGATTGATCATTTGCAGTGTATAGAAGCACTACTGATTTTTGCATATTAATCTTATAACCCACCACTTTGCTGAACTTGTAGTTTTGCTGCTTTAGTAGGTTTGTTGTGGATTTTTCAGGATTTTCTGCATATAGGATCATATCAGTGAATAGCTAAAGTTTTACTTCTTCTTTTCCTATTTGGGTGCCTTTTATTTATTTTTCTTGCCTAATTGCTGTAGCTAGAACTTCTAATACAATATTGAATAACAGTGGTGACAGATTTTCCTGATCTCAGCAGGAAAGCTTTCAGCCTGGGGTTGTTTCCATCTTTTAGCAATTGTGAATAATGCCCCTATGAACACTCATGTGAAAATGTCTGTTCACATCCATGCTTTCAGTTCTTCTGAATATATGCCTAGTAACAGGATTGATGGATCATATGGCATTTCTATATTTTAGCTTCCTGAGGAACCATGGAACTATTATTCTCCACAGAGACTGCACTATCTTACATTCTCACCAGAAGTTGAGGAATGTTCCTACTTCTCCATATCCTCTCCAGCATTTGTACTCTTCTGTGTTTTTTTTTTTTTTTAATAATGGTCATTCTATAAGGGGTGAAATGGTATCTTGTGAAATGTTAGCTGGGGGTTTTCCATTTATGCATCTTTCATGTTGAGAAAATTTCCTTCTATTCCTATCTTTTGAGTGTTTTTATCAAGAAAGGATGCTGCATTTCATCAAATCAATTTTCTACATCAATTGAGATGATCATATGATTTTTTCCCTCCAATTAATGTGATGTATTACACTGAATTCCTTGTACTGAACCATCCTTGCATACATGGGATAAAACCCACTTGATTGTGATGTATAATTCTTTTTTTTTTTAACTTTATTTTGTACATTTAATAATCGAAAACATAAGCAATAAAAAACTAAAAAGTAAACACAGATGAATAAATATATACATTTCTCAATTAAATGTAATGGATAAATGTAAATTTTTTGTGGTTTTGTTTTTTGTTTGTTTTTTTGTTTTTTTGTGTGTGTGTGAATCAAACAATATATTACACAATATATTTGGTTCATAGTAATGCATTCATACAGTATTTGTCCTTTTGTGTCTGGCTTGCTTCACTCAACATAATGTCCTCCAGATTCATCCATGTTGCCATATGCTTTATGACTTCATTTCTTCTTACAGCTGCATAATATTCCATTGTGTGAATAGACCACAGTTTGTTCATCCATTCATCTGTTGATGGACACCTGGGTTGTTTTCAGCTTTTGGCAATGATGAATAATGTGGCTATGAACATTGGTGTGCAGATGTCTGTTCATGTCACTGCTCTCAGTTCTTCTGGGTATATACCCAGTAGTGGTATTGCAGGGTCACGTGGCAAGTCTATATTCAACTTCTTTAGGAACTGCTAAACAGTCCTCCATAGTGGTTGTACCATCCTGCATTCCCGCCAACAGTGAAGAAGTGTTCCTATCTCTCCACATCCTCTCCAACACTTGTAGTTCTCTGTCTTTTTAATAGTGGCCGTTCTGATAGGTGTGAAATGATATCTCATTGTAGTTTTGATTTGCATTTGCCTAATCATGAGTGATGCTGAGCATTTCTTCATGTGTTTTTTTTGCCATTTGTATTTCTTCTTCAGAGAAATGTCTATTCAAGTCTTTGGCCCATTTTTTAATTGGGTCATTTGTCTTTTTATTGTTGAGCTGTAACATCTCTTTATATATCCTGGATATTAAACCCTTATCAGATATATGATTTCCAAATATTTTTTCCCATTGAGTCGGCTGCTTTTTCACCCTTCTGACAAAGTCCTGTGAGGTGCAAAAGTGTTTAATTTTGAGGAGGTCCCATTTATCTACTTTTTCTTTTGTTGCACTTGCTTTGGGTGTGAAGTCCAAGAAACCACCACCTACTACATGGTCTTGAAGATGTTTCCCTACATTTTCTTCTAGTAGTTTTATGGTCCTGGCTTTTATATTTAGATCTTTGATCCATTTTGAGTTGATTCTTGTATAGGGGGTGGTATAATTCTTTTAATGGGCTTTTGGATTTTATTATCAAGTGTCTTGTTGAGGATTTTTGCACCTATATTCCTTACAGAAATTCATCTCTACTTTTCTTTTTTTTTCATAGTATCTTTATATGGTTTTTATATTAGGGTGATGTTGGCCTCAAAGAATGAATTTGGTAGCATTCCTACTGTTCAATTTTTTGAAAGAGTTTGAACAAGATTAGTATGAAATATTATTTGAATGGTTGGTAAAATTAGCTGGTGAAGCCATATGGTCCTGGACTTTTCATTTTGGGAGATTTTTGATGACTGTTTCAATCTCTTGTGATTTTTTCTTTTGAGGTCTTCTATTTGTTCTAGGGTCAGTGTAGATTGTTCATGTGCTTCTAGGAATTTGTCCAATTTGTCTATGTTGTGTAGTTTGGTGGTGTACAGTTGTTCATAGTATCTTGTTATGATGCTGTTTATTTCTATAGGATCATTAGTAATGTTCCTTCTCTTATTTTGATTTTATTTATTTACATCATCTATCTTTTCTTCTTTGTCAGTCTAGCCAAGGGTTTGTCATTGTTGTTGATCTTCTCAAAGAACCAACTTTTGGTTTTGTTGATTCTCTCTGCTGTTTTTATTTTCTCACTTTCCTTTGCTTCTGCTCTAATCTTTATTATTTCTTTCCTTCTGCTTGCTTTGGGATTAGTTTGTGCTCTTTTTCTAGTTTCTCTGGGTATGCAGTTAGGTCTTTGATTTTAGCTCTTTCTTCTTTTTTAATGTAAGCATTGAGGGCTATAAATTTCCTTCATAGGACTGCCTTTGCTGCATCACATAGGTTTTGATACATTATGTTCTCATTTTCATTCATCTCAATATATTTACTAATTTCTCTTGTAATTTCTTTTATGACCCACTGATTATTTGAGTGTGTTGTTTAATCTCCATATGTTTTTTAATTTTCCCTTTTTCTGCCTGTTTGTTGATTTCCAGTTTTATTCCATTATGATCAGAGAAAATGCTTTGGGGGGACGGATGTGGCTCAAATGGTTGGGTGTCCGTCTCCCATATGGAGAGACCTGGGTTCGATACCCGGGACCTCCCGGTAAAGAAAAAAAAAAAATGCTTTGTATACTTTCAATTATTTTAAATTTATTGAGACCTCTTTTGTGAACCAACATATGGTCTGTCCTGGAGAAGGATCTATGAACGCTTGAGAAGAATGTATATCCTGCCATTTTTTGGGTATAATATTCTATATATGTATGTTAGGTCTAGTTCATTTATCATATTATTCAAGCTCTCTGTTTTCTTTTTGATCCTCTGCCCAGATGTTCTATCCAATGATGAGAGTGGTGTACTGAAGCCTCCAACTATTATTGTAGAGAAGTCTATTTCTTTCCTCAGTTTTCCCAGTGTTTGTCTTATGTATTATTTCTTTCCTCAGTTTTCCCAGTGTTTGTCTTATGTATTTTGGGGCACTTTGATTATGTGCATAAATATTTATGATTGTTATTTCTTCCTGCTGAATTGCCCCTTTTATTAATATATACACCCTTTCTTGTCTCTAATAACAGCCTTGCTTTTAAAGTTTATCTTATCCAATATAGATTTAGGTACTCTGGCTTTTTGGGGGATTACTGCATGCCTCTTACCAGCCATTCACTTTCAGACTATTTGTATCCTTAGGTCTAAGGTGTGTCTCTTCTAGACAGCATACATATGGCTCATATTTTTTTACTCATTCTGCCAGCCTATGTCTTTTGATTGAGTAGTTTAATCCACTAACATTCAATGTTATTACTCTAAGAGCAGTACTTTTCACCCATTTTACTCTTTGGCTTTTATATGTCCTATCTTATTTATATCATTCTTTTTACATCTTAGTTACTTTTGCTGATAATCTTTTTTTTCTAGACTCTCTTCCAAGGCTCTATATTCTGCCTTTTCCTTTCATCTTGCAGAATTCCCTTTAGTATTTCTCATAGGGCAGGTCTCTTTCTAATAAACTCTTTCAGTTTCTGTTTATCTATGAGTATCTTTTTTTTTTTTATTATGGGTAAAAATCAAAATTCTCACAATACATACAAACATTTGCATAATGATATATAAATATATGTGCATATATGTGTATTTGCTTACAAAAATGTTATATATATATATATATACATATATTTTAAGAGGTGCTTAGATTACCTAAAATATTACACGGAACCCACTGGGATTCCCATGTTGCCCACCTCCCACACCTCCCACCACATCCCACACAAACATCTCCCACAAGTGTGGCCCACCAACCTCAATGAACTTACACATCCTGGAGCCTTGCCACCAACCATAGACCACAGTTCACACTGTAGACCACACTCTCTCCCACTCAGTTCTGAGTGGTGTGTGCTGATTTAAAATGGCCTACATCCATTGCCACAACAGTACTCAGGACAACCTCCAACTCCCAAAGAAGCCCCTGTATTTCAACTGCTCATCCCCTCCCTACCCAAAAACTGTCAAGTGGCCACTGGCTCCACCTCATTGTTATAATTTCTTGCATTGCAAGAATCACCATATGTGAGCAAGAGAATACCATCAAGTCCACTCTAGTCCATAGTTCTTCCCCCAATGCAGAGGCGACTGGGATGGTGATGTCTATGAGTATCTTAATCTCACCCTCATTCTTGAAGGACAGTTTTGCCAGTTATAGAATTCTTGGCTGGCAATTTTTCTCTTTTAGTATTTTAAATATATCATACCACTGCCTTGTTGCCTCGATGGTTTATGTTGAGATATCAGCACTTAATCTTATTGATGATTCGTTGTATGTAATGACTCATTTTTCTCTTGCTGCTTTCAGAATTCTGCCTTTATCTTTGGCATTTGACAGTCTGATTAGTATGTGTCTCAGAGTAGTTCTTTTCAGATATATTCTGTTTGGAGTGCATTGTTCTTCTTGGACATGGATATCCATGACTTTCAAAAGAGTTGGGAAAATTTTGACCATTATTTCCTCAAATATTCTTTTCCCTTCTCTTCTCCTTCTGAGACACCTATCTTGGAATGGGTGTTTTTGTGCCTTATGCTATCATTCGGTTCCCTAGGCCCTGCTAATTTTTTCCCCATCTTTTCTCCATTTGTTCTTCTGTTTGATTGCAGGAGCCCTATCTTCTAGGTCATTAATCCTTTCTTTTGCTTCTTCAAATCTGCTTTTTAAGGCCTCCAGTGTATTTTTAATTTCATTTATAGTGCCTTTCATTCCACAAGTTATGTTATTTTTCTTTGCATGCTTTCAAATTCTTCTTTCTTCTCAACCAGTGCCTTCTTAATATCCTTATTCTCTTTAGCAATCTTACTGAATTTATTAAGGAGGTTTATTTGAACATCTATAATTAGTTGTCTCAGTTCCTGTATCTCATTGGAGGTTTGATTTCTTTTTTTGAGGGGGCACTATCTTCCTGTTTCTTAGTTTGGCTTGTAATTTTTTGCTGATTTCTCAGGTCCTGATTTTCTTGATGTGTTTACTCTAGGCTCAGATTTTCTCTTTAACCTAGGGCTTTCTTATTCATGGCTTCATGCTAATGCTCCTCTTTGACACTTGGTTCAACTTATTTTATACCTTTTTAATGGCTTGTGGTTAACTAATCAGAACTTTTCACCTCTTATTCATCTGATTCTTGCCCTGAGTATATTGTACAGTTATTAAGATTGCACTATTTATATACTAATTTCATAACCAGGAGAAGTTTTTCCTTCCACTTTTCCTCCCTGGGAACACTAATCTGTTCTGATTATTTTTTATTTATCTCTAAGTATTTTCTTTTTTTTTTATTTTAATTTTATTTATTTATTTATTTTTATTATGGGTAAAAATCAAAATTCTCACAATACATACAAACATTTGCAAAATGATATATAAATATATATGCATATATGTGTATTTGCTTACAAAAATGTTATTTATATATATATATATACATATATTTTAAGAGGTGCTTAGATTACCCAAAATATTACATGGAACCCACTGGGATTCCCATGTTGCCCACCTCCCACACCTCCCACCACATCCCACACAAACATCTCCCACAGTGTGGCCCACCACCCGCAATGAACTTACACATCCTGGAGCCTTGCCACCAACCATAGACCACAGTTCACACTGTAGACCACACTCAGTTCTGAGTGGTGTGTGCTGATTTAAAATGGCCTTTTCTAATACTCCTTTTGTTCTCTCTAGTTGCTATTCTATGGAAGGCTAATTTTGGTAGTAGGGTCTTCCTGGAGACAGCTTTCCCAGATCTGCTTACCCTAACAAGATTGGCCCAGGAATCCACACACAGGGTGTTAATTGTTTCCAATGTGCCCAGGGAAGTAGACCTGAAAAGAAGCAAACTTCTCTTTGGCTCTCTGAATCTGCACTTTCCTGACATACCCAGCAGGTGGTGCTCTTCAACCAGCTGTTCTTTGTAGCCCCAAAGTGGTGCTGAGCCTTTAATTCTCAGCTGCTTCAGCCCCTGTCAGGTGCAGGATTGGGACTGAGGCTGCTAGCAGACCTAGATGAAACTGTTGCACAGATCCCAGCTCCTATGATTTATGTTCTCTAATCAACCATCACAGCCTTCCCTGGACCTTGCCCCCACCTTTTCTTGGGGGAAAGCCACCTTCAGCAAGGTGTTCCCCACCACTACATGAGGCACCGTGTCTCTAAATCCACCCCAGGCCCTCCTCTGCCCTTGTTTTCTTTTCAAGATAATGAGTCTGATTGACTTCCATCATGATAACAAGAGGAGTTCTGTTGACCTGCTCCCAGAAAAACTGGTGAAAATTTTAAGGAAACAATGATTTTAAAACCTTGGAAATGCTCATAAAGGGCAACAACAAATGAAGAAATACTAAGAAAATCTATGAAAATTCAGTAAGAAAAGCAAGAGTCTGTGATATTTGAACCAAACTGCTTCCTTTTTTTTCCCCACTCCTAGCTCAGTGAGATGGAGTCCCTGCTCCAGATTGCTGCACCCAAGAACAGTTTCCCTCTCTCCTCAGCTCCCAGTTGCAGGACTTTCTTCCTGGGAGAAAAAAGACTTTGTTATTTTCCATTCTCTTCCCAGCTACCTATTGCTCAGGCTAAGTCCTGGGTGAGTGCAGTTGAGAGGGGGCTCCCTTCTTCCACCATCCCCCAGTCATGGAACAGATGCTGTACTTTGGGCATGGCACATTGAGAAAACTGGGTCCTGATTGGTGATGTGGTAGTTCATGCGACAGTGGCTCTATATCAGAAAAAGCAAGCTGAGAAAACCTCAGGCAGCTGCCCCTCCCTCCACTGAGCACTCAGCACCTAGGATAGAGCTATCCATCAGAAAAAAGCCTGTCTTGTCTCCACCCTTGACTCCAGAGTCCAGGCTCAGAGATTTTACCTGAGAAGCAAGCCATAAAACAGATAGCTCTTAATCTCTTCCAAAGGAACTGGCTTAATTTGCAACAAAATATGGAAAGATTCAAATCTAAGGGCATGCTCAAGAACAGTAGAGCTTGTGGTAAAGGGCAATTTGGAAGAGATCATTGGGAAGCGGATGTGGCTCAATTGGTTGGGCTCCTGTCTGCCATATGGGAGGCCCTGGATTCGATTCCCTGGGCTTTCTGGTGAAGGCAAGCTGGCCTGTGCTGCCTGTTGAGTTGACGGCCCACGCAGCGTGCTGAGCTGGCGCAGCAAGATGATGCAACAAAGGGAGACAAGCAGACACAGAAAAACACACAGCAAATGGACACGAGCACAAGCAGCAAGGGGGGGATAAATAAATAAATAAATAAAATCTTAAAAAAAAAGAGAGAGAGATCATTGTTTCAATGAAGATACAACTTAGACTATAAGCCACCTAGTTTGCAGGAGACAACTCAGTAATAAAACAGCTGAGAGGAGCCCTTCTAGGGTCAGAACAAATATTAAAAATGGACCTCAGAAACAATTACTTCAAAGGAAGCACAATTTGATTAGTTTGTAATGCAAATTTATATCCCAGGCATTGTCAAAACAATGGAGCAATCAGTCAGCAATTAGTGGAGTTTTCTCAGCTGGTTATGATTAGGGAAAGAGAGAGAGAGCCCTACCATTTCCTATGTCAGTACCTGTGACAGAGAGTATGCCCAATGCTCTGAATCCCTGAGGAGGCTCAGCACTATGGAGTGGAAATAGACTTCACCAAATATCTAGCCAGCCACTGAAAAATAAACAAGTACAAACTAGCACCAGAGGGGGAGATCAAGTCCAACATTTTGCCACATTTGCCATGTCATTCTATCTATCCATCTATCTGTCTCTCTAGTTAGCAATTCATGTTATCACACTTGAGTATAGGCTATACACATCATGTTCCTTGAACACTTTGCCATGCACATTTTCTGAGAAATCATTTTTGAAAGACAGCTTTGCCATATATAGAATTCTTGCATATGTAGATTTTTTTTGCTTTTAGCACTTTAAATATGTCATCCCACTGTTGTCTTGCCTCCATGATTTCTGATGAGACATTATACTTAATCTTATTGATGGGCCCTTGCATGTGACTTATTGCTTTTCCCTTGTGGCTTTCAGAATTTTCTCTTTGGCATTTGTAATTTGATTATACTATGGCATGGCATAGGTTTGTTTGGTCTTATCTTGTTTAGATTTTGTTGATCATCTTGGATGCCTAAAATCATGCCTTTCATTACATTTAGTAAGTTTTCAGCCATTATTATTTTTTTAATATTTCCTTTGCTGTCTTCTTTCTTTTTTCTCCTGGGATTCCCACAATGCATTTATTGATATGCTTTGTGGTATCCCACAGGTTTCTCAAGCTCTATTCACTTTTCTTCATTATTTCCTTTTTCTACTCTCCAGACTGAATGATTATAATTGTCTTATCATCAAATTCTCTGATTCTTTCTTCTACCATCTCTAATCTGCTGTTGAACCCATCCAGTGAATTTTTTTTTTTTTTTAAAGATTTTATTTATTTATTCATTTATCCCCCCCTTGCTGCTTGTGCTCGCTGGGTCAGCTAACCACGCCGTACGGGTGGGCTTGCCTTCACCAGGAGGCCCCGGGAACCAAACCCGGGGCCTCCCATATGGTAAATGGGAGCCCTACTGATTGAGCCACAGCCGCTTCCCTCCAGTGAATTTTTAATTTTATTACTATGGACTTCATCTCTGTTTGTTTCCTTTTCATAATTTTGATCTCCCTATTAATATTATTTTTAGTTTCAATTATCAAATTTTCTTGATTACTTTTAGTTCTTTTTCCATGTTTTCCTTTAGCTCTTTGAGCATATTTAGGACTTTTTTTTTTTTTTTTTTTTTTTTTTTAACAATCTTTGCTATGTTCCAGGTCTTGTAATCCTAATTGATGATTTCTAGTGCTATAATCTTTTCCTTTGCCTGGGCCATCACTTCCTTTTTCTTTGCATGTTTTGTAATATTTTGTAGAAACCTGGATATTTAATATTTAAATGTGTTATCACTGGAATTCAGACTCTGATCTCTTTGTTCTTTAAGCTTGTATCCAGCTAGTGTTATGACAGTGCTTCCCTTGAATAATAGGAGCTAACAAAAACAAAAAAGAAGGGGTAAAAAAGAGAAAATGCTTTTCTTAGTCTTTGCAGATTGAACTGTGTAAGTGCTCTCCTTTAGGAGATGACAGACTCCTCTTTTAAGACAGTTAAGTGATAACTCAGAGTCATTTAGATTTGTACATTTCAAATGCACCCAAAATAACTTAAAGAATAAATCATACTCATCAAATATATGATGAAATTTTGAAATATTCTGAAATTTTGACCAAACTATTTCTATAATTCTTCAAAATGTAATACTTTAAATGGCTTTCATTGTATGTCAACTTCAAATTATAAAGGAATTTATAATCTGGAAGGTAAGAAGAGGATTGGGATAATCAGGAAATAAGTAAAAGTATTTTAGAAAATTTCAAATAATGTGCTATATTGAAAATAAAAACAAACAAAAAACCAAGGTGGTATGAGACAGAAAAATGACTGAAGAAAAAGGTCCTTTGGATGAATAGAATTATCTAGTGACATTTGAACTGACAAAATATACGACAGGAGGAGACTATCATGGGAAATCTGAGAAGGACTCTACCAAGATACTAAAGGAGTAGCAAGCATGTTATGCTGGAGGATAAAGAAACCAGTATGGCTGGATTAAAATGAGAAAGGGAAGGGTGATGCCTGGATGAGGTCAGAAAAATGTGAGACCCAAAATATGTAGGGATTTATATGCCATGATAAATAATTAAAAATTTGTTAACTAAATATAAGAAAACATTAATTGCTTTAAGTATGGAAATGGCATGATTCAATTTACATTAAAAATAACCTCTCTTTGGTGAATAAAAGGCAGGGACCACCCTAGTAGCCATGGCAAGAAGCTTCAACTGGATTTTATACTTAGATTTGGAAAGAAGTATTTTCAGGAAATATTTTGGAAGTAGAAAAAGCAGAACTTTTAGGCATATTGAATTTAGAGTTGACAATTTGATTGAAAAATCAAAATCTTCTCCTAGGCTTTGATATTGAGCAACTATGTAAAATGTTTTGCCATTTACTAAGATGAAAAACCTGGATTGGGAGTTTTATATATATATATAGTAGGTACTGGGGATTGAACCCAAGACCTGATACATAGGAAGCAGGCACTCAACCAATGAGCTACCTCTGCTCCCCAATGAGAGATGTTTTTTTCATTTATATGTTTGTTTATTTTGTTTTTACTGGGACCTCATACATGGGAAGCAAGTGCTCAACCACTTGAGCTACATCCGCTCCCTGGAAGTAGTTTTGACAAGGTGATAAAGGTATAGGAAATCATGAGTTATGATTTCAAATGTTAAATCTGAGATTACTATCAACATCCAAGTGGAGATATTAATTAGTTTGAGCCATATAAAATTGACTTGTTTGGAAAGCTAAAAATAGCTAAATACTAAATTCATATGATTCCACCACCTAATAGTATGTATTTGTATATGAGTCTGAAGTTCAAAGAAGAGTTCAGAGTTAGAAAGAGATATTTGAGTGGCATTGTCATTTTGATATTTAAAGCCATGGAGCTGGATGAGATCATATACAGAAAAAGTATATATAAAGCAATAAGCCTATTCCTGAGCTAGGGTTATAATATTTACAGATCAAGAATAGATGGGAGGAGACTTCTGGGAAGACAGCAGACTAGAAACACAAGGGACTTTCTTCTCTCCCAGAAAAAGAACTAGAGGATGGGCAGAAATAGCCTAGAAAATAATCTTTTAGGGTTTAGGACACCAGGGGAAGGCTGGACATGGCCCAGAAGAGAAAGGGGCAAAGGAAAAGAATCATGACAGCAAAACTGTGAGTTAAAAGCAGCAGCTGCTACTGATGGCATCCTCTTCCACATTAAAGACACTATTAAATTCTTAGGCCTTTGGCCTGCGGCTACAGACAAAGGGGCCCCAGGGATTCACTGTTCCCAGGAAAGGGGAGAAAGAGGGACACAGCCTAAGCCTGACTCAGCTTTTGACCCACAAATTTGGTCTGCTGTGTCCCACAGGCCCTTTCAGGCTGGATAGGGCCCTGCCATTGTTTGCATTGGGAGCCAGCTCTGGACTAAAGAGATCCAGGACTAAAGAGATCCAACCCTCCAATCTCCTCCTGTACTAACTGGGAATGATTGTTGAGGATGCAGAGGGGAGTGGAATTATTTCCTACTTGGGAAAAAGGAGGGGGATGCCAGAAAAGGTTGGAGAACTGTTTCTGAGAAAGTTTGAATTAAAATGCTCTTAGCCTCCAGGCAGGAACCTATATCACATCATGGATCCAGTCTAGGTTGCAGCAAACACACTCCTAAAAGGCATTGACCTGAGAAAGCTCCCAGAGTGCCATCTGCTGGCAGAACATGAAAGTGCATGTGAGGGAGTTAAAAGTAAGTAAGAGAGGCTTTTTCTGGCCTTTATAGCCTCCCTCCCCAAGGCCCCAGGAATCGGGCCTGCAATTCATTACTGGATCCAGAGCCCAGTTTTGAGCAACTAATAGGGACAATCCTAAAGATCCAGGTTGAACCAAGAATCAAAGAACAGCAGTAACACACAGCCTCCCACCACTAAATTCCTATGAAAGAGAAAGAGATTGAGCATCTGAGTAAACTCACTATCTTAAACAGATGCCTAGACATCAGCAAAAAAATTACAAGCCATTCTAAGAAAATGGAAGACATGGCCCAGGAAAAGGAATATATCAAAGCCCCAGAAGAGACACAGCATTTGAGACAACTAATTAACGAGATGCACACAAATTCCCAAACTCAAATTAATGAATTGAAAGACAATATGGCTAAAGAGATAAATGACATCAAGAAGACAGTGAGCGACCATAAGAAGAATTTGAAAACCTGAATAGAAAAGTAACAGAGCTAATGGGAATAAAATACATGATAGGTGAGATCAGAAACACATTAAAGGCATACAACAGCAGACTCGAAATGATAGAAGAAAGAATAAGTGATACTAAAGATAAAACAGATGAAATTGAAGAGAGAACAGAACAGAGAAAAAATAATGGAAAAAATTGAGCAGGGGCTCAGGGAGCTGAATGACCATTCAAAACACAACAACATACATGTCATGGGAGTTCCAGAAGGAGAAGAGAAGGAAAAAGGGCAGAAAGAATATTTGAGGAAATAATAGCTGAAAATTTCACAGCTCCCATGAAAGAGATGAACTTACATGTCAAAGAAGCACAGCAAATCCCAATCAGAATAAATCTGAATAGACCTACTCCAAGAAACATACTACCCAGAATGTCAAGCATCTAAGATAAAGAAAAAAACTTTTGATAGCAGCAAGAAAGAAGCAAACCATCACATACAAGGGACAGTAAATAAGACTTAGTGTGGATTTGTCATCAGAAACCATGGGGGGGAGAAGACAGTGGAATGATACAATTAGGATACTGAAGGAGAAAAACTGCCAACCAATAATTCTTTATCCAGCAAAATTGTCCTTCACATATGAAGGTGAGTATAAAATATTCACAAACAAACAGAAACTAAAATAGTTTGTGAAAAAGAATCCACCTTTGCAGGAAATATTAAAGGAAGCCTTATAGCATAAAAGAAAAAGACAGGAGAGAGAGGCTTGGCAGAGGATATAGAAGAGAGAATAATAGAAAGGATAACCAAAAGAGTGAAAACACAGACAAAAATAAGATATGGCATATGAAAACCAAAGAATAAAATGGTGGAAGTAAATAATGCATTTACAGTAATATCAGTGAATGTAAATAGATTAAACTCTCCAATCAAAAGATATAGGCTGACAGAATGAATAAAAATAACCAGGAGCCTTCCATGTGCTGCGTAAAAGACACTCAGCTTAGATCCAGGGATACAAACCAGCTAAAAGTGAAAGGCTGGAAAAATATATTCCACGCAAACAGTAATGAAAAAAGAGCAGGGGAACTCTGCTAATAGCAGACAAAACAGACTTAAATGCAAAAAAATTATAAGAGATACAGAAGATCATTATGTATTAATAAAAGGGACAATCCACCAGGAACATATAACAATCATAAGTATCTGTGCACCTAACCAGGGTGCCCCCAAAACATGACACAAACTCCGGCAAAACTGAAGGGAGAAATAGACATCTTTACAATAATCGTTGGAGACTTCAACACACCCCTCACATCATTAGATAGAACAACTAGACAGAAGATCAATAAGGGAACAGAAAACTTGAACAATATGATAAATGAGTTAGACCTAGCAGACATATACAGACAATGCACTCAAACTCAGTGGGTTATACATTCTTCTCAAGTGGCCATGGATCTTTCTCCAGGTTAGACCACATGTTAGGTCACAATGCAGCTTCTAATAAATATGAAAAGACTGAAATTCTACAAAATACCATTTCAGTTCATAAGGGAATGAAGTGGAAATCAATAATAGGAAAGTAAATGTGAAAATGTGTGGAGGATAAACAACACACTCCTAAATAATCAGTGGGTCAAAGAAGAAATTGCAAGTGAAATCAGTAAATACATTGAGACAAAAGAAAATGAGAACACAACTTATCAAAACATATGGGATACAGTGAAGGCAGTATTGAGAGGGAAATTTATAGCCCTGAATGCCTATATTACAAAAAAAGAAAGAGCTAAAATCAAAGAACAACTGGTGAAACTGGAAAAATAACAGCACAACAATCTCATAGCAAGCAGAAGGAAAAAAATAATAAAGATTAGAGCAGAAATAAATGAAATTAAGAACAACAACAACAAAAAAAAAAATAGAGAAAATTAACAAAACCAAAAGCAGGTTCTTTGAAAAGATCAATAAGATTGACAAACCCCTATCTAGACTAACAAAGAAAAAAAGAAGATGCAAATAAGTATAATCAGAAATGAATGGGGGAAAGTTATGACTGATCCCACAGAAACAAAAAGGTATCATAAGAGGATATTGTGAGAAATCGTATGCCAACAAATTAGACAGCCTAGATGAAATGGACACATCCCTAGAAATGCACAACCTACACTGACGCTACAAGACATACAAGAACTTAATAACCAAATAATGTTTAAAGAGATTGAATTCATCATAAAAAATCTTCCAACAACAAAAAATAACAGTCCAGGACCAGATGGCTTCACAAGTGAATTCTACCAAACATTTTTTAAAAAGAATTAACCAGAGGGCAAGATGGCGTTGGTGTAGGAGGACGCACACTGCAAGCTCCCAGAGCAAGGCGGATTGGGGACGGGGTCCTGCCCGGGGGTCTGTGCTGTGCACGCATGGAGTGAGAAGCTTGGGACATCTATCTGCGCGGATCGGCGGCGTGGACCGAACGGTGGAGATTCGTGAGTTTTGAGGCTGCCGGTGGAGGTTGGCACAGGCGGCTGAGCCCCGCGGTTACGGAAAAAAAAAAAAAAATGGCCATTTGGAGCCGCGGGCGGGGCGAAAAAGTTTTATTTTCTGGGGAGCTGGCTGCCTGGCACCCCTTGGACCTTGTGTGAACAGAGCAAACGAGCTAGTCAGCACCTGGTGAACCGGAGGGGGGATTTTGGTCGGGGAACGCAGCTGATTTCCCTAGCCACCCAGGGATAAGACCCGGGCCGCTGCGGAGCCAGGAGGAAGGGACACTTCCCAAAGAAGGGAGGGTTCAGTTGGAAGACAGGGAAGGGTATTTTATATTTTTAGACATCGATCTGGCTGCCTGCACCGCCCCATAGCTTTGGGGAGCAGATAAGCTGAACTGAAGCAGCACCAGGCTGAGAGCAGACGCGAATCTGCACTCAAACTGATATACTGAGCAGCCCGGTGACGCTGGAGCTCGGCGCCAGAAGGGGCGGAATCCGCCATCTTTAGCACTCCTCACTGACTAACATCAGAGTTTCAGCTAACCTGGGGAGTCAGGAAAGTGGGACGTGCTTGATTAATTTCCACGGGCCCAGCTAGGGTCCCTTCTGTAAGGGGGTTGGTCTAGAAGAGGAATTATTTTGGGTCCTGCATTTGGCTAAAAAAAAAAAAAAAAAAAGTGAGGTCACCTCAACAAATGAAAAATAAATTCTTTTTAATTTAGTTTAATAGCTAAAAGCTGCTTCAGGACCTGCATATAGAACCCTGTGGGGAAATTCATTCATAAACACAAGTAGGCAGGAAGGATCTACGTGGACCCTAGGGGAATCATTGACCCCCCTTAGCTCTGTTTGACTGCTTGCCTGTGTGGATCTCTGGTTTCTCTCTGTTACTTTCTGGTCTATTGCTATTATTCCCATTTTCCTCCCCCCTTCCTTTTTCCTTCTATTTTTTTTTTAAATAGGTGCTGCCAGCTGGTCGCTTCTTTGCTGGGCTTCTTATTCAGTAATTTCCCACTCGCTAAATATATTGATTCTGTATTACAAACTATCGCTTATCCTTCCTGCATGTTTCTGCCTTTTGTTTTCTGTTGTGGCTCTTAGAGACAACATTTTTTCATAGGCCCACAACTTAAGGGTGTCAATTTCTATCCCATCTATTTTGTTTTATTCTTCTTCTTTTTTCTTTTTTTTTTTTTTATTAGTATTAACTTTTTCCTTCCAGACCTTTCTCTACTATTTCTCTACCTCCTCATAATTCTAGCCTTCTAAATCACTATATATATATATTCCTCCATTTGTTTTCCCAATCCATTATAGGAACTCCATATTTTTTCCTAGAACTCTACACTGCCTACATAAGTTAAATATTCATCTCATTAAGTCTCATTTTGCCCCTCTTCTAACTTTTATCAATATTTCTATTATCCTTCTGCCTTCCTTACATCTTTTGATTCCTCTGGCCCTAACCTTTTGCCTTCAAGGGAACATAGAAAGAAGTAAGGAAATAAAATAAGAAGAAAAACTGCCAAAGAGAAAACTTAACTCACACGCAGAACCAACAGCTAAATAAAATTCTAGAGCATAGAGAAAAGCTAATCAACTGAAAAAAACCATCAAGATAATATGATGACCAGAGGGCAACAGAAAAATACAAATG